>SSNP01000001.1:8519327-8571615 GCA_006937955.1 Pachypanchax playfairii
TTTTTTAAGGTTTGTTGAAATCCAAACAGCCTTTTATCATCGCCTGGAATGGAGTCTTTGTAGGATAAAGATAAAGACAGCATCGCCTCCTCCGCTACCCCAAACCCCCCTGCCCCGCTATCTCCTTCCATGGCATTTTAATGGCTCAGCAGTTCTCATGTGTGATATTGATGAGAAATCACATCATGGTGTCATTTGAACTGTAGCTGTGATGGATTAAGCTCAGTGATCTTTCCACTAAAAGATGGGTTAAATTAAAAAGTGGTTCGAGCTAAATGAATAGCCGCTGGCTCCCACAGAATCGTTTCTACGGTGACCACTTTTATTTGCAAATCGTAGTGATGAACCGGAATATGCATCTCTCGGATCACCTGCTAATTGGAACACGGAACAGGAATGATAACCCTGAGAAACATTCATAAGGTGTGCAGAGAAACAGAAAATGAAATGTCAAAGTCTGCAAATCAGATAAATTTGTCTCTATAATGTTGAGATGATGTTACTAAAATTGTTTCCTGTTGAGAGGCTGCTTATACAGATTTAGTCCAAAGGTGTGACAGATTTCAGTAGGTGTTTCAGCCGCTGTCTTTATGGGCAGTGGAGGGAATTCATTCCAAATTATATTAATTTCAGATTTTAGATGCTCACACAAGAGTGAAACCCAAAATGAGATTTTTAGTGTCTGACTTTACATTTTACCTCATGTGGCTGTTTAGTTTCTGCAAAAAATTCTTTAATTGTAAGTAAATATTGATGCTGTCGTGTTTAAAGTTTTCTCCATCAACTCTGTGTAAAAAGTGAAAAGCGTGAATCTCCATCTTTTTCAGATCAGATGAGACCATAATTTCAAAATAAAGGAAACAAAGTGCATATTAAACAAACATATTGGCAAAAATATGACTTTACATCTAACATATTTTTTTTTCTTTTCATTTTTTCTCCCTGGTTTAGGATATCGCATTAATTGTGATGTGTATTTTCTCAATTAGGTATAATTAACCAGCACTTAGTTAAAGTTGCCAAAACTTATACATTTTACAGAGAAAAGTGAAATAAATGTGTAGAATAAAAACCTCAAACCCTTAGGATCCAAATGTTTGCCTAACTGAAAGTTCTATTTCTACAGGCATTTTTTAAATAATATTTCAATTCATTTTTACAAGTTAATCAATCAGCATGTGCCTAATTGTAATTGATGTGTTAATAGAGCTCTAACTGCCAGGTGCCATTGATGCCAGTTTGACACAGAGGTCCACAAAAAAAAAAGAAAGCAATTTTCCATTTTTTTATTAAATATTTTCTACATTTACACTAACAATGAACAAACACGACCACATTAGGGGTAAAGTGAATAACACTGTTCAATATATAACATTGCAAGTCTCTTCAAGGAAAACTGGTGAATGTTATGAACTATGATAAGGAATATTTCTCCTTTTATTCCCCTTGTTGACTTCAATGATTTTATTATATTTATTTAATTATTAATTAATACCGGTTACGTCTTTGCCTGATGACTTTGTGTGCAGTAATGATGTCTCCCTGTTGCTCCGAGGAAGTGTATAAGCAGTTTCTGTGTTCAAATGGCCTCAATCACCATAAAAACACCCTTTGTCACACAAGCTTTGATGGGATTAGGGTACAGCTGTGGGCAGAAATATGGAAAACTCCCTTTTTACATATTGTACTTCTGTGTGTGAGTTGTGCCTGCATGAATGTGGGGGAGCTCAAATGAAATGTTCACACAAATACCTCATACACCTCCCAAATGACATGCAATCAAACGTAATACCTTCTTCCTGTGGGTTCTAACAGCATGCAAACACCAGCATGAAAATGTGCCAGAGTGTTATATGCAATAAATTGCATTGCTGGGGCTTGATCACCACCGGAAACCACTGTCAAAGCTGCCAGCTTTGGCATAAATTGATAAAACTGTGTCCTACTTTCACTCTTTTCCAAAAACAGCTTATGAAAAGTACGGTTTGATAATACCGTGGCCTTCCACAACCATTCTTATCCTCCCCTCCCTTCTCATGCAGCTCTGTTTTCCATCCAAATAAAATTATTTTCTTTGTGTCCTTGTAAAATATTCACAACACAAAAAAAAAACCAAAAAAAAACAGAAAGGATCGTGATCAAGCAGCCCAGAAAATATCAAATGGAATATATTCATGGGGCTCTGTGGGTTCTCTCTATGCCTAGCACAAAAAAGGGGAAGAAAAAACTCATGGTTTTATATACCGGATGCACATAAACTCAGCCAGGAGGCAGAAGTTATTTTCAACAAGAAACAACCAGCATTTTTAAATATCCCATCATATGCTGCATCGTCCAGAGGAAATTTCACGCAGGACACTGATTTATATATCATCCACGTTTGTATTTGCAGTCAACGTTGTCACTGACTTTGTTGTTTTCTCTTTCTATTCCCAGAAGTAAAAGTTATGCTGGGCTCAATCCTCCTGTGTTTAAGTCTCCTCCTGGTTCTGTTGGACCTCAGGCTGGCCACCCACCCTGAGCTCCACTCTACTGGTAGTTTATCCTTGTTAAAACATAATGGTTCCTTTCCAGTCTCACCATGTGCTTGCTAACGATGAGAGATCACACTGGAGGGAGGAGCCAGAGCAACCTGCTACCATTTTTTACTGATTGGCATTTTATAATAAATAAATGACTTGAATCTGGACCTGATTTAACTAAATGTGAACTTATCACTTTTTTATTGTGCTTTGATATGACTTGTTGTGAACTGTCCCATTTTAAAAAACTGAATTAAATTGTCTCAGATCACACATAAATCACACATGTAGACAGAAGTATTGTAAGGTTCATTAATGCTCTAAATGCTAGTTTTATTATAAGTGGAGAGTTAAAAATATAACTGACTTGATGTTGATTAAACCTCATCTAGTTTAATGTAATCCAGTTTTATTTATTAATATTTGCCTCAAAAAAAAAAAAAATTGTACATTTAGCTTTTCAAAATCTGCATATACCTGCAAAGAGCCAACCAGTAACTTGTTTTTATATACAGAACATTTTAAAATGCTTTTAAAAGAGTAACCATGTAACTTTGATTAAATGTGGATTTTTTTAAGCCAAGTTTAACCCCTGTCATTTTGCCTTTGTATTTTTTTTCTCTTTACATCAGTGAGAGTGAAAAGTCTGCGTATCATAAAGGTTTTATTTGTTTACTGTGGTGGTGATCTTCTCAGAAACAAGAACTGAAACTTTACATGTCACTATGATGCATAGAAAACATGTCAAAACAGAAATAAAAAAATAAAAAAATAAATTATGTTCTTTTCCAATAATAATTCTCTGAAAGCCTTTTTTTACCACATCATGCATAATTGTATTTAAAAGTGTGTTTGGCATAGACGGCAACAAATCCCACCTAATCACATCCTATAAATGTCAGAAAAATTTGCAAGGCGATGCCTGTGTGACTGCAGAGAGGAGCTCAGCAGGAACTGAAGTGGAACACTGAGCATGCTCAGAAAAAAGGTTACACGTTTTAGAGGGATCCCAGCTTTTACCAGTTTGACATTTCATTCTGATGATGATGACGACTTTAATGTTAGTGGTAATGTCAAAGGTCTTCTGCTGTATGAAGGGGAGTGGGGGGTGGGGGCTCTGCAGGAGGTATTGGGATGGATATTACTGCACAGTGCGGAACAAAATTTGAAGATTTTCCTTTCTTTATTTTTATCCTTAGAGCTTTTACCTCTTATGGGTTTCTCGCTGGTGGTGGTGGTGGTGGTGGTGGTGGGGGGGGGGTCAAAGCTTCCCCACAAATTGTAAGTGGGACAAATAAAAATCTAACATAAGCCAACATTTTGTCCTTTCTACTGTAATACAGGGGCAGATTTTAAAGGGAAGAATGTGCCTTACATGTGCTCTTAGGGACTGTTGATACAGTATGTGTTTACTCCTGTGTTCTGATTGAACTTTTTCTTTTGGATTTTTTATATTTGTGTGTTTTGTGATTATATTTTTTACATTGATGGAAGTAAACTCTTGGTAAAAAGTAGCATGGAGGTTTAAGTATGTTGAAAACTAAAAACTAAAATGCTGCACTTGACTGAAAAACAACTTGACACAGAATGAATCATCATTTGAATTTAAATGTCCTCCCAGAAGTGAATCTCTAATGGGATTACATTGTTTCACCTTTGAAGTCAGCTCTTACAGCTTCATTAACCTCAGTGAAAATCTTTAATGTTTATACTACTAGCCATCCAACACTGTTCTGTAGTCTGCTGCAACTGACTGATGGCAGCAAACACCAACACATTTAACACAATTTCATGAGCATACAATAAAACAGATAACTATCAACTATTACAAAAACAGGATAAAACACAACTTTGCTGAATAAAAGTAGTTTTACAGTTCCCGTAATGACATTTGAAATGGTTTTGATTCTATTGAAATAACGGTTTTATGATTTAATACTGTAAGAGGCATTTATTGGTGAAGATCAGGTGGGTGTGGCAGATGTGTTGGACCTAATGCGCAGGCAGGTAAAATCAAAAAAGCGTGTTTAATGGAAAACAAGGTGGAATGACATGAAGATAACCACACAATTAACTAAATACCAGTGAGCTACAGTATATTTATATTATGGGAGGGGATTGCTGACATAAGAACCAGGTGTGTGATTACAGATGTTTAGCAGCTGTGAGGAATTAACCAGAGAAACTGAAATAAAAGCTGTCAGTGAAAAAAACAAAAAAAAGAGAAAACACAAGATAGGAACAGAAATGAAAAGAATAAAATCGAAAGTTACATGAAAAAACACAACAGAAACGAGGCAAAGACTGAGAAAATCCAAAAAGCTGTAACTCATGGTGAGATTACATGAAATAAACTGTCCAGAGAAACGTCATGATGGAGACTAAACTGAGAATAAGATCCTGACATGCCATGAAGCAAAATGATGAGCTAGAACCTCCGATCAAACTAGAAGAATGTGAATATTATTATAACTGAACAATTATATTGAATCCTAAAATTACAACAAAGACATGGGAAAATCTGGAATAACAGTGACTGGAAACAGGAACCCAAACTACATGACCAATCCTAGAATCATCACAGTATCTTGTGAGAAAACAGAAAATTTGGCAACATGTGTTTCTTTATATTTCACCACTCATCAGGTGAAACTTATTGTCATTAATAACCTTTAAAAGCCGACAATTTGCTCCTGTTACACAGCGATTTGAGACACACTGAGACCACTGAACCTCTGTCAGTGTAATTAATGTTCCTCACTTACTGCTCTTCAAGGTGAGTAATGGCAATCTCCCCTTGCTTTGCTGTTTCTCTCTCCATCCCATAATAGCTCCTCGGAGAGCCATAATGGCATCTGAGATAGGTAGTCAAGTGGTAACTCTCTCATCTCTGTGGCACTTATGGAAGCTGAAGTGACATTTCATGGCCTGTACAGATGTCAGCTATCTGAGCAGAACCTTCGCAGAAATCACTCGCAGAGACAGATTAGATGTTGGGAAGGATCTCACTTTTATTTTTCACAGTGAAAAGCAGAAAATGTTTGGTTTGATTAGCCACAGTAAAAGACCTGTCAGTTGCTGGAATTATTGTGTCCCTGTGCATTTTGGGCTACTTTTCCCACCTTGGAAAAGCTTTTTAGTTTCTAATCTGTGTAGCCTAATCTGTGTTCAGAGGAACCAGCAGGGGGAAGGGAGACATGTTAGAAATGTTGATATCCCACAGGTCAACAGACTGCAGCTGGGAAGGCAGATAACAGCATATTTTTATCCAGCTTTGATTTCTTTCTTTATTCTTCGCAGACTGCAGACAATATTGGGCCAGCAATAGATTTGAGTTTTTTTTTTTCCACAGTCATGGTACAGTTTGATGCTGTATCATGAGCATTGCATTGAATTTATCCTATTAAACAAAAGCCGGCGAGAAAGTTTCATAATGTTACGTAAAATCTCAAAGTTTTTATAAAGTGAAATAAGAAAGCTGCTTGAACTTGGTTTGTTGTCATTAGCGTCTCATTTGGGAGAGCTGAGAATGTGCTGAATTGGTGAACTAAATGCTTAAAGCTTAACCAATCAGCAGTCTGATATTTTCAGACTCTCAAGTGAGTCGTCTTAGCCAAATATCCCATTATTGCAGAAAACTTGTTGTAGATCCAATCTGTGAAGACATGGCCCATTTGGTATTTATTAAAAAAGGCTCCCACTGAGCTCAAACCACACTCATTAGACAGAAGCTGACTCAAAATGAATGTTTGAGGGTAAATATTCAAAGGGCAGATCAATTATTTTCAATACAGACTTTAATTTTCTAAGTTTTTGACATAATGAATCTTGGTTTTGATGATTTCTCCTCCTAACATAGTCCACTGCAGCACATGCTTTAAGTAAAATGACTCTCCGCTCTCTTTACAGTTCTTGAAATAAACAAAAGGAATAAGTAAATGTATCATTTGAGGTTTTAAGAATGGGCTGTTTATAATTTATTTTTACAAACTGACAGTTTTTTGCAGCTTAAATGTCAAGTGGGAAACGTTTCCTGTTTGTTCCAGTAACCACTAAAGGAGTTTTCATTGCAGCACTTTAAGGGGTTATTATACAAAATGAAGTGCAGCAGTTTTTTTTTTTTTTTTTATAAAATAAAATTTAAAGTGCATGTAAAAAGGAATGTATGTACAATATAACTTTTCCAAAAAGCTTCATGTTGACAATGAAATTCTGTCAGTTATTTATGAAAGTTTTGTTAAAACATTTAAAAAAATACTCTCATCCAGGAGAGCTTGACTCCTGCTCTATTTTATTTTATGAGAAAAAGTTAATAATTTATTTCAAAAGCTTTAAAGCTTTTGATTGAATGATTGGGTTTAATATTTAATTGATTTAATTATAGAAAAAGCCTGTCTTCCCTATATAAGCTTTACCAAAATAATTCATTCTTCAGGCACTGGTTGAAAATATTCTGCTGGTTATTGACTAGTAATGTCTAAAAATAGCCTTTTTAGGTCTCAGCTGCATGTAATGAAATCCAACTTTATCTTAGAGAACAACCGTGAGAACTAGATCCTGTTTGGCATATAGAGCATGCTTAGAATAAACAGAAATATTGCACACAAAATATTGACAAGTTTAACTTTAAAATATGGAAACAATTGCTAAATTGTAAAGCATGCAATCTATTTTAAATAATTTAATACTGGGTAATTTAACTAATCTATGCACCTTATTTAACAAAGAACATGTGCATTTTTGCACATAAATGCAAGTAAATTGTTTCCTGGAAGAATATGTGGCAAAGGCTTAAGCCAAGATGGTCGTCTCTATATTGAAAAAAAAAAAAGTTTAATTACTCAGTGGAATTTATCAAATGCACATATTAGAGAACAGTGCCTTTGGGTGTCTGGAGTAAAATGAAACGACTCTGAAAAAAGTTGGAAAGTAAGAAAAGTTCATAATTTGGAATGTAGCTATAAATCATTCAAATAGTAATAAAAACCTACAAAAAGCAAAGGAAAGAACTATCTCTTCAAAATTGAGCTGCATATCTGAAAGTTCACAGCGAGAAGAAAACTTTATGATTCAACTGAATGACCTACTTTCTATCCTGCCTCATGTCACCAGTCTTTGCCATATTTTTTTAGGCTTTTGGGATTTTCCACCTTTTTTCTAACCTACAAGCTAAAAGAAAAATCCTTCAGTAAAGTGTGACCAGCACTGACTCGGTTCAACCATCCGTTCCCTGGTGTGGCACGTGCACATTCATGCACCACTCATACAAGTTAATGATTTCTAAAATAAACACAGATTTAATCTATTTTAGTCTAATTTGTCAATACACTGATGTAAAAGCTAAAACTTGATGTGCTTGTTTAGCTCTTAGGACATGATGGTTAATGTTAAGTAAAAGGAAAATAATTGTTTGGTTGTAAACTGGTATTTTCCTGAAAGATTTCAGATAAATTTCATAAAAATGGCTGCAGATGGGCTGAAATATTTTAGCCATAGACAAGAGACAGACCACATTTCAAACAAAAGAAGAAACCCATTAAATCCAATGATTATTGTGGTTTCAGTAATGAAATGACCTTAACTTGATGCATTGGAAAGTGCTTAAGCCCTTCTCATTTCTGAATCCATACTGAGGGAAATGCAAATCTCTTTTCTCCTCTCGTTGCTGCTGCAGGGTTGAACGCTGTGGTGGATACCTGAGCCAGGGAAGGAGTAATTGCATTACTCACGTTATTGTAAACTGATCATGTGTGAGGGAAGAAAAATAGGAGGATGGGAGTTCAGTAGCAAAGCAGAAAGGGTTTAGAATTTAGTTTGATGTGTACCATTATCTGTTCTTGGGTTGCTTGATCTACAACCCAAACTACAAAAAAAAGTTGAAACATTGTATTAAGTGAAAATAAAAATGGAATACAATAATTTGTAAACCTTGTAATCCTATATTTTATTCAAAATAGAGCATAAACAACATTCCAGATGTTAAAACAGACATGATTAACTTATTGACATCACTGCATGGGTAAAGAACACTCACTGTCTCTCAACACATTTCACTGTGTGATCCCCAAACACCTGTTAAAGATGCATCATGCAAAGATCTAATGCAAAGTATTTGCATTCAATCCAAAGATAAATATATTAACATGTTGCAGAAACATTGATATCTTTTCTGAGCCAAAGCTCATTTAAAATGGTTTGGTCAGTAAGAGTGAGAAAACTGTTCTAAGGTCAGATTTGATCCCAATTTGAAAACCATGGAAGCCTCCTGCAGACAAGAGAGGAAAGACCTTTCAGCTTGTTATTAGCAGACCCTTCAAAAGCCTTCATCTCTAACTCTATGTGGTTGCACTACTGTCATTTTGCTCAACATAAAGACCTTATATAAACAATGTAGGAAGTTTCAGAACTCAACACTGTAAAAAGTTTTTCACTTTATTAAACTAGAAAAAGCTTCAGTTTGTGTTGGTACCATTATTTTTTTTTTTTTTACAAATTCCCCATTTTGCTTCAATAATACTAAAAAATACAAAAGCCGACAGCCTGGAACGGTCATGAAAAATCGTTTGTTCCTGCATAAATTAAAACAAAACATTTTAACTACATTTTGGTTGGATTTACACGCTCTAAAATATCTTCTAACTCTGCATCAGCCAGCAACTTTCTTCAGGAATTTCACATTTATTAACTCACTCTGAGTGCTATTAAAACACATTTTTATGTAAATGTGTTTTGAATATTTTTGGCCTATTTGCCACTTTGTAAAAATGCTTTGATTGGTCAGAAATAGCCTCAAACTGTGGTCTGTTGTTTACTGTTTGACTCCGCTGAGTCAGTTCAGAGTTTATTTCTTTTTTCTTTCACACATAATGAGGCTTGTGATTGCCATCTTAATAGGCATTAATAAGAAATGAGTGCTAGTACAAAGCCCATTTGCACCCAGCATGCAGAGAATGGAGCATCAAGGAATTAAGCACACTTGAGATGGGAGCTGTAATCTCATGAAAATTCAATTAGTCCACTTTAGAAATGGATTATGCTCTAGAAATAAAACTGGCAAGATAGGCTGAAAAACAAGACCATGTCATGTAATTAGTTAGCAGCTGCCTGCTGACATTCACTCATACACTTTCCTTTTGTGCGATACTTCATTAAGTTCTGCAGCAGTTTAAAAAATATATCTACTGGCAGTTTACAAGCACAAATGTGTCAACTACATAAATCTCTAACTATTAAATGCACATAACAGTTTAACTAAAGTGTTTTACTGAGTTTAACGTTGCATACTTAATAATTCAAAACTTTTTGTAAACATACTCTGCAGTAAATCAGGGAAATACTTAGTAAATCCTCCTCACAGCTGAAGTTTTGCATGAACTTGAGACTATAGAAATATTGAGGTCCATTATATTTCAATAAAAAGTTTAAATAGGACATGTCAGTGATTGGAAAATAAAATTTAATCTGCATTTAAAAACATGTTCATAAAACAAGTAAATCATTGTGCAATCTGATGCAAAGTAAAAATGCTGTGGAATTCTTGCATCTGCCTGTTTGACTGTTTTTCGAGCCTCTGCTCTCATTTGCACATAAAGTGTCTCCTTGCATCATAATGCTTAACTCAGTCTTACATTTCCATCTTGGTTTTATTTGGAGGAGAGTAAATGTGTTAGAGATGAAATGTCATCTTTGTTAGCACTTATTTAGAATTTGTAATAATGTTTAACCAGTCAGAATTTGACCAGTTAGAATAATCTCCAAAGACTCTTTGATTTTTTTGGAGGGTTCAGTTTAATTCTGTCTGCATCGGTTGAATTTCCCCAACCCATTGCTATGTGGAAGGTAAGACTGATACAATTGACTACGCCTGCATGCAACCAAATTTCTTGTCCAAACCCTCGTTGTCCCCTGCTCTTCCATGGGGATGCTGAAGGTGTCTCATGGAGTCTTATGCTCCAAATAACTGTTGGAAGAAGCATCAAACACTAGAACACTGCAATAATCCTAACAGGTCATGTTTACACACACAAGAACCACTTGGTTTCATGACTCAAGGTGGAAGTGAAAAACATGTTCATGAACATACAACATCTCAAACTATTTGTTGAAAAAGGCCATTCATGTCATGGATATGCAAAATCCTGTTGCATTTGATTTTTAGTGATGTTATCAAAACTTTAATGTTATGACAATTGTTTATTGGAATAAACATGTGCAACACTTAAGACAGTAGACATCTTTCTGCAAAAACCTTATGATATTTCCCTGCAGTAAAAACCATCTGGTCTGTTTTCAGCACCAAACTTTCTCTAAAGTTTTCTTATTAAAAGTGAACCTGCCAAAAGATCTATTGAACTTTTGAGTGATGAGAATCTGATCTTTAAACATTTACAAAGGCTCATGGTCTTAATTTAAACAGAACCACCCTTATTAACTATGGTAAAATACATACAAAACTAAACAGGGAGGGGTTTCAGAGTGAGCATCTTTCAAAAACTGTTGAGGATATTTGGGGAACTGCAAATTCAACCATTCTTAAAATCTGATTACAGTTTACATAATATTTGACCACACTTTTCTTTTATATTAATTACAGCACCATTTGGTTTTATTAAAGAGGATAAATGACTGACTGAAATGTTGTTTCCATATTTTTGAGGAGTTTATTTTCTGTCATGTAATGTCTCAAAACCTTTAAAAACCAATTCGTAGATGACCAGAACAGAAGAAGTACACGTTAAAAATCGAACTTTTTAAACCATTTACTTCTATTTTTCTAATTTCTTTAAACTGGTGAAGTTGGATCCATGATTTCTTTCATCTGAAGCAGCTTCTGTCTAAAGTTTCTGCTTTAGTGCTTTTTAAAACTAGTCATGGCCGTTAAATCTACAGTACTTCACTAAGTGTAAATGTATAGATTTGTTGTTTGTGTGAGAAGGTTCTGAGGCACATTCTCAGAAGTCTTGGACTTTCACATTGTTAAAGAAATCAAGACACTTTGATCTGAGATCTGTAAAAGTGTCTTGAATGTAAATGGAGTTCTATAAGTCTTTATTTATGTGGGTTTGGATGAGTCACAACCTGCAATGATTTCTGCTTCTGTTTTGGATTAACACTATTAAAAGTGTCAACATTTCTAAAAAGTGAAATTCCCAGCTATTAAAACTTTTAGTTCCTTGCTGCTTTATTCTGAAATTAAACTGCTGTAGCTTTTTGTCTTCAGGGAAAAGGTTGCCAAAGGGAGAAGGCTTTGATATAAATCATAATCAGTCGTCCTACATGCCCATGTAAGTGTTTTTTGCGGTCCTAGATTAGAAATGTTCATGTGTTTTTGCAGCACTGGAAATTGGAAAAGCTAAAACACAAAGCGGTGCCTCTGAGAGAACCTGTACCAACAGGACAGACAAACTCAGAGAGAAATGGTCACTGTTTCACATGAGTGGCTGCAGTTCTTTGGGAAGAGTTACAGCTTTCTTTATTCATGGGGACCACGAGCACTTTGGCTCCCCTCTTGTGATGAAAGATGGCAGCAGGAAGTCATCCCAGAGAATTTTTGTTGTCCCTCATTGGATTTTGAGCTTGCTGAGCCGACAAAATGAAACAAGCCAAGCATGAGGAAAGAATGAATCAAGAAAATGTGTGAGGTGCTGAGAGAATTTGGAGGGATGTGCTAACTTTTTCAAACAAAAAGGTCTGCTTTTGTCTTGTAAGGTTTAAAAGAAATGGGGATTTTTACTGTTCGCTTGTGTTACAGACTCTTAAAGTATCTGTTAAGAATTAGTTTTACCTTTTGACCTGTTATATTAGTTTGATTTGTGTCTCTGAAATTGCTCGGAACCCTTCTGAATCATGCAGACAATGTAATAGATGTTTTTTTTTCAAATTTTTGGAGTAATTGCTATTTTCATGACCATTGTAATTTTCTCTGGGTGTCCCCTACACTAAGTCCTTCAGTCAAAGATTTACTTTGGGACTAATTATTTCTGATTTTACTCCAACATCAGATGCACACAGATCCTCACACTCATGTCAATCTGCCACCTGCTTATTTATCTCTGTTTATAACTAATATATAGAATATAAAAGCAGAAAAGAAATGAAAGCACATGCAACAAGACTAATAAATCCAAACAAAAGCTGACAGATGGATAAAATAAAACTCTAAAGAGAGATTTAAAGATGACAGAAATTTCCATTCACTAGATTGAAACTAGAAAAAGTTAAATAATATACAAAAACATGCAAAGCAGGTAACACAAGTAGAGCAACAAGTAAATATTTACAAGATTGAATTTCTGATACTTGTCTCCTCACGCCATGCAGAATTAGGGGTTTACAGTATCTGTGGCTCAGTTCAGTAAATTATTCATCTCCTTTCAAATTTTAAAAGTTTAAAACTTAGTCATACACTAAATTATTGCCAGTAACCTTTTTCAAAAATGTAAATGAAACAATGAGTTTCTTTTATGGTTTAGTCATCAGAAAGAAGCTAAGATTCATTCAGTTCATGCATGAATCCTGTTTTATTCCTGTTTACCATGTGATGCTAAACTGTCCAAACACTGTATCTCCCCTAAATAATCAAGTCCAATTTAGTTTAAAATTACAAGCAAAGAGCAACAAAATTAACAGATTATTGATGTACAAAACAACTGATTGTAGGTTTTTATTGAGAAATCCTATAAAAATCTGAAGTTTGTGTTAAAATCTGTGCACAAATCAGATTATTTGCTGTTCATTAATGTTGTTTTGTCAGTAACAGAATAATTTAAACACATATTCTGCATCATTAAATAGGTCTCATTTTTCTTCCGTTTTTTTGTGAGATCAGACTGTCAGTGTGATTTATTATTCTCAAAATGGAGTATAAATAATTAAGTTTTTACTTAGTTTGCTGGGATTGTTGCTACATAGTTGCACCATGGATAGCTGCAGTGATGCACAGGATTTGTGCTTATGGCTATGCTACCATTAAAATATGACTTTGTATAAATACTTGTAAATGTACAATTACTCCTTCTTCCACATTGATTCTCTCTTTAACAGAGATTCAGTTTAACAAGACTCAACAAAAAGAATCCAGACCAAACAAACGGCAACCAAAGTCGATCCTATTGAGGTTTTATTTCTAATGCTGCCTTATCTTATCTGAATGGATTTTCTTTTTAAATGGTCAAAACCATTTTTCGACATCAACAAAGAACTGGATACATTTAGACACGTCTTTGCTTCCTCTTCAAATGTCAATGCAGGTGCTCCTTTAGAAACAGAATCTATTAAGGTGCACATTAAGTATAAGGCCAACAGCAAGGTCTACAATGTCATAACACTTTGATGTCATTAAACTGGAATTACCCTCAAATGCCTCCCTGCAGATAGTCGAGTCATGTGTCCTTTACATTGTGTCTTTTTCTCAAAACTCGTAAAAATAACTGAAGACATTTTTTACAGATTTCTGACGTATGTCTTTCTCCCTAAACTGAGATGAAGATCATTTTTTATTTTCTAGTAAACTCAAAATGTACTCAAAGTTTACTCTTATTCTAAAAATGTGACATGAGAAAACCGTAACAGCTGTAAAATGAACATAGATCTTTCACAGCATAAATCCAAATGAACAGTATATCAAGAAATGGTATATTATGGAGTTTGCAGTGTTATACAGTAACTGCTGTTAAGTTCAAGAACAATTTTACATTTGCCAAATAAGAAACTTGTTTTGTTTTTTTAAACAACAATCTTTCCTTTTCCAGGTAACAACCATCACCTCAGTCTTATTGACCTTGGTGTTGATCTTTATCCCAGCTGTTTCACACTAAGCAGTAAATTGCAGTACTTGCTGGATGTTCTCACCTAAAGAAGCCAGTAGAACCAGATTATCTGCAAAAAAAGCAGCAGATATTTCAAAACTTCTAGATCTGGAACCTGCTTTTACTTGTAATTCTGTCCCCATAAGTAATAACCAGAATCAGTGAGGTCCAATAACAGTAAGAATGAGTCTGACTTACTGACAATGCATATTAAACTCTCAATCCAGCTGAACTGGGAGCCTAAAAGAAAACACAAAGACTTTTACTTGTGAAGTAACGCTTGGAGACACTTCAGTGCCTGGGAATCAAAACACATGAATGTGAAAACTCCTATATGCTCCCAAATGTATTTGAGGATAAAAGACTGGTTGGTAAATTTAAATACAATAAATAGAAACATGAACACAGTTTGAATCTCATGTCTTTGCTGTAAATATAAACTTTGAGCGTGAACATGGCGAGCGCATGTAGGTTTTCCTTCTATTGAAAGGGCACCTTTGGTGATTCAGAGAACAAAGTCAGATCGAACCTTTGAACGTGCTTTTAAATATTTCACATTGCACTGATCAGATTAGCAATGAGAGCCAATCTGGGTCATATAGATCCCAGGCTGGAACCTCAAACCAAATCAAAGTAACATGAGACAGGCTTTGAACTTCACACGGACCAATACGAATGACCTTGGAATCACTTTGGAAATGTTCTGTTATTATTGAATAAGTGACAAAGATAGCAGACAACAAATGTTTGTTAAATTAATGGCAGGCCTTTGGTTGGATTTATTGTCCCTTCTGTTCCATATGATGTTGGATGATTTACTGTCAGTGATTTAAAAACACCGAGGAGACATGAACGTTCTTCAGATCTTAGGAAGCAGCCAGAGATGTGAGATGCGCTCTGAAGGAATAAAGACGTGTCCGCTTTTCAGAAATACATTGCTGGAGAACTTCACAACCAGTCAACAAATGTAATGCTCAAACATCAGTGAGTGATTAGATAATTATCCTCCTAATGAAAATCCCCTTGACCTATTTACTATCATAGGAACACCATCATCTTCATCATCATCACATCATTTCTCGTCTCTAAATAATGTCAGATGAGATTGTGTGATAACCTTCATGTTGTGCAACTAATGGGTCCTATTTTAGAAACCACATGTGTCCTACCACCTTTTAGCAACTTAAAGTCTTGCCCTGAGAATTAGAAACTTGTGATTGCATAACAAGCACGCAGGTGAAAAGTAAAAGCCTTCGAGAACAAGAAGATAAAGAAGCACCAGCAATAAAACATTGTTTTCATCCTGAGGAAAAGTAAAATCTCTAACAAATTAATCAAATTAAAGGACAGTTTGAACACAGTTACATAACTGTCTGTGAATCTTCTACTATATTCAGCTTTGGTTTGAACAAGAAATGTTTCAGTCCTAAAATCTTCTGTTTTATCTTTGATTAACCTCCTTGGAGTTTCACTAAAGGGCCCAGTTGCCCCGCCCTCTCTGGTGTATAATAGATGGAATAGATACACATCACATGCACATCACGTTTTATTGGACACAAAGTGAAATTCAACAGCTTTTGTGAACTTGGACAGTAAAAACTGCTCATGGACAAATATTATTAAAACTGTTCTACTATAATAAAATGTTCACGGGTCACATGATGTTAACTTTATCTTGCTTTGTGTGACATCTGTGTATGTTTATGTCTTGCACCCGTTTCCACATTTTGAGATGTAGAAAAAAATGGCAAGTGAAACTAGAAAAATCACTCAAACTTCCGACCTCCACCCCCTCAGTTCCGCCATGTTGTGATTTACAGAGTCTCAGCTTTGTTGTATCGATGTTACCATGAAAACACCTTTAGTAATTAGATTGACACCGATATCCTTATTACTTCAGTTATTGGTGGTTTTCTTCTGGATTGAGCTCCAGAACTTTTGAAGGAACATCAAATCTGTTAGAGTCTGATTCCACAGAGTCCTGAATGTCTTTTAGTGTTTGTTGCAAGTTTATACCATCATTTGTTACTGAAGTGATTAAAAAAATCCAACGGTTTCATATTTTTGCTTTTCTGGATCAAAGTATCTGGACTTTGTAATGATCCAGATCAGTCATTGATCCATCCTTGGAATCATGTAGAATATGTTGGGAACGCACTCTGTATTTTTTTATTGACCAAACAACTGGAACATTTATTGTGGCATTACATGCAGATATGTTAACAAGAGCTCTAGTTCTATCTCTATCCAGACCACCCCCAAAATCTACTCACTTCTTCCTTGGGTAATTTTTAACCTTTCCTGAAAATTTCATCAAAATCCATCAATAACTTTTTCAGTTTTCTTGCCAACAGACAGACTAACAAACCAGAACTGACCAGTATCACAGCAGAAATGTGGCTTATTTTTACTTTACTTTATCAATGTATCATCCAAAAATAACATTTCTGTTATGTTTTCTTTTTTTACCAACAGACAAAATTGTTCAGCATTTCACTGGGATTTGGCAAAAATAAAACAAAAATTAAATAAAACAAAGTGCTTTCAGCCTATGATCCAGATTTATACTTAATTCAATGAACAAAAAAAAATGCACTCATCAAAAAACCTTCTAATACCTGAGAGTTAAAGATACTCTGTATGAAAAAGTCTTCAGTTCACCAGAGATCGGCTGTTAAAATAACTGATAGTTTCAAGTGACATCTCTGTACATCGACTCTCCACCACATTATTTTGGAAAAGCTGCACCGGGAACAAAAGGTTTTTAAAAAGTATCTCAGTGTTGGTGCTTCACCAGCTCAACACCTTGGAAACTACAGTAATTTACCACAGAGCTAATGAAATGAATATTACAATAAGCTCAGGGCTGATGAGAAACTGATTTTAATCAATACTTTTACCACCTAATTTCATATTTATGACTGTGTTCAGCGCTAATTAAAAGTTTCTCAGAGTCAGGTGTGGATTTTACAGTAGCAGCTCTCGCCTGAAATAGTCAAATCTTTTTTTTTTCTGTAAAAAATGTCATTACTGATTATTACAAATGCGATTGTTAACATAGATTATATTCATTAGAATATAACTATATATAACCATGTAAAGAACCGTGTAAAGTTTCCCATTATGAGCACAGATACGGCTGATTGAACTGAACAAATCAATGAGTTTCAGTGATTTTCATGCTTGAAGTTGTCCGAGGCAGTCAAACTAGTTATGGCACTGCAGGGAGAGAAAGGAGAATGAAACACTTACATCATCCTAAAACAAGAATTTCATCTGTCAAATTATGCTCCTTATTTTAGAAAGTAATAGCAGAATAAAAGCTGCGTGTCGGTGAGGAAATTTGGTTAGTTTAAGAGTAAAGCATGAGGGTGGAAGCTTTCAAAAGTGGTGCCAAAGCTACTTTCAGCAAAAGCTGTCCTCATCTGACTGTCTACCTTCTTCTTTCTACTTAACAAAATAAAACATCTGCTGACATAGTAAGCATGTTAAATTGATGCTCTATTTATATCCCAGAAGCAAACAGAGAGGACAGAGTCCATTTTTAAAGGCATTGCCTAAAGTTGAAGCTTTCAAGGGACTGATAATGCAACTTTTGTCCTGCAGGAGAAATTTAAGCAACTTCTTATTTATATAAATTTGAAGCGTTGCTGTTATGTCACAGATGAACTGAACCTGAAAACAAAAGACTCAAAGACAACATGGACATTCAAACCTGCTCAAACTTCTGTTCAACCAAGATGATGCAAGATGTCTGAAAAGAATTGCTTCACCATTGTGCAGTTTTTGAGCTTTTTTTATTAAGAAAAACATTTTCAAATATTTTCTTTTTTCTTTTTTTTTCAAAATGTATAAATGAATAGGCATGTCCATTTTTAGTTTCATTCACATCCAACAGCTGATTAAAAATACATCTAAATATGAAAATCTGTACTTATTTACATTTTTTTTCTTTGTTGAAATAAGTTTTATTGTGAAACAAAATCCATATGCAGCTCATTTTTCTCAGTATGTTGCTGACGGGAACCCTGCTTTCCAAAAACAAGCACAGAGGGTGTCCAGAGGAGCAGGTCAAATATTCATAAGCCTTCAGTGCACCACTGAGATGTCATTGCAAGGACGGAGCGAAGCACTCTTTGAATCAAAGAGCAAATGGAAATGTGCTGAAGAGTGCAGCGGGGACAGATTTACATTCGTGTGTCCACAAAGAGCGATGGCAGGTGGAGATCAGAAGACTTGCACTAATAGCACAGTTTGAATAAACTCTGTAACTCTGTTACATATAAAAGTCTTCCTTTAGTCACAATAACCAGGAAATTATTCTTTTGTTAAAAGTAGAAAACCTGACAAGTCATTTTTTCTTAACCAAATAGATT
This sequence comes from Pachypanchax playfairii, assembly GCA_006937955.1. NCBI lineage: Eukaryota > Metazoa > Chordata > Actinopteri > Cyprinodontiformes > Aplocheilidae > Pachypanchax > Pachypanchax playfairii. The sequence goes on from SSNP01000001.1 coordinate 8,538,033, forward strand.
TTGTGGCTAAAACTTAAACCACCATTGGGTTTGCATTTTATGATGAAATCACACACTGCTCCTGCAACTATGATTTCTAAAAAAATAAACTTAAATTTGAAACTGATAAGGGTGAAAATGTTTAGAAAATATAATTTCTGTGAACTGATATGACATTTTTGAAGCTTTGAGACATGAGAAATCCAGCTCTGACTGGTCATTAGCAGTCAGAGCTCATTTCTATTTTTCTAAATTGAGGTCAGTCAAAGAGCCATCAATATGTAAAATATCAACTTATCATAACCTTTACACAAAACAGCACTTCGGAATCACTAAACCACTTTAGGTCTTTCATTAGTGCAAAATGTTGCAGCTTTGTACTTTATATACACATCCAGTAGAATATTATCTGAAACAAGAACATGTCCCAAACATTCTGCCTAAACACTTTGATATTTAATTTGTGGTAGATTCTTTTTTTTTTGTTTGTTTTTTCACACAGTAGTTTCTCTTCCTTTTTTGTTTCTCTTCTACAGGCTTGACAACGTGCACAGAACACTCACCGGATGCCAGCTGAAAGAATTAGTATTGAAAAAGACTTCCTGTGAGCCTGAACACCTTTCTGGGCTTCTTTAATCATATAACTAGATCCTCTCCTCCACCTGTCTGTTTTTTTGTAGTTCCTGCAATAGCATCTCCTCTGGGATGTAAAAATCAGCAAATCTGTTAAGGTCCTAAAAATAAATTATGAAAGATTATATAACAAGTGTTTTAAATCTACATTTCCCAAAAAACAATTAGTCTTAAATAAATAATAATAATAAAAAAAAAAAAACAGTTAATGATCATTTACCAGCACCTATTTTTAATTATTTATTCAAGCTGGTTTTTATACATGTTTTGTATTAGTGTTTGAAACAGGTATTTATGGCAACGTGAAAAACGTTGGAAACAATCAAAGATGAGAAACTGAAGTGTCATTCAGCTGGTTTCATTTAGAAGAGGGACAAGATGTTTTCTTTTCCTTTTGTTTTCTGAAAAAATAACCAATGTTTCATGATAAGGATATTATTTTTGGTCCATTAAAATGAACATTGATTATTATGCTCAATTAATCACTTTGAAGTGTTTTGCACAAGTACATTGATTAGCTTAAATTAGTTGATTAACCCATGAGCACCCCGGGAAGAAAAAACGTTGTTTCTACAATTTTTGTCTTTGATGAAAAAAAGATAAACTTTACATTTTTAATGCTAATTTTAATACCTCTTTGAATTTAAAGGCTTGTAAAATCTGAAGGACAATAAGCTCATAAACACAACCTGAAATGATCCAATCTACCAAACAGTATCAGATCCTGCTGATTCAGTAATTCCTTTCAATCAACATTTGATTGAGTGGTCTGCATCATTGATCTGATGGTTCCCCGAGGAGACTTTTATTTGTGCTGACTCTGCATGTTATTAGACATTCTGGTTGCTTTTCGAACAAAACAGCATGCAGACTGTGTTGAAGTTTATGCTGTTTATTGTATTAAAACAGATAGTGACAGAACATTGCTGACTGCAGGATCAGCATGCACTTTATCATGGTGAATACAGAGCTTGCCGACTTGTTTAGAGTCCCGATATCAAATAAAAAACATTTATGGATGCACATAAATTCCCAAGAACAAAAGGGTGTAAAAGCTGTTGATGCCTGAGCTCAGATTTCTGCTCTTTCACTGCCTTGTGTGAATAAATAAGAGACTATTCTGCAAGTATCTCAAACAAAGTTATTTTTATTTTAGTATTGGCACATTTCTAACCCTTTCTTTGGAGAAGCTCAATAAAGACAACCCATTACTGATGTTTTAATAATTGAATATGTAGATCCTTTTGATATACTCTGCTGGTTCAAAAAGCTGTGAGAACTATTGGTGAATGAATAACATTGATTAAATTGAAAGTGAACATGTCGACAGCAAGCAGCAGTACAGTATTAAAGGGATGGTCTGGTTTATTTTGTTGTTTTAAAGTAGATTTTTCATGCATTCTTAGTGGGAGCTTTGGTTCTTCATACATTCAAATGTTTAGCATCATTTTCTGTTTGGTGGTAAAATGATTTGATACGTTGTCTTACAGCAAGAAGTTCATGTCTGCATGTTCTTCCCATTCCAAAAACACATAGCATACATCTCTATACACCCTATGACCACTGGATGAGAGGAAGGGTGTACCCTGGACAAGTCATCAGTCCTTCACTGTTTTCTGTTCATGACCCTTCACAAGAACAGGTATGTAAGGAAAACAGATCCATGCAAACAAGAAAGATAGTCAGCAATAAGATTTTGCTTACCTGGATGATGTTGAATGGCTGGAAGACACCAATGTATTGTTGCACTCTGGTGTTCTTTAGTGTGTATCCACTTCAGCGACATGTGATCAGTTTGAAATACAAACTTTCTTTCAAGAGACAATATGTTTGTGAATCAAACATGTTATATTATTTCTTTATGGTTGAGTATTTTTTTCAGTTTCCTGCTCAAAAACAGAACAGGCTTTTCTTCACCAGACACTCATTGTGCAAGCACAGCTCCAAGTCCAAAACCAGAGGCATCTAATTGTAAAAACTAAATAAATCTCATGTTCAGTTCCATAAAGGAAAAAAACCTGCTGCCTCCCACATGGTAAGTTACAAACAATTCAACCAGCCCCTTCTTCTTCTTCTTTTTTTTTTTTTTTTTTGGCAGGTGGCAACCAACTTTAGATGCATTACCGCCATCTACTGTATGGGAGTGTGAGTCGAAGTGAAGAGTATCCTATTAATTTCAACCAGCCCCATCCTTATGGACCACACCTGTATCTAATACCTGGCTCCACCAAAATCCAAACCCTAACCCTCCAATTGGTCCATCAACTCTTGAGAAGGAAACACATTAGCGTAACAGAACTTAGTGCTTCCTAACAGACATACTTTTGTATTGGGTGCTGCTTGTTTGGTATATTTGTCAATTATCCTCAACACGAAGCATAACATCAAATACCTGTATAACATGTTTTATTTTGTAATGCGCTGGTCTGAAGTTTTATCTTTGATATCATCATTGGACTTTATTAACAGGTATGAAAACAACCTTTTAAGCCTGTTATATACTAACTTATTTGTGACACAGAATATATGTGAGGATATTAGCATCACATCTGTTTAAGTATAAGAAAGCAGTTACAACTGATATCATACTTAATTCTTGAAATGGCATCTTATTTTCCCATGCAACATTATTTTAAGGGCTAACTTAAAGAAATTTGATGGAGCCAAAATATTGTTGTCATGAGCTGATAAAGATAAAAGATTAATCTGTTGGACTGTATAAGAAACTTGTCAAAGCCAAACAGAATGGCTTTGTGACGTGTGTGAAGCATGTTGATATAGTTTTATTTACTCTGCTAATCATACAACAAAGCATTATGTCTTGTTTCTGAGTATAATGTACAAACAATGAGAAGTTAAAACAGCAAATACAAAAGCACTCTTGGTTATTTATTGATCAGATGTTGAGGATTAATATAAGTGATTGCCAGAGCGTATCCGAAATCAAATCTTTTTAAAAAGGTCCAGTCCTATTTCACATTTAAAAAATAAATAGGTCTCTTATACCTTCATAACTCTATGTGCAAAGGAAGCGGTGTAACATCAGTCGAGGTATTGCAATATGCAGCCTGCAGGCTGCAATATCAGTCTGAATAAATGATATGAGTTGAGCTAAAAGCTGTAAAAGTAATGCACACTTCTTTCCTCCTCTGAACCTATAATTCATCCACATTGCCCCGTGAGAGAATCGTTGAGAAAAGGACATGTGGGGAAAGTGGATGTCTTTAAAGTTTTGTGGTTCTTCACGTCAACTGGGAAATCAGAGTGAACAACAAACACCTGCTGAGGCGTAAACGATTAAGACTACAGCAGTAAATACAAGCTGTTCCTCCAAGATCTTCAACTTCATAAAAATAAATATATTCAGCAGGAACATCTAGTCATTTTCTTCTGCAAACTTTACCTTTCTGACCCAAAACAATTTGCTGCTTGTGTGTTTTAGGTGAAAACTCGGTGCTGGTGATAAGTTATAGCTCATATGAGTGATAATTAGATTTTTTTTTTTGACTTGTTATATGCTGATATGCTAAAATAATAGAAAATAAGAGGGTTTTTTTTTCTGTAGCAGGAAACTCTTTTCAAACTTTTGAGTTAAATATTTTTGATGATATTAAAAATAAAAAAATACATTTATAAATGAAATATTTTGGAATTGTGTGCATTTATGTAATTTACTCATTCCCTCGTTGCTGTAATTACTCAGGGTGTAAAAGCATGCAGACAGCTCTGCACAGCTGTGCTAACAGTTAACCTTCAAAACTAATTAAAATTCTTAACAGGAAACAGAACCGTCCCTTGTGGGCTGATGTGTGATTAGTTAGTGAAATCTGTGAGTAAATTAACTAAGTGAACACAATTATTATTCACACATCTTATCAGAATCTAACAGAACCTCCTTCACCGGATAAACATGAGAGGTAAACATTTCTAACTTTGAGGAAAATTAGCACTCAAGTTGTTTCTCTTTTTATTGGCCAGCTGCTAGTTTAGCTTTTGTTTTCGTTTTGCTTTAGGATTCTCAGTAAAATCCCAGTTTATTCTTAAAGCTGTTAAAAGATACTTTCATATTTGTTGTCAAGCGAAGATGCAATGATGGCTGAAATGATGTGAGATTATAGTGACATCTGGTGGAGACAGTAAAGTTTACAGAAAAAAAAGAAACATTTTTCAAACAGGGAAAAAGCTTATTATCTGTGGCAGTCTGTAAAAGTGAACCAGCTGGTTTAAAAAGAGATATAGCAACAATAAGAAGCACAACTAGCTAGATACTAAACATCTGACAGAAACTGAGTAAAACCAAGATGTGTTTCTACATTTCTCTAAAATACAAGCACCAAATTCCAGTTCTAAAGGGCCACTATACTGCAGGTTTTAGATATTCCTTTGCTTCCGTGCACCCGGTTTAGATGAGTAGGTTGTTAACAAGTCTCTGCTTGTTGACATAATGAGGACGTAATTAAATAATTACAATCTGGCGTACTGGAGCTGAAAAACATCTAAAACATGCAGGACAGTGAGGATTAGAGGTCAACACCTCTAAAATACAAACAAACAAATCCAGTGGTTTTAGATTGTTTTTTTGTTCTTTCTTTTTGTTACTTTTAGACAAAAGTAACAAAAAAAACAAAAATACAAGAAAAAAACCTGTAAATATCCCTTCAAAATAAAAATACAAATAACATTTTATTGGATTTGATTAGAACAATAAAATCAATATATTTCCTTACAAAATCTGGGTATGACCTGATGCACTACAGGAATATTTGATTTCAGTAGTTTTCCTTTAATACTGAACCGGAAGGCAGCTGTGTGATTACTGGGAATTGGTTTAGAGGGATTGTAGTATGTTCATCTTGTTGAAATCTAGTGGTAAGGGGATTGACTTTGTTCTTTATTTTGTTACTTTCTGTGGACCATTTAAGTCAAAAGTATAAATTTATTTAATTGATGCACTCAGATCTCCAGTGAACTCCATGGAACTCATACTGTTTCCTTCAAGCATTCCATTGGACGCTCATCTATAACATCTGTGCTTCCATTATTCACACAGTGCTTCTTCGTGAGCTTTACCTCTGAGGTCGCACTGCGGGGAGATTTTATTTCGTGTGAAACTTAATTGCCAACTACTGCCAACCTTGACGGGCAGAGATTCAACCAGGTCTTGGTGCTCTGCTGGAGTTTCAACAACATGCTGATGAGATGAGAGGCTGCAGGGAGTGTAACTGCTGTTCTGTTCATTAAAACAAGTTGGATTATAAAAGCTAAAACATCATGTAGGGAAAGTGATGCAAAAAACAGACCAAACAGAAAGGCTGTGAGTTAAAGTTTTATTACCTTCTTTCTCATGACATGCTTTTGCACAAGGTTATTAAGCAAAGAAATCACTATGAAAGAAAAGACAACACATGAATGAGATGTGTTCCTTTGACATATAAAAATATGGTGTTTTCTGAGAAATATAGAATGTTGTAACTTAAACAACACAATAAAGAAGAAATTCATCTCAAATCCTCTCAGATTTAATCAGAAAGTTTTTTAATGAATTTAAAATTATTTAACTGTAAAGGTAAATCAGTGAGTTAAAGCTGACATGTCCATATTTGGGATCAGTCAACCTCATTAATAATTCAAAATCCTACGTTTCATTTAACACCCCCACCAAGTGGTTTGGCAACTCTGGAGTTAGTCTCATAAACAAAAATATAATTGTTGTATATTTTCATTTTTCTAACATTATATGTTTCAAAATCTGTCAAAACTATTTCAACATAATCTGGAAAATTTGTAGAAACTTTAAGCTTCTTACCAAATTACGTAAATACTTTTTTAAAAAGTCACACAGTTTGCACATTTTGTAAAGATTCACAGCTCTAATAGTGAAATAATCCAGATGTTCAGTCAGAAACGACCCTTAACTCTGTCAATGTGCCTATTTTGCTAATTTCTCTTCACATGTAGAAACAATATAAAGTCGTATAGTTTATGAACACATCTTTTCTAGAAACTGTAACTTCAGTCAAATACTACTTTGAAATGTGGGGAACATTTTCCTAATTCTTGATCGTGCTCTTGAACCTCTCTGAAGGGATTATTGCTGTAATCATAGACCAAAGCTTTGGCATTTGTTCATCAGGCATCACCTTACTGATATGGATTCTGAGGGATCATCTCATTGAGGACAACATCGCTGTTGGAGTGGTCGGATATGCCACTGTCCCGAAACGCAGAACCTGAGGAGGTAAAACTCAATAAAACTTCATGCAGAATTTAGCTAAAGCCCAGAGATGAAGATGAGCTGTTGCAACACTTACTGCTGCTGGTGAAGTTGCTGACAGGAGTAGGGTTCTGATGGGTCTTGTGGACTGAGGCGGCAGAAGTACCCGACAAATTCTTGGTGGTCTGATTCTGAGTTGCGGTTCGACTCCAAACTACAAAGGACAAAAAAATCTTTGTACATAAATCCATGTTTGAGTCTATTTCAAACTATATGTAATCAAATAAAAATGGCTGAAATTCGTTTCTTGAGAAGAAAAGGGGGACGAGGCTGATCGGATGGATTTCTATAAAAGAAAATCATACTAAAAACACTTTGACCATTTTTGCACGGAAGAAAAATTCTTTGGACATTGAATATTAAAAAAAATAATTGCACTGGTTGAAATCAAAATTACAATTATTGACATTTAAAACAAAAAAACTGAACGACTCACCTGAGTTCTCAGCCAGTCGCAGTTGTCCACAGCAGAGATATAATCTCCAGTACCTGCGGACATTTTCCTTTACAGCACAGTGAAAAACAAAGACAAAGAAACCTACAAAAAAGACACATTGGAAAGTGATAAAGAAGCTTCTTCCTTTAATCATTTAAAACTCAGTTTTACTGACACTCATCAACCTATTTTGGAGGGACACCTTGTATTTAAACACATCTCACCTAGCAGTGAGTTGAAAATAGAGAACAGGTAAACAAAGGGTAGGTAGAGGTCACCCCAGGCGAACAGGGCAAACCCCCACGTGAGGCCCAGCAGAATGACGAGGCCGATGATGCTGCGCAGGTCAGTCATCATCCCTCTTTTAGGAGACTGGTTGTGAGGGTTCTGCTTCTTGATCCGGTTCAGCTGGACCATAACCACGATGAAGACCAGCAGACATAGAACGAACATCAGAAGAAAGTAGGCGACCACGCCCACATAAAAAGCGATGTTGTTACGCAACCAACAGCTAGAAGATGACAAAGAACAACTCAGAAAGACGGAACAGCAAAAACACAAAACCATAAAGTAAAATTAATAATAATAAATAAGGATTATCAACAGATCTCTGATACTCATGAGTTAGTTTGTTCTCTTTTTTTGTGAGAAAGTAAGTGAGAGATAATACTGGAAGGAAAAAAAACGTATTAGTGAGTATCTTACAAGTCATCTGTAGTCCCATCTGTGTACTTTCCATATGTAACCAGACCATAGTTGTTTTTATCCACTGCTATAATAACAATCACCACAATAAGAGGAATACCTGCAAACGACATAATTACAAAACACTGTCAGAAATTTCGCAGCAGAAATATTTGCATTTTAAAACATTTTTTTGAAGGTTCGTACCCCAGCCCATCAGCGTGAACTTCAGCATGTATCTGCTCAGGTAGGGTGTGAATACTCGCACAATGCTCAGGTACATGTGCAAGGCCTCAAGTCCCGCCCAGGTGAATGATGTCAGCAGGAAGTAGTGCAGGAAGAATGCAGTGCTAATGCACAGGCCCACAGCTGAGTACATGGACAACCAACCATCCAGCAAAAAGACCAGGTTCAGGAGGAGAAGGGACATGCAGAGCTGGACCAGGATCTTAGCTGGAATATCCCGCATCAGTTTTCTACAAAAACAGAGTTTCCATTGTCAAAGTAGTAATTGTATTTATATTATGAAAATGCCACATTACTTAAAGTGAGTTTCAGGTAATCCTAAAATCAGGGAATTGTGGCAAGTAGATTATATCCTTACTCAAATAACAGATATGTTATTATGGTGATCGCCAGAAAAACAGCTGAAATTCCACAACCAATGAAAGTGATGAAAGTCAAAATTTGTCCTTGCCGACGGTCAGTTATCCCCTGTCTGGATAAATCCTGATTTAAAGTAGAGACAAACACAATATCCAAAGAAGATCAGAAAAAAATGTTTATTGTTTCATTTAAGAAATGTTGTAACTCTGATCAGAGGATGAACTTTACACACACGTCTACTATATTTCAATAGACAAAAATGCAGAATTACCATTAGTATTGCAAAGGAAGTCATATGGTTGCAGTTGCAAGTTGTGTAGGCAGGAGTGGCGTTGACAACTAAGCAGCCATCAGAACTCCAGCCTCCTTCACCACCTAAACAAGAGAAACAACTCATGTTGGAATATTGTTGGACATGTAGCTCCTTACAGACCAACATGTTAGCACTCACTGTTTAGAGCAAAATCCCAGAATACACAAGTTTCGTTGCTTGTCTGCAAAAAAAAAAACATTATAAAAAAAATTTAAATAATGCAGCAGAACTAAATATTTTTGTACATGCAAACTTTAATCATTAGGAATTTGCTGAAAGAGAGAAATGTTGCTACTTTTATGACAATTAATCTAATAATGAGCTGACTTAATTATGGGTTTACAGAGGTCCTTTATTATGGGACTGATAACTGAAAGAAAGTACCAAATACCTTTACAGTAATACTCACTTCCATTGGGTTAATGTTTCTGATGGTAAACTCAATGTTTTCTCTCAGATTGCGGATTGATAGATTGGCCACACTGGAACCCAAAACAGGACTGACAAAAGTCTGATTGTCTAAAGCTACATCCTGCAAAATGAAGACAACATGGTAGTATCATTTACTCATCACAACTGGTCAAAGAATTTTGTAAATCATGTCAAAACTGAAGTACCATAATTTGGATCTAAACTGAATCATGTTTTTAAAATTTGCTAAGTGAAAAGTGAAGAAACTAATTCTGTCATGGGGGTTGTAGCAGCAGAAAAGTACCTTAAAAAATGTATTTTTGGTGTAGAAAGTGAAGTGGACCCGGCTGGCAAGTTTCTGCTCTTCATCACTAAGATCATCCATAAGAGAAGCGGGTAAGAACACAGAGCCCAAAGACGAATCGGAGCTTTTAAACTGGGACCTGCTGACAGAACTAAACTGGAGCAAAAAGACAGAAATAAAATTACTAAATGTTGAAAAGGTGTTCCACCTACTGGATAATAAAAAATAGGTTCCATAATTCCATGTTACTGTTTTGCATTTATTTTTTTTTTACATCTAAAACATTTTGATGAACAGTTTTTACTCAAAAATCTTTTTTGATGAAGTTAACTGAAATCTTATAACTGTCCAATGAAACAAGGAGCTTTTGAGTGAGGGTATTTGATCATGTTCCATATGTCAGTAGGCTTCATTCACAGAAGATTAAAGAAAATTAATAAATTGAACATTTGGTAAAATGTGAAATGCAGAGATCTGTTTGATTACAAAGAATGGAGGAAAATGCTTTGAACAAGAAGTTATGAGGATATTATCACTGGTAGTTAAATACTCATAGTTGAAAATGAAAATATCAAACTGGCAAATTCTTATGTTAAAGTCACAGATGACTACACAAATGTTTTAGCTACCTGGATATCATCTGTGTCAAAAATGTCCACAGAAGTATTCAGGAAGTTGGTCCCATCCACCTGACTGACCGCCAGAACCAGTGAAGTTGAGGAAAGAACTACTCTGTCATCGTTTGCCTCAAGCTTATGACCCAATTTTTCCACTATTCGAATCAACCTGTAGGGAAGAAAGAAAACCAACATGTTTGAAAATAATTATTTGTATGTTAGTATTTTCTTTCTTTTTTTTTCCGATGTTGGTTTAACCTGTTTGAAGATCCAGATAGAGCTTCTGAGTCACTATCCAGCAGATTGTTGATGATGTTGATGACTAATTTTCCCACTGACTGAGAGACCGAATGGCCTTCCACGACCTTTTCTAAATTCTCTACCAATTTAGACACCTAAAACATTCATTATATTAGATCTCTACATCCAAACTAAACAAAAACTGTTAACTTACAACTATATGAGTTTCACCTGAGAGGAGTTGAGCTGAGCCATATCTTGTGTTTGATTCAAAACTTCATTTAATTGTTCATTATGGCTTAAAGTTGTCTCTGTAAAAGTTGTGGAAGCAGTTCCAGTACCTTGAAAAATAGACCAACAAGTTAACAAGTAATATTTGCCAGCCCTTTTTGTCCATGGTTTGTAAGACTATAGTGTTTTAGATAATAACCAACAAACATGAAATATACTTACTGGCTGCTGTGGTGGTTGTAGTGATGACACTGGTAGTTGTCTTAGAAATTGAAGAAGTTTTAGTTGTAGTTTTCGTGGTTTCAGTTGTATCAGGTTTGGTTGTAGCTGTAGTTGAAGAGGTTGCATCCATAGCAATAGCAAGGGATGTATTTGATGGTGTTGTTGTTAAGCTGATGTTTGGTACTTTGGTTGTTTGAATGCTGCTGGGATTTGGGGTTGAGCTGGGTGTTTTGCTGACTGTTGTCATGTAAGTTAGAGTAGTTGTGGTGTGGTTTGTAGCTTGGTTGTTTAATGAAGTTGTTGTGGGTTTGGTTGTGTTGGCAGCAGAAGATGTCATTTTTTCAGCTGTTGATTTTTTTGTGTATGTAGTTTCACCAGTGTGAGTAGCTGCAGGAGCCAATGTTGCATTTAGATTTGCAGCAGTTCTGTTCTGTTGTAGCTCTGCGATCGGTGCAACAGTTGTGTTGAATGCAATTATTTTATTTTGAGACAAAGTAGTTGGAGATGAAGTCGCTGATGTTGTGTGATTGTTGGAAGATGTCCTGTATGTTGTTGTCAAATTATCAAGTTTGCTATTAGTTGAGACTGTTGTGAAAATGTTATTGGTGGTTGTAGCATTGTTACCTGTTGTGTAATGTTTACTGGTGCTTGTAGCACCAAATGCTGCTGTTGTGTGATTATTACTGGTTGTTGTAGTACTGTGTGCTGTTGTGTAATTGCCACTGGTAGTTTTAGCACTTTGTGTTGTTGTGTAATTGTTACTGGGTGTTATTAAAATGTGGGATGCTGTGAAATTGTTACTGGTCAGTGTAGCATTGCGTGCTGTTGTGTAATTGTTGCGGGGTGTTGTTGCAACATAGGATGTTGGGAATTTATTACTGGGGGTGGTTGTATTATATTTTGTTGTGTAATTTTTAATGCTAGTTATAGCACTGTTTGTTGCTGTGTAATTGTTACTGGGCTTTGCAGAATTCTGTGCTGTTTCATAATTGTTACTGGTAGCTGTTGCAGTGTATGTGGATGTGTCATTGTTACTAGGTGTTGTTACAATGTATGACGTTGTGTAATTGTAACTGGTTATTGTTGAAGTGTATGTGGTTTTGTAGTTGTTACTAGCATGTGTAGAATTTTTTGCTGTTGTGTAATTGTTACTGGAGGTTGTTGTTATGTAGGATGATGTAAAATTATTTTTGGTAGCTGTACCAATGTTTCCTGATGTGTAATTTTTAATGGGCGTTGCAGAATGTTGTGCTACTGTGTAATTGTTACTAGTTGTTGTCGCTGTAAATGAAGAAGTGTCATTGTCACTACGCGTTGTTGCAATGTATGCTGTCGTGTAATTGTAACTGGTTGTTTTAGCACTGTGGGCCATTGTGTAATTGCCACTGGTAGTTCTATCATTGTGTGTTGTTGTGTATTTGCCACTGGTAGTTCTCTCATTGTGTGTTGTTGTGTAATTGCCACTGGTAGTTCTATCATTGTGTGTTGTTGTATCATTGCGTATTGATGTGTAATTGCCACTGGCGGGTGTATCATTGTATGTTTGTGTGTAATTGCCACTGGCGGGTATATCATTGTATGTTTGTGTGTAATTGCCACTGGTAATTGTATAATTGTTAATAGTAGTTGTGCCATTGTGTGCTGTTGTGTAATTGCTGCTGGTATTTATATCATTGTGTGTTGTTGTGTAATTGTTACTAATAGTTGTACCATTGTATGCTGTTGTGTAATTGTTAGGTTCGGCTGTTGCAGTGTATGATGATGCATTGCTTTTACTAGACATTGTTGCAGTGTGTGATGTTGTGTAATTGTAACTGGCTGTTGTTGCAGTGTATGGAGCTGTGTAATTTTTACTGGTAGTTGTAGCATTATGTGTTGTTGTGTAATTGCCACTAGTAGTTGTATCAATGTGTGTTGGTGTGTAATTGGTACTAGTAGGTCCATCATTGTGTGTTCTTGTGTCATTGTGTATTGTTGTGTAATTGCCACTGACGGTTGTATCATTGTATGTTTGTGTGTAATTGCCACTGGTAGTTGTATAATTGTGTGCTGTTGTGTAATTGCCACTGGTAACTGTATCATTGTGTGCTGTTGTGTAATTGTTACTGTTAGTTGTGTCATTGTGTGATGTTGTACTATTGTGCACTGTTGTGTAATTGCTGATGGTAGTTGTGTCATTGTTTGCTTTTATATCATTGTATGCTGTTGAGTAATTGTTAGTATTGGCTGTTGCAGTGTATGTAGATGTGTGATTGTTACTAGACACTGTTGCATTGTGTGATGTTGTATAATTATAACTGGTTGATGTTGCAGTGTACGGGGTTGTGTAATTGCCACTGGTAAATGTATCATTGTGTGATGTTGTGTAATGGCCACTGGTAGTTGTATTGTTGCGTGCTGTTGTGTAACTGTTACTGGTGGTTGTGTCATTGTGTGACGTTGTATTATTGTGCACTGTTGTATAATTGCTGCTGGTAGTTGTGTCATTGTGTGTTATTGTACCATTGTATGTTGTTGAGTAATTGCGACTAGTAGTTGAATTACTGTGTGTTGTTGTGTAGTTGCCACTGGTAGTTGTATCATTGTGTGTTATTGTGTAATTGCCACTGGTAGTTGTGTAATTATGGGTTGTTGTGTAATTTCCACTGGTAGTTGTATTATTGTGTGCTGTTGTGTAATTGTCACTGGTAGTTGTATTATTGTGTGTTGATGGGTAATTGTTACTGGTAGTTGTAGCACTGTGTGTTGTTACGTAATTGCCACTGGTTGTTGTATCATTGTGTGCTGTTGTGTAATTGCCGCTGGTAGTCGTACCATTGTGTGTTGTTGTATCATTGTGTGATGTTGTGTAATTGTAAATCGCTGTTGCTGCAGTGTATGGGGTTGTGTAATTGTTACCGGTAGTTTTATCATTGTGTGTTGTTGTGTAATTGCCACTGTTAATTGAATCATTGTGTGTTGTTTTGTAATTGCCACTGGTAGTTCTATCAATGTGTGTTGTTGTGTTACTGGAAATTGTAGCACTTTGTGCTGTTGTGTAATTGAAACCTTTATTTGTAGCATCATATGCTGCTGTTATTTTATTGTTATTGGAAGTTGTAGCAATGTATGATGTTGTGTAATTGTAAATGGTTGTTATTGAAGCGTATGGGGTTGTGTAATTGTTACTGGTAGTTGTATCATTGTATGTTGTTGTGTAATTGTTACTGGATGTTGTTGCAATGTAGGGTGTTGTAAAATTATTTTTACTGGTAGTTGTAAAATAGTTTTCTAATGTGTAATTGTCACCGGTAGTTGTATCATTAAGTGTTGTTGTGTTCTTAGTGTTGGCTGTTGCAGTGTATGTGGTTTTGTAATTGTTACTAGAAGTAGTAGAATTTTGTGTAGTTGTGAAATTGTTACCGGATGTCATTGCAATGTAGGATGCTGTTAAATCATTACTTGTAGTTTTAGCACTTTGTGCTATTGTGTAACTTTTACTAGGTGTTGCTGCAATGTATGATGGTGCGAAATTATTACCAGGGGTAGTTGTATTATATTTTGTTGTGTAATTGTTAATGCTAGTTGGATCATTGTATGTTGCTGTGTAATTGTTACTGGCTGTTGTAGAATTTTGTGTTGTTGCAATGTTTGATGCTGTGAAATTGCTTCTGGTAGTTGTAGCATTGTGTGCTGTTGTGTAATTGTTTCTGGGTGTTGTTGCAATGTAGGACTGTAGGAAAGTATTACTGGGGGTAGTTGTATTATATGGTGTTGTGTAATTTTTTATGCTAGTTGTAGCATTGTATGTTGTTGTGTAATTATTACCGAGTGTTTTAGAATTTTGTGTTGTTGTGTAATTGTTACTTGGTGTTATTGCAATGTAGGATGGTGTTAAATCATTGCTGGTAGTTTTGGAACTCTGCGCTGTTACATAACTTTTACTGGTACTTGTAGCACCATATGCTGCTGTTGTGTTATTGTGACTGGTAGCTGTTGCAGTGTGTGTGGATGTGTCATTATTACTAGGTGTTGTTGCAATGAATGATGTTGTGTAATTGTAAAAGGGTGGTCTAGCACTATGTGTTGTTGTATAATTGTTATATAGTGTGTTAGCAGTGCGTGCTGTTATAGAATTGTTACTATTCGTTGTTGCAGTGTATGCGATTTTATCATTGTTACTAGATGTTGTTGCAATGTTTGATGCTGTGAAATTGTTTCTGGTAGTTGTAGCATTGGGTGCTGTTGTGTAATTGTTACTGGGTGTTGTTGCAATGTAGGATGGTAGGAAAGTATTACTGGAGGTAATTGTGTTATATAGTGTTGTGTAATTTGTAATGCTAGTTGTAACATTGTATGTTGTTGTGTAATTGTTACCGAGTGTTGTAGAATTCTGTGCTGTTGTGTAATTGTTACTGGTAGTTGTTACAGTGTATGCAGTTTCGTCATTGTTTCTTGGTGTTGTTGCAATGTTTGATGCTGTAAAATTGCCTCTGGTAGTTGAAGCATTGTGTGTAGTATAATTGCTACTGGTAGTTGTGTGATTGTTAGTAGGTGTTATATCATTGTATTCTGCTGTGTGAAAACTGATGGTTGTAGTTGTATTTTCTGTTGTGCTGTGGCTTCTGGTCAGTGGTGTTGTATGGTATGTTGTTGTATTAATGTTGTTTTGTGTTGTTGCATTATGCACAGTTGTGTGAATGTTTCCTGGACTTGTTGTATTGTATGTTGCGACAATATTTACCCTGGCTGTAGTTGCTGTATTGATTGTTGTTTGATTGTTTCTGGGTGTCACTGAATTGTTGGCTGCAGTATGAAAGCTACTGGCTATTGTTACCTCATCTGCTGTTGTGTAATTTTTGTTGTTTGGTGTTGCACCATATGTTACTGTTTGAATGCTGGTGGTTGTTGTCATGGTATTTGCTACTGTGTGAATATTGCTAAGTGTTGTTGATTTGTGTGAGGTTGTGTCATTTTCACTTGTTGCAGTTTTCATTGTTGGGTGAATGTTGCTGGTTGGTGTTGCATTGTCTACTGTTGTGTAATTGTTTATGGGTGTTGTTGGATGATATGCTGCTGTGTGGTTGTTGCTGTGTGCTGTTGTACTTTTTGCTGTAGTTTGAATGCTGTTTGTTTCTTCTGTTTCTGATGAGGTGTAAATGGTACTCAGTATAGTTGCTTTATCCACAGTTGAATAATTGTTTGGGTGGGTTGTATTAATATTCACAGCTTTATGAACATTGCTGGGTGTTAAAGCATTGTCCATTGTTGTGTGACTCCTATCTGGTACTGTTACATTATATGTTGTCTTGTAGTTGTTGGTCTCTGTTGTTGCAGGGTATGATGTGTAATTGTTGCTATGTTTTGTTACACTGTATACTGTTGTGTTAATATTGCTGGAGTCTGTTGCTTTGTATGTTGGCGTGTAGTTGCTGCTGTGTGTTGAAATATTATTTGTTGTTGGAATGCTGCTGGGTGTTGGTGCCCTGGATGTTGCACTATCATTATTGTGGGGTGCTGTAGTAGTGTTTACTGTTCGGTCAATTGTGAGGGGAGTTTTAGCTTTGTATGTTGTGTCAAGATTGCTGGGTGTTGTTACTTTATCTGTTGTTTTGTGAGTGCTGCTGGGTGGTTCTGGTGTAAACAATGTTATGAGACTGTTAGGAGATGTTTTTATATTGTATTCTGTCATTGTTGTGTTGCCAGTTAATCTTGTGTCATTTGTTGTTAAGTCAGTATTACTGGGTGTCACTGTATTGTTTGTTTTTGTGTAGTTATTGCTGGGTGTCGTAACAATGTGCAATGTTGTGTGATTGTATTTAGATGTTGTCACATTGAATATCATTGTGTAATTATTGTGAGGTGATATAGAATTGTTCTCTAACTGACTGCTGCTGGTTGATGTTGGATTGTACAATGTTGTGTATTTGTCAGTGGATGTTGTGTGACTACTGATTTCTGTGGTTGCACTGTACTGTGTTACATGAGTGGGAGATGGTGGGACTGTAGTTACAGTGTTTACTGTTGTGTAATTAAGAGGTGCAAATGTTGTAGCTGTTGTTTTGTTATATGCTGTTGTTTGCCTGGGAGATGTTGTTGCGTTAACAAAATTATTAACAAAAGTTGCATTGTTTTGTAATGTCAGGTTGTTACTAGCCACTGGAATGCTGTGTAATACTGAGTTGTTTGGTGTTGTACTTGTGTTTTTTGATAAAGGTTGTGGGGTTTTGTCTGTTAAATCGGCAGTTAAATTGTGTGAGCTTGTTTGTTGAACTGGCTGCTCTGTTTCAGACTGTGTACTGGTATGTGTTGAGTATGTGTGTTCCGTGTTTGACAGCATGTGTTCAGTTATGTAAGTCATGGATGGCACTGAAGGTTCAGAAGATTCGGCAGAGATGGGGTTGATTTTAGTGGGAGAGGGTGTCGGGGTTGATAATTGAGGTTCTGGAGGGCAGCTTTCAGCCAGGAGAATAGCAAGTGTCTCATTGGCCTCACTGTTTAACAACAAATACAAATTTTACAAATTTAAAAATCTTTTAAAAAAATCAATGTTATGTATAGAGAGAATAGATTATACTTTTCTAAAAAGAAATACCAAAAAATTGTTGAAATTAAAGTTCTACCAAGCTGTGCTTTGTTTGTTTTATATATAATATTTCAAGTAATGAGTTCACATTTATGTTTAATAATAATAATTTATATTTTATGACTCCCCTTCATCTCTGAGTAGCAGTGGACTTCCATCTGAACAGTGTCCAGTGGGCAGTTTTAGGGTTTACTATCTTACCCAAGTACATTTTTACATATGGCCAGCTGGGAACTGGTACTGAACAGCTCTCTTCATGACTGACATTACTGACAGGCAGAAGAACCTCCTAAACCCTGCAGGGCATTCATGACTTAAGAGTTTGTCATAAGCTCCATCTGAACTGTGAGCAACCTTTTGGCAATGTTCCAGTCAGCTAGCTGTCCAGCAGCCCTTCAGTCCAGCTCAGTTAGGTCTGAGATCATACTACCTTCACATGCACAGACTCGACCTCAAAGGACACATCCACACACACCTTTAATCTCTTCTTCTCTTATAGCCTCTCATAAGCCTCTCTAAATCTCCTCTGGATGTACTTTACTAAACTAAACTAAATTCTTTGTTACATTTTCCAAATAAATTTGATTCAGAAATGCCCAGATTTGATTATTTGTATCCCAAATATTAAATTGTTTATCATAAATCTGGATTAAGTGTACCAATCTTTGTTTACAGTTTAATTATGTGATTAACTACAATTTTAGAATATTTTAAGACAAGGATGTTTTTTCTTAGAGAAAAAAAAAAGTCAAAATTTGACTTACACAACTTTTAAATGGTATTTTGTTCCCCATTATTTTTGAGTTAGTTTTAACTTTCCCTTTTTTGGATATACTCATAATCAATCCATTATTTACATTTTTTTTATACAGATTTTGGATTCTACATCTTGTTTGTTGAGTTGTGAAACGTCTCTGGTTCAAACAAAATAATGTTTACGGCTTTCACATTGTGATGTGAATATGAAGAATTATACTGAAATGTACATTCTTTCTTTTTGTCCGCAAAATTGTATGATAGAAATTACAAGCAATTTAAATTCTTGTTTATAGCATAAACTCATTAACACATTTAAGTGCAGCATGTTGCACTTATTGCTTCCTGCCCTGATCTGTAGTGAGTGTGACATCACATGTCTGAAAAACATGATAATAGCACAATTTACAAATTTTGTTACCATTCAATCAGGTTGGGTTCAGGCTGGCAAAAGTTTGATGGATGCATTGGATCAACACTGAAAACCCAAGTCAGGTTGGATGCCAGCAGCTTGTGAACAGACACACCAGGTGCTCCGCACACCTCTGAGGAAACAGAAAACTCTTAGTAATAATATCAAAATCATATGTGCACAGTATTTATGTATGCTCACCAACCACTTTATTGGTACAACTGTTCAATTAATGCTAATAGTAAATCAGCCAATCACATGCAACTAACACATCTGCAGAAATTGCATAATTACGTCAAGCTAATACAGACCAAACTCTCTAAAGAAGGTCTATGAAAGGTTTCAGCAGCTCTAAAGACAGAATGGGGTCCAACCTGGTTCTACCAAGGTGTACCTAATAAAGTGGTCAGTGACTGTTTATATAAGTTACATTTAAAAAGAATGCATACTAACTCGTGTGCATAAGCGGTCCATCACTATCAATGCCATCTTTTTCTAGGATCATTTGCACAAGTATATTGAGGGCGCAGCCATCAACATGTCCAGACATCTCCAGTATCACCATGCAGCTGTACAACCTGAACACCAGCAGCAGAAAAGGCCTGTTTAGTTGTGGACAGTGCAAAACTGAAATCTGTCTCTCTGCCATCTGCATTCATCCTCTTTATTGGTGTGTACTACCTGATCATTAACAGCCCAGAGACATGTTTACATATATCATATCAATTTAATTCAATTCTATATTATTGACAACACAAAATAAATGTGCAATATCTGTTAGACAAAGTGATCAAGTACTTTGATTTACATCAAAAACCAAAATAAAATAAGGTACCTGTCCTTCATCCCATGACACTCTAGATGAGCACCCTGGATAAATAATTCAGGAAACAGATAAATCACATTCAAACTTGTCGCTGCATCTTGTTTTATAGTGTTGTTAAAGTATTTATTAGTAGGTAGTACCTGATATTTTTCCCTCAAAGTTTCATTACTTGGGCACCTGAGAACAAACATTTACATGTGTAAGATGTTATTGACATTTCATGTTTAATACTAAGGTGTACTTGATTTAACAGCCAATCTGAATCAAAGTGTAACAATCCCATAATGAGATTTTTGTTGTATCTCAGTATTTATGGATCTGATTATTGATCCAATGATCTAGATCAAGTTAGTTTTAAGGAGCAATTTCTTGCAGGACAGAAGCATTGATTAACATAAACATTTAGTAAAGTTTTTAGTACTCCCATCCCACCTTGGATCTGTCAAACACGAGGGAACTGTAGGTTGTAGTAACTATAAAACAAAGTCAGAGAGTATATGTTTAGTAATTAACACATGTAATACAAAATTAAATCATATTGTTGTGTACATACCAAGCTTCTTAGTCTGTCAAGTTTAAGTTCTTCACTGGTAATATTGATTCTCATGGCGTAAAATTGACCTGCCATGAAAATGAAAAAGAATATACAAATACAAAGTTAGACAAATTTTAAATATTTCAGTTAATATAAATTTTTGTCTTATTTTTTGCTTACTTGAAGTATTGCAGAAAGTGCTGCAGTCACAGAATCGAGGCTGACGCTCTGCAAGACCAATAACATAGTTATAAACATCAGAAATCAGAGTTAATTGAGAATAAATACTGTTGGAGTATTTGATACACACGGCTGCAGAAGTCTGTCCTCTCATGTTGAATTGGCTCCAAGTTTGACTCTAACAGAGAGCTGTAGAATAAAAATGGATAAGTAACAATGTGCAGATATAAAGAGATGAGGAAACAAGAAATGATGCTCACCATGTAACCTCAGAGGTTCTGTTTGATTGACAAATATCTTCCAGAGAAGACGTAGACGTGCACCTCACAAAGCCGTCACCAGAGGGCAGCACATCCGGGCAGAGATTTCGACCTGATGTGGACAAAAAACAAAACTCTGTTCCAAAAAAAACTTTAACATTTAGTTTCTGTTTGGTTTTTAGTTTAAATTTCTCTCACATCTTCATGATAAAACTTTAATATTTTTTTTCTGTTGAAATAATTAACTTGTATGAGACTGCATGATCATCACAACATCAGTCCCCTGTCTACGTGGGCTCTTTTTTCCTGCCAGTTGTCAGAACAGTCTTTGTACATTTTCTTACATCAGTTTTCCATAAATTCAAATAGTTTTTTTCCACAGAACTACCTGGCTATTAAAAATAAGTTTATTTTACATACATGCCTGATGTTGCCTTTAAAATAATGTTATGTCCATTCAAATGTTTTCTACAGGAGAACCCTTGTGAGTGCAAATACAGAACAAACTTCATGCTTACTGGGAATCCAAACACAAACATGTGACTCAAGAGTGTCAATACTTGTAACTTCAGTCTGGATAAAGTTTGAAGGGTTCAAGGAAAATAAATTAGTTTCAGTTTTATTTAAGTGCTTAAAAATCACTTTTTAGAAATAAAAATGTGAGTGTCATGAAAGTAAAGAAACATTTTTTTTTTCCTTCAGATTGTAACGGATTGATTTATCTGTATTTATGTCTCATTTCCGTTTATTATTACAATGTTATACATATAGACTAAAATAAATTGCTTCTATTTTCAATAAGAATACAGATTTCAGCACTTCTGATGATGAATAATTGTGACAACAAATAAATAATGTAACCTGTAAAGCTGTAATATATATATATATTTTTTTCTTTCAGCAAAACATTTTATGCATTTGCAAACTGACACATAATAAATTGAGTGGGTGCTCACCGACTCTCTCAACATCTAGGATTGTGGCTTGCATTGCTTTAGGAGCTCGCTGCAGTGCAGACTCTCCTGCCCTCTGCAGGTCACACACTGACACAGCATGGCTGAGAAACAGCAGCACATCGCAGGTTGTTTGGCTGGAAACACAATTATTTATAAGTATTTACAAGGAAACACAATCTCATGTATGTGCATGTCACAACACCCCCCTGACTTGTTGTTACCTTTTGTTGACAGTATGTTTTTGTTTGCATGACACCTCAACAACCTGCACCAAGAGAAGAAGAAGAGAAGAGTTAGATACACATTTTCTGCTGAAAGGATGTTGTTGTGGTTTGTGGAAAACTCTGACCTGAAGTTGTCTGTCAGCCTGACACAAATCTTTAAACTCTGAAGCGTTTTGTGAAGCACCACTGCCGTTACAAGCAAACACTCCTGATACCTAAGTGAAAGATGGAGAGACCAAAGCAGACAAATGCTAAAAACATGTGATCAAAGTCTGACACATTCCATGAAGCAGAAGCAGAGTGACGCATTTTGTTTAGTTGTATGTAAGAATAATTAGAAAAAAAGCCTGTTAATAATAGTCCAGTGAGTTTTATGAGAGTGGTACAAGAGACTCCAGCTGTTGCTTGTGTTCTATTTTGTTTGTCTTTAATTCCAAAAATGTCGTTTTTAAGACACCAGCAAGAAGAAATCCCACATCTTCTCAACTAAAGGACAGGTGCAGAACTCAGCCTCAGGTAAAACACAAAACAATGAATTCCACACTCCAGATTTCTGCTTTTTTTATTAGACTTTATGTTTTCTTCAAGTATAAAAAACTTTATTGAAAAATTCTTTCCTCTATTGAATCACAAGACTGAATAAAAGAGCAATGAAGTTGAGCCCTGCAGTATTTCCTTTTTGTGAAAACATTCATATATATATATTTTTTTTAAATCTTCCTCTGAGTCCATTTTTCTGACTTCATTTACTTTAAATCAGCTCTGTGTATTGAATTTCCTGTAGCAGGTAAAGAAAGGTTACTGTCAGTCGTGCTGTGTAACACCCTGAAACCTCAGAAAACTAATTCATTTAAAAAGCAGGTGCTTATACAGCTATATTTGCTTGGAAATCAGCTGTTTGCTGGAGTAGATCCAAGTGTCCTTCCTGTACTGATGGCTCTATTCACTTAAAGTTGAGCTATTCAATTAACACTAAGAGAGAAATCATTCATTTATACACCATCTTGGGTCATAACATCATAAGTATTTTTTGACCCATGTCCCCTTCAAGACTCTGAACCAAATTCAGCAGCATATACACAAATATTGGCTTTTGAGTGAAAAGAATCAGATAAAATGAAGCTTCATTGTTGTAGAAAAGAAGTTACATTTTAGGATAAATTAGATTATTGAATAAATGTGTCAATAAATTGGAAAAATTATTCATAGGAAATGGAAAAGGTGTGAAATAATTAAAAAACAATGTAAAACAAATGAAAGTAAAAGACTGAGCGGAAGACACAATGTACAAAATGTCACACTGTCTGCACATCACTGAGATATTTCAAGAGAGGTCAGTTGCTGCTCTTACAAGCTGATCCTGCTCTGGTAAAACTTGTCCATACCAATGTGACATTTAAAGCTATTAAGTGCATAACTTAGCAAGAGGCCCGGGTGTGAAAGATAAATAAAAATCTCATCATAATGGAAGAGAAAAAGGTTTTATTCTCACCACTTCTGTTACATTCTCTGAGGCATTCACACTTATGAGTATCCAAAAATAGGCACCTGGAGGATGGAATAAAGATGAAAGACCATAGAATTATCTGTGCTGAAGACTGTGACTGAACAAAAGGGAGCCATGCTTACTTTGATTTGAACATAACTGACTAATATCACAGTTGACCAAAGGTGTTCCTGGAAGAGAAGAGAAGAAAAACAGGGAAACAGCCAGTAAATGTGTGTTTTGCTTGTCATATGAGAAACACAAGGACTCATACGGGTCTCTAATTACATGCCAGCAGAGAAGTGCATTAAATATCCACTGAATAAAGACTAACCTGATGAGAACAAGATTGTCTGTGTGCTTTGTTTGACAGGAAGTGTTGTGACTGGATGCACACTGGTACTTGTTGCAATCTGATTGGTTGGACTGGTGTTAGAGGGCAGGGTTGTCCTTTCTGTTGAAGACACTGTGTCTGTACTGGAGGAGTAACCTACATTCAAAGCAGAGCCATTGTTCAAGCAGTAAACTCTGATCCAGTATAAACATTTCAAAGATATTAATTTTCTGTAATATGTATTCCCATATGTCTTAAATAGATAGATCTTAATAATGTGTTTTTTCTTAAAAGAAGTGTGATCACAATACAAAACTTGAAGTTAATTAGAATAAAAGATAAAACATCACAATGATAAGTTTTTCAAACTAAAAAAATGGCTTGATATAATTGTGTACAATAAGGTTTTTCTCAATTATCACATTCAATCACCATTTTTTTCAGTTTCAGTCGTCAGGTAAGGGGTTAGACACACGGGAGGAGACAAGCGACAGCAATCAGCTAAATTCATTGCAGTCACTTTGAAAACCTGACACATCACAAGCCAGCAATACAAGAGACTAAAACAAAGTAAATGGGGGACATTCCACCAAAAATCACTATTATTCAAATTCACATGGGAAACATGCAAAACCTCTGCATTTTACGAATGTTTCACATTTGTCAGGAGCAGGTAGAGACTGGCTGTGGTTTAAGAGGTACAATACTGCTCCAAAAACTCTGTGAGACCAAACTGTGGAGACCACTGTGGTATAGAGGCAATATATGAATGTGTTTTTGTGCAAAAGACTTTTGAAAGTACTACTTTCCTCTGCATGTCTGCAATTGTCAAACTCTAAAGCAACAATAATGTGCAGTAGCATGCGCCTGCTACTGAAAAGAAGACTATAAAGTGATCGATTTTTAGACAAATGCCTCTGTAGCAACCCCCTACGCATTTAGTTGTACTTAAAAGTAAAAAAAAAATAATAAACATTTCACAAATGTTGCCCAGTCGCTAGTAAATCCTATCTAACGCCCAGGAAGGATTTTAATGTATGGGCAGGACTGTTTTGCTCACTGTTGCACAACATTATGCAAATTCAGGGTTTTTACAGTCTGGCAACAGGAAACATTTCATTTTATTTCCACATTTCAAAAATGCTCAGGCACATACTGATATATAAATAATGAACTGAACTTGTTTCAATACGTTGCCTTGAAATTACTCTTGTTATGAACTGGCACTAAAAAAAACAGAAATTAATTGAATTGAGTTGAACAAAACTGTTGATACCTTTCTGTTAAAAAGAAGAGCTACGATGATCACTGAAACAACTGGAAGCTGGTGAAAGTAATACTATTTAAACATTTACTGAAAATCAGCAAATAAACATCGGATCATGCTTTTGAGTTGTGGTTATACAGAATAACTTTAACAAACATAAACCACCCTGGACAAAAATGATGGGACCCTGAGAACGGTTTACATTTTTCACCAGTTGTTCCAGGGATAAACATGTTACTGGGTAGTTTGGTATGGTTGTGTTGTGTTTACCACACTGAACATGGACCAGAGAAAGCAAATGCCAGAGCTGTCTGAGGTGATCGGAGAGAAGATTTTAGATCTCCATGTTGCAAGAATCAACTCCAACCATCTATCATGTTCATGTGACCGCAGGTACAAATCATCTATCTATTTTCTAAACCAGCTTTGTTCCTGTTAAGGGTCACGGGTTGCTAGTGTCTATCTTCAGTAGTCATTGTGCTCGAGGTGGGGTTACACCTGGACAAGTCGCAGTCCATCACAGGGCCACATACAAACAATCACTCACACCTAGGGACAATTTAGAGTCACCAGTTAACCTCGTGCATGTTTTTGCACTGTTAGAGGAAACCAGAGTCTCCGGAGAAAACTCACACATGCACGGTGAGAACACGCAAACTCCATGCAGAAAGGCCCCAGCACAGATTCAAGCCCAGGACCTTCTTGCTGCAAGGCAACAATGCTACCAACTGCACCACCATGCAGCTCACACCACAGTATGTTATTAGAAAGTACAAAGGGACTGTAGCCGACCTACCAGGATGTAGTTGAAAGAGATAATATCACCACAGGCTGATCAGAAAAGCAGAAGTTATGTAATCACACCATTGGTCACGTTTTGAACCACAATGGTTTCAGTGGGAAAAGATCCACACAGACTGTTCTGAAGTGGCCTTCTCTGAGCCTTGATTTAGGTACTATAGAACATCTGTAGAAGGAACTGAAACATGCAGGTTGGAGGAGATACCCTTCAAACCTGAGACAGCTGGAGCAGTTTTCTCATGAGGAGTGAGACAACATACCTGTTGACAGGTGCAGGAGTCTCACTGAGAGTTGGAGAAATGAAGCAGTCGCTGCCTCAAAATGATGTACAGCAAGATACTAAGTTAAGGATAATATCAGGTTCTTTAGGTTTTTTTGTTTTGTTTTGTTTTGTTTTATTCTGTCATGTCTGATTTTCATTTAATTCTTTGTGATATTTTATTTTGTATTATTTCTGTTAGTTTCACGTTATTGTAGTTTTTTTCTTTCTTTAATAGACGGGTACCAACAACAGCTGTCTGTCTCCACACATTTCCTCAGATGGACCAATATAAACTGTTTTCCTTTTTTTGCTGACGTCAGCCACCTCCTGGTGGACTTACAAGTAGCCTACCACATTCATTTGTAAAAATTCAATAACCACAATTTGCCTGTTAGATACAAATACATCATTATATTAAACTAAAGCTAAACATTTTTATGATCACATTCCATAGAAAGATAAATGTTGCTCTGGAAATTTATTTAAAAGTTGTTTGAATAATAAAACGGCCAACAGTGGTGTGCAAAACAGATGCTAATGTGGGTGGGATGAAGGATAAAAAAACAAACACATATGATAACAGTGTTATAGCTGCTGTGTACCTTCTGCCCAAACATATCAGTGTGAATGTGAGAGCATGTTTTTACCAAGGTCGGGTGAGTGAGAGGTAAAACAAAAACAAGAATGCTCTGTTTGAGGTTCCATAAACAATGTTTAAAGGTTACACTTACCATATGTGTTGTAACTACTTTTTTCAGGTTCAGCTGGTAAAAAATAAAGTATAAAACAATGAATTTAGTAAAAAAAATGTTTTTATAGTTGCATAAAGTTGTTTACTTTCATTTTTATCTTGACATTAAGTTATTATCTAATACAGACAGATATCTAAACATTACCATTATTCAATTTAATTCCAATAAAGACACAAAACGTGCATGAAAGTATGCTAATCAGCTGAGTTTGTACCTTTATTGGTGGTTGCGTTTGAATCAGCGCTTCGTCTCAACCGTTTGTGCTCTACAAGACAAATAAAGACATGCAACATGCAACAATCAACATGCTCCAAAAACATGCAATGTTACAGTGTTAGAGAAGACAGCACTGCACGCTGATAGACTGGGAATTCTGCATGCAATAAGTTGTATTAAACCCAAATAAATATGAGTTTCGCTTGTATGTGAAGGTTTCTAAAAATCTTCACATTCTTTCTACAAAAATTGTACAGAACCCAAGTTTTTTTTATTAATGTCCTTTTTCAAATTTATTTTCTTCTGCAGCATAATAAGTCAGATTTATGTCTACCTTATTATGCCGTTCATCTCTGCTTTTTAATTAAAGTGTAGTTTTTTTTTTTCTCATATTACACATATTGTCCATTTTGTACAATAAGTGTTTGATGTAAAAGTCTGTGACAGCAACCAAAGAGAAGTGATTGAGTGTGAGGACGTTTGCAGAAGAACTTATAAACAACATTCTGGACAGATGAATAAAATGTAAATGACTTCTGTCATTTTGCATTTAATGGTGAACCAATTAAACAGAAATATCATCCTGCATGTTACCAATGCAGTCAATCGTTAGTCATGCAAAAAAATAAAATCATCAGTAAAATAAATAAAAGTCTCACCACAGTGAAGATTTGTGTCTTTTTCACTGGCTTTGAAACTGGATGCTACCCAGGACTGGGAGTTCCAGCCAATCAGAGTCCCATCCTCACAGAACCCATGATCACCCACATCCGCCCACATACGGAACAAGTACAGCTCCACTTTCCCCGGTTGGACTCCTGGTACTCTGTTTTTAGGATTACAGCCCAGCCACAAAGAGCCAGATAAGGAACCAGCCTGAGTGATAACTCTTCTTTCTGCCATTAGTTTCCCATCAACCTGAAATATTTACACAGCTCGTGTCAGCATTTTTCTATGAGAAGTAAAATCTTTTGGAAACCAGAGTTATGATTGCACTTATTTTTTAAATGCCTAATTTTATTTTTTTTATCTTTATTTTAACTAAAATGGTGTTATATGAATAACTGCAGTATAGAAAACCATATTTCAGCTCCTCACACCTTAGTGTGTACATACACACACTTCTATTCTATCACTCCATCCATCCATCTCAAATATTGTTTTTGAAGGATGAAAAGTTAAAGGTTTGGAATTTGTATGTTTTTTGTATAAATTAGTGACTGTGTATTTTCCTGTGTCACACAGAATTCATAAACTTTCCCTGAACGTTGACCTACTGTACCTTCCTGCTCAGTTACAGTTTTTTCTCCAGTGAAATAAATTAAAATGCAAACAAAACCTCATCAATTTAAGATTACATAGCTGGAAAAATAGTAAACAAAATACAAACACAACCAAATAAAATAACAATTCATATGATGTTTTAATCCAAAATAAACATGAAAAGTTTTTTGGGTTTTTTTCTGCTCAGAGTACTTTATTCTCTATATCATCACTGAATTTGTGTCAGTGTAAATATTATAATGGTGTTTTAATTGTCTAGTTTTATTTGTTTTTGATTTACTCAAGAACTGAACATTCTGAGCATAAATACTATGAATATTACCTCCAGGCTAAATGTGTTTTTTTCTTCATTTTTCCGTAGACACACTCTGTGCCAAACTGCAGGAGACATCTGGACTGGAAACTGATGTTTGACTTGTAGCAGCCAGCCATAAATTGTCTCAGCATCTCCCTCCAGTCCTAAGTCTGGGTAAGGTGCATAGACTGAGTTGTAAGAAAAGGCCACCCAGGCTCCAGGAACAGCCACCCGAATGTCCACACACACAGTCATGAGACGCGGCAAGGAGGTCATCCGGTCCTGCAGGGTCCAGTGTTCATCACAGCCATCTAATACTGCTTTAGTGTCCCCCAAGAACGAGCCTAGTGCTGAAAGAGAAGGCAAAATGATCTCAGACAGTTTAATACAGAGATGCGGAATATCATCAGGAAGTCATTGGTAGGCTATTGGTTGGGAAATGCTATAGAATGAAAATCAGGTCTACTGACTGAAGGAAGGTATATCAACCATCGCTTTATTTTAACTGAGATCACAGTTATAGTTTATATTAATGCAAGTTTTATAATTCTGTGTGTATAAAATGTCAGTAAAACAGTCAGAGTTATGGACATATTTGTGTTTACTGCGGTGAACTCAACATAGAGGGTTTCTTGAATAGGATGTTGAAACTAAAAGACAATTATTTGTAGCTGTAAACATCACAACTACTTCCTGTAAGGTTTCCGAAAATCCACCTTTCAGAAGATATTCAGGAATGACTCGAGTAGTTAATGGCACTGCTGTGAATAAAGATCCGTGCGATCCGTGTTCAGAGCGTGTTATTAATGTCTCAATATCTGCACAACAGACTGAGCTGTCTGAGTGTTTGCTAACGCTGATTAGCTGTGTCATCTTGTATGTAGATGAATGTAGATGAGCAGATTGGAAGACTAACAAAAAACGTTTTCGCGTAGAATATTTGAGGACAATTCGTTCCGGTCTTTAACCGGAGTTGTCTTTTCGGTCACGTCACACACACACAGCAAGGAAATGTTCCAGAGGATTGTACATGGGGGGGGGTGTATATGACGTGCAGCGGTTGTACATGTCATTTCCCAAACAAAGGGAGCTGCAGCCAGGTGTACTTGGAACTAGTCACGGTTTTCATCTTTGTGATGTGGACAATTCTGCGTGCATGGATAGGATTAAGAGTGTTTTGGTCGGGGGGGAAATCCTGTGTTCTTATACACTGCCAGTTATGTGAGATACTTCATCAATGTGTGTGTTTTCAGCTTTCCTCCGTCCCCCCCGTTCCCCCTTCCCCATACCCCTCCTGCTTTCCCAGAACATTTCCTGACTGCCTGAACACAAACACCGTACCAGTAAAAATCTGCTCTTGTTACCAGGTCTTCAGCTGGAAAGTTCCGGAACAGATTACTCGGACAGATTGTGGAACGGTGCTTTCCGACTCAAAAGCGAAACAGAACAAACGAAGTCTGGAACATTACTGTTTTTCATGGCCTGTCTGAAAGGGGCTGAAGTGAATCAGCTGTAGATTTTTGTCCAGTTAACGCTTTCTGATTAAAATCCAGAGATTCATTAGATGCCTTCATTTTCAACACATGAACAGAGACACATACTGAAGAGGACAGAGTTTAGGTCAAACCTTTTATTTCTTTATAAATGAGTGTTTACCTGCAGGTAGAGCAGCTATTACCAGGAAAAGACGGATGATTTGAAGGAAATGAATTCTCCATTTCCACTTTTCTTCGAAGATGAGGACGCACATCCTCCTGGATTCCAAAAACACAAACACGTCTTTTTAGTGGACTTTTCTCGTCTTTGACTTTGTGATTTTCCAAATTGTAGGTTAAGTTTTTTGTCTCCATAACTGAAGGTGTTTGAAATGGAACTTGTTTTTTACTTTTCCTCCATCATGAAATCTGCGTTTCTAGGTATTTTTGCAGCTTCTCATAGTAACAGCTGTGGGTTTGTTCACTAAGTTTCTCTTTACAGCTTGTAAACTAAAACGATATTATTCATGCTTTTGTGTGCACAGAGAACATGGCTGTGGGGAAGGGAAGGGAGGAGGAAGGTTAGGTTACAGCTCACGACATTCACACCTTTCAAAGAGATAAGAACATCACACTCATCATCACACTCATATGATTTACATAGTAATCAACTTTATACAGCACTTCTACAAATTCAATCATCTGAGAGAGAAAATAAAGAAAAATCAATATCACAAACTCTCTGTTCCTGCTGCTGAATGTCTGAATATTTGCCTTCATGTGGAAATGAGTAATTTCCACATTAAATGTACCAAATTATAGAGAAAGCATAAAATCGTGTGAAGCAGATTTGACTTGACACAATTTTTTTTTTCAGATGTTCATTGAATTTCAAAGGCAGTTTCGATGTCTCTGTAGCAGAAGTCTAATACCATAAAAACTCATCACAAATATTGATTTCAGAACATTCATCCATTTACTTGTGTTGGGGAAATATGAATTCATCATTTTTATTGTACATTATTATTATAGAGATATTAAACTATTGGGGCAACAGATGGAAACTCACTCTGGGCTAAAATCTGACACATTTACACACACAGTAGTTCATTAATATGCATTGTTACTGATTAAAAATAAATGATCGGGATCTAAAATTCAGGTTTATTTCATTTCTATCTGACACAAAACTTACTGTTCATTTATACTCTTCAGCAGGAAAGAATCCCTGTCTCCAGTTTGAAAGAAGAACAGACTCCTCACAATTATTTTCCTACTTAAACATTTTTCTTATCGATTTTTATACGCGCGACGATGCAACATTGTGAATTTCCCTCTTGCGGCACAGAAATGGTTCAATTCTGTTCTGTTCAGAAACAGAATCGAATGTATTCAGAGTTTTTCCTGTTCTATCTTTTTTAAAACAACCATGTAGATAAAAAGAAACAGCAGGACTCCAGAAGACCAGCGACTCAGTTATATTAAACCATCACATTTCATTTTAAAGCAAAAATGTCTCATTTTACGTAAACCCACTTACATACGTGTACTTTTTTCCATTTGGACCGTGTTTCATTACTTTCACAGTCACCAATATATTTATTTATCAGCATAACAAAACTATTGTTTTGTTTTATTTTGTTGTTATTAAATGGGTTTGATGTAACATAAGGGACAACTGTATCGCTTAACGTATGTTTCATAATTAAACTGATTTATTTAAATAAATACACAAATATTTTCCATTTAATGTATAAAGCCAATCAGTTAGCATTTTAACCACCACAACTAATATATAATATTTATATCAGCACTTTTATTACCACAGGCATGTACATAGCTTTGTATGTACATGTCTGTGGTTATAAGTATTCTTTTTACTTCTGTTCTGTCTGGTTGGAGTGTTTTCAACAGCCTCTTGTTGTGTTTTTTATCCTAAAACTTTTAGTTCTTCTTCCTTATGTTTACTTTTATATTTGTGTGTCATTAGAAAAAGAAACTTCTAAAAGGATTGTAGCTGTTCAGAAGTTAAGCTGCTCGTTTCAGTGTTTTGTCACCAGACATAATATTCTTCTTCATCAGTCTGTCCTTTAAAAATTGTAACAATGTTTTTAAGTGTTTTGACCTCGAGCATCATACCAGAGAAACTTCAGGTTTCCTATATGTTTACTTTAATAAATGGAACTTTAAATGTCTTACCTGATGCTTCTTATAAGCATCTGCTGTCTTTTTTTATTTGTGAATATAAATGTTTAAATCCTACGGAGGAGAACTTGTTATCTTCACTCTTGTCCACGTAGGTCTCTCCATCATTTCTACATTCACTATTATCCGTCTGCCATAAATCCAGGTTTTGACGTGTCGTCTCGGTGATGTCTCTCCTTCCTCTGTCCTTGTTTTCTCTTTGTTGTGTCTCCAGTATCCACCTGTGTCTCACACAAGAGCACAAACAAGTAGGAGAGACTGTAAGTGTTTTTGTGTGTGAAGCTCATTCAGGAAATCAGAAATTCTGCAGCGTAAAATCTGCCGGCACACAATGAAGGTGAAACACGCCCACAAGTTTGGAGGAGGGAAAAGGCACATGTGTTACATGCAAACCTGTTTGTCTCTCTGTCTGCCTGTCTCTGTATGTCTGTCTATCTGCCTGTCTGTCTGTCTATCTGACATCAGTTCAGTATGTCTGGACTGGAAGGTAACAGCTGTCAGTGCAGGATTCAGGGTCAGGAACATCCTGAACAGAGTATTAGTCCTTATGTGGTGTGTGAGCTTGTGTAGGTAGCGCACACATGTGCATGTGTGTGTGTGTGTGTGTGTGTGTGTGTGGGTTTGTATTTCTGACCTCCTGGGGACCCGTTTCCTGACTTTTACTATCTTTCTGGGGTCCGAGGGTTCTTGTGGGGACCGAAGCCTGGTCCCCATGAGGGGGACTCCCCTTTTTAGGGTTAGGGGTTAGGTTTATAGGTATGGTGTGAATAGAGTTTTAGTTAGTCTTAGGGTTAGTTATAGATCAGTAATGGTTAAGGTTAGTAAAAGGGTTTGGGTTAGGTATAAATCTAGTTACTAAAATCAATGGAAGTCAATGGACGGTCCCCATAAGGATACCAAAACACACTTGTGTGTGTGTGTGTGTGTGTGTGTGTGTGTGTGTGTGTGTGTGTAAGCCTGTAGAACAAATTGAAAGTAAGAGAGGAAATAACATAAAAAAGTTAGAAATTCCACACAGGTCCAGGTATGAAATGATGGATTTGGGTTGACAAACCGGTTGGACATCTTCTGTCTCGTTCTTTCACACATGCTGTTAACTTGGCTTTGAACTTGAGGAATGGCATCTGACATCAGATTCAAACTAAATCCCAGCAAGTCGAGAACAGCCCGAGGTCTTTTTCAACCATGGTGTGTCTGTACTCGTCATGCTTCTGTGCAGGTTGAGGAACCATCTATTGATGATGAGCCGTGTTCCATGACCACTAGGGGGCAGCGTAAGGTCTTTAGAGTTTATTTTCCATTGTGGATCAAATGTCAGCTTTTGTTCAGTTTTCCTGAGGAGAAACAACAGTGTCGGGTCAGTGGACTGGAGCAGACCTGTCCCTCTTCAGTGACACAGCATTTTGAACTTTATCCTCACAATGAATGTGAAAACATTCAGTCTTTATTGACCATATGCCCACATCACCACCTCTAATACTCTTCTATATCAGGGCATTTGAGACAGTAAGACATCGGTTATGATATTGGATCTTGCGATTA
>SSNP01000001.1:8571621-8666047 GCA_006937955.1 Pachypanchax playfairii
GTTAATTTTTTTCTGTCTTGTATCCAACCCTGTTTATTATTGTTTTACCGGATGTGTAAAGTATCATG
Organism: Pachypanchax playfairii; assembly: GCA_006937955.1. Classification (NCBI taxonomy): domain Eukaryota; kingdom Metazoa; phylum Chordata; class Actinopteri; order Cyprinodontiformes; family Aplocheilidae; genus Pachypanchax; species Pachypanchax playfairii. The sequence goes on from SSNP01000001.1 coordinate 8,571,690, forward strand.
ACTATCATGATTCATGTGCTCATCAAAAAGCCGACTGGCAGAGCTGACGGGCGTGGAGCTCTTGTTTCCTCGAGGCCTGAACAATAGTTTTATTCATGCATGTGTCATTAACAACAGCAGGGACTCCCATACACGTACCTTCACCTTTGAACGCAGCAGAGTAAAACACGCTGAGTTCTGTTCCCTCCATGGTGAAAATGACAGGAAGCTGAAAGTGAACTGTAGTTTTCATTCACACACAGACACAAATCAGAAATAAAACATATCTGACGTGGTGGATACATTTTCTGAACACCAGTTGGCTTCAAAACCATTTTAACAAAAGGCAAAATTAATCACTTCATTCATCCCAGTTTTTATGTGAGTGTTGTGTTAAAATACATGTTATTTTTTTCGCATGTTTTGGATGTCAGAACAGACAGCTGCAGCAGCTGATGTCATCAGTAATTCCTGGTGTGAATTTTGTTTGAAAGAACCTTAATATTTATCTAAATGAGCAACTTTGTGTATTTCATTAAGTAATAAAAGGAAATAATCATAATTTTGCCTTTTCTCTTTAAATTTAACAGAAACTTTATTTTATTATTATTTGGTATTTGCAGATCGCACATTTTCCTTGTTGCTGCAGCTGAGTACACAAGAACCAGAGCTTCCTTTAACTAAATATCTACTTTATTCTAACCCTATATTTGGATTTTACAAAGCTTCTTCTAAAATTTGTAAGACCTTTTTTCACAAAGCAAATTCCTAAAAATTTCAAATCCAGCTTCTAAACTTTCATTGTCTAATATAAAAATGTATTCTTGCCGTATTCATCTGAATGAAGAGTGTATTGGTGTATTTCTCAGCAGGAACACATTCTTATGATGATATTTATAAATATGTCAAATTAGACAAAGAAGTACCAAACAACAAGAGTGTGCAGGTGCAATACAGTATGAGGATGATCTAAATTCATGAAACAGTCCCCTGCTTTTAGGTCAGTGTAGTTCTGGTTTGTTCTTTAGGATAAATACATAAAACAGATGATGCACCACTTCTGTCAACTAATTAGTCTATTTTTTGTACCATGAAACAAATATTTTTTTTTTCTCTGATAATCCACTTTCTAATGAATTACTTCTTCATATAAAATCATATTTTTGAAGCTTTTCGGTTCATTCTACGATTAACTGGATAACATCCCTTTACACATTCCAGAAAAAACATCAGAATAAAACCTATTATACAGAGATTTTTTTTAACTCTCATAGTTTCACAAAATGTAATTCATACAGTTTATTATTATTCTCACTTTATTTGTCCAGCATTAAAGTAGAAATACTAAAGATATACATTTGAGTGCCTTATTGTAGCTGAAATTGTGCAACATAATGTGAACGGACAGAAGTAGAAATTAAAGTGATCAGAATTAAAGTTTAGGAGTTTGTGGTACTTTCTCTTTGATCAGATTCAGGCTCATTCTTATATTTGTGACTGAGAAAAAAATGAACAAAAAACAATCATTTACATGCCACAGCATTAGCAACAAGCCAGAAACCATTGTTAAAATCCACTAAGGACTTGCCTTCATGCTTTTATCCTTCATGTATTTATCTGGTTCCTTTCACTGATTTATTTTTACTTTCTCCTCTCACATTTCTATCGTTTCTGTGTAGCACCTTCCTTATCGTTCAGTCTTTATGAGCAGCAAGCATTGTGACTGCTCGGAACACACTGAGCCTTCTCCCAGATGGCAGTCACCATAGCAACACAACGAGCCAAAATAACCCCCACTCCCCCAGCCCCATTATCCCATGCTCAAACAGTGGTAATCTGGTCCACTACTCTGGTGCTGTCATTCATTTCAACACACTCCACCTCCTGTCGCTGGCCCTCTCTTCCCGGACGGTGGTCCCTGCTTTTAGAAGGGGGTAGGAAGGTCAGGAGGGCCGGCAGGAAGGCCAGCGTGTGTAGGGCTGAGCAACCAGCCGTGAGAGTGAGACAACGAAAAAGTGTGTGTGTAAGATTGGAGCGTATAGAGCCGACCGGTACCAGGGCAGCACTGTAACATACAAGCGTTTGTAAAGAAGGAACACCATGTCTCTCCAACGCTAATCTGACCCAACGAGTCCTGCTCTCACCCCGACCTGAGGTGAAGCCACAAAGGAGGGGGCCACTGCAGTCTGCAGAGTGCCCCAAAGCTGAGATCAGACACAACACAGACATACAGTCTATCTCCACACCCCATAAAGTCATGAAGCCCAGCACGCCAAACTGGACAGAGAGCAGGGTTAGGCCCAGCCACACAGACACCAGTGGCTCCACCACAGCCAGAGAAGACAGACCCAACAGGAAGAGCACTGCCAGCAGTGAGTGTCTCAGAGGGGAGGTGACTGCCGTATAGTATCGGTCCAAATAGACAAAGGAGGGGTTAAAAATCAGAAAGCGAACGCGAGAGGTAAGTGAAAGACGACGCAGTGTATCCAGAAGCACTGACATCTCCTCGCGTTTGTTCTCTGTTGTCTTGGCGACCAGAAAGATGCGAGAAGCTGCCACATCAGGCTCCTCACCCTGACCACGCTCTGCAAATATGATGTCGTCCTTGAAGTGGGTGAACTGTGGCTCACGGAGGAAAGCATGGCACAGTGTGTGGGTGAAGTTCTCCCGTGGCTGGCTAGTGGATTCATTCCGGTCAGACAGGTAGTTCAGGTAAGCTTCCAGCCAGCTGATTCTCTGGAAGCCTTTAGCATATTCCAGCAGATCCTGCTGCACCGAGGCATTCCAGTAGGGGGCGCTTTCATAGATGTAGAATCCAATTACTGGGGAGTACGAGCTGAAGTAACGATGCTGGGCACGTGTGTACAACACTGTTGCTGTATCCATGGCGACCAGTGCGCTGGGGTCAGAACCTTGAGTCACCTGTTGGACACAGAAACATCAGTAAACAGCTGATGTGTGTATGCGAGTTGAGTTGATATTCATTGATGCAAAATATTCTCACTGTTGTGTTTTTAATGTTTGTGTTCTCACCTGTAGAAATCCCATCAATGCAAAGGAGATGTAAACCAGGTACAGCAGAACTACAAAGGGCTTAACATAAGTGTTGGTAATCCAGTCTCCATAGCAACGATGCACACACCCCAGCAAAAGGTGCAAGTCCTGAGGATGAGTTTCCATATTTGCATTGGAATGAGTGTGAGGATGTGAATGTGTGTTTATAGAGTTGGTCAGATGTCCACACACACCCGAGCTGTTGGCTGTACGTGTGTCTGTGTGAGTTAGGTTTGGTGTCTGAGTGTGAATAACTCCATGTGACGGGTTGTTCGACTGACTCTCATCCTGGTAACGAGTGTACATCAAACATCGATACCAAGCCGGTTTAGAATCAAGCCGGTCCTGTTTGGGAACTCGTCTGCAGAAGCAGCCGTGTCTGTAACGGGTCTCCAAGTAGCCTGTAAACACCAGACAGGAACTGTAAAATGACAACATGTAAACATAGCTGATGGTGATGGCGAGGGCAGCAGAGCGGCAAAAGAGACGAACTGCTTCCATGTTGGTGAGCGGCGATGCAGCCAGGCCCAGCGTCATCAGGTGGATCATAGTGGAGCCAGAAAAACGCAACATGACGTCCTCAAAGACGCTCGCCACTCGCTCTTTCACGTGCTGATCCTCCCGTGTTCGCCTCCATGATGAAAGAATTTCAAAGGAGCCAAAGAGTCCGTGACCTGTTGAGAAGTAGAACACAATGTAAATTCAGATTACACACAAAGGAAGAATCCAGAAAAGTTTCTAACTGTAAAACCTTTTGACCTAAACCAGATAAGATAATATCAGACGCGATAACACAAGATATGATCAAAACCAACTCATTTCCAGCTAATCTGTTCCTCTCACGTGGATATTTCTGTTTCTTTTTGGCTGCATCAACACATTATTTTCCATCAGTGTGTGTAATAACAGTTTTTGAAGTTTCTCCTTCTGCAGACTGTCACACCTCAATCCAGTTTGAAGCAGAGACACATGAAATAACAGAAGCAACACACCATGAAAAGCAGTTTTTCTATGATTTCACCAGCCAGAGTGGCAAAGTAGAGCTGCAGCAGTGCAGGAGATACAGTTTCAACCCGACACGAGCAACAATTCAAATAAAATATTAAGACAGTAGAAGAAGATTTACAGTTTTCATCTTAGAATATTATGATTACGCAGGAAATGTTTTAATATTATTTCCATTCATACAAATAGTGATGCATGTGCAGTCTCTTGCTCATGTACATACAAGCATATGTGTTGCATATTGGGGATTTTTAGTTTTTTTTTTTCACACTGGTTACCATGGTGCCTGTGAGTCAACAGTGACACACGTATACCCCTCCCCCCCACCAGTGACCTCAACATGGCGAACCACTTAACACCTTAGAAGAGGCACATTGTACCAACACTTCAAGTGGGAGTAGCAGAGAAAGTGTGTGAAGAAGATGTGTGGTGGTGTGTGTGTGTGAAAATGACAGAGACGGGAGGTCAATGTTGCAGAAAAAAGAGCGAACAAGAAAAAGAGTGAGGAAGACCCTCAGGTCTGAGAAGCTGAGATTTAAACTGAACAAACAGGAACTGAGATGAAGAAGAAAAGAGTTACAGTTAGATTTGATTGTGTGCAAGTGTTGCAGTAGTTTTACTTTGGATTTGTGATACTGTTTGTCCTGGTGTTGCAGAATTTACAAGATTTCAATAAAAAGGAAGACAACAACACCAGTGCTATTCATCCAATTGTACAGTTTCCCAGAACCCAAGGAGATATAACTCATAAAATCAAAGGGCCAAGCTGGAAATGTGTTTGTTTTATACAAACAAACCTTTTATTTATTAGTCCTTGTGTCAGATTCTGAAATACAAAAGAACATGTTCAAAAATAAGATGTAAACCCAAATCCTCTCATCCTGTCACTCTCTTTGCCTGATTCCATCTTCCTCTTCTACTCTAAATCATTTTTCTTCTAACTGAATTTTACATCAATTTCTGCTAAAACAATGCTTATCTTAATCTGTATTTGGAGTCTTATATCAGAAAAAGCTCATTTCCTGTTCTGATGTTCTCTTTCATTCTGAAGCGTTTTCGTTCTGGAGCAATCCGAAGTCTCACAGCAACATTGTATTCTCTCGAGCTCTTCTCTTGGTTTTATCTTTGCACATAAAAAAATCTTCTAAAAAAACCTGACAACAGTTACTTTACTGTAACTAGTCCACATGCTGCATAAGCATAAAAAAGAAGCATCAGATGTGACAGCTTCAACAGAGAGTTTTCTAACACTACTGATAGAATTGTTTTTACTTTAGGAGATTCATGCAGAATTTGCTAACTGCTGGTTAGCAAAATATATTTTCATATTAATATAAATGGGAAATCTTCCCTGAAAACAAGTGCTCTGCAAGATGGTAGCTGGTGAGGACTGGAGTTAAACAGCCCTGATCTTAATGTGAGCTGCAACACAGATGTGACTCACCCATGTCTGAGGGTAAACAAGTTACAGTACAGCAGCTCTGCCAAATGTAAACCCCTGGGTCAATTACTGCAGAAACATCTGGACCTCCATCCTTGTGGAAGAACATAGAAGAAATCTAAACTAAAACATCCCTAAAAACATCAAATATCACTCAGTTATTTTCTTCACTATAAAAAATACTTTGTTCTCATTAGATTTGTGACAGTATGGAATAAAAAACAAAAGTAAAACTCTTTGANGTCACGCTCCAAACTCCACTATGGCCAAGACCAAAGAGCTGTCAAAGGACACCAGAAACAAAATTGTAGACCTTCACCAGGCTGGGAAGACTGAATCTGCAATAGGTAAGCAGCTTGGTGTGAAGAAATCAACTGTGGGAGCAATTATTAGAAAATGGAAGACATACAAGACCACTGATAATCTCCCTCGATCTGGGGCTCCACGCAAGATCTCACCCCGTGGGGTCAAAATGATCACAAGAACGGTGAGCAAAAATCCCAGAACCACACGGAGGGACCTAGTGAATGACCTGCAGAGAGCTGGGACCAAAGTAACAAAGGCTACCATCAGTAACACACTACGCCGCCAGGGACTCAAATCCTGCAGTGCCAGACGTGTCCCCCTGCTGAAGCCAGGACATGTCCAGGCCCGTCTGCGGTTTGCTAGAGAGCATTTGGATGATCCAGAAGAGGATTGGGAGAACATCATATGGTCAGATGAAACCAAAATAGAACTTTTTGGTAGAAACTCAACTTGTCGTGTTTGGAGGGGAAAGAATGCTGAGTTGGATCCAAAGAACACCATACCTACTGTAAAGCATGGGGGTGGAAACATCATGCTTTGGGGCTGTTTTTCTGCAAGGGGACCAGGACGACTGATCCGTGTAAAGGAAAGAATGAATGGGGCCATGTATCGTAAGATTTTGAGTGAAAACCTCCTTCCATCAGCAAGGGCATTGAAAATGAGACGTGGCTGGGTCTTTCAGCATGACAATGATCCCAAACACACCGCCCGGGCAACGAAGGAGTGGCTTCGTAAGAAGCATTTCAAGGTCCTGGAGTGGCCTAGCCAGTCTCCAGATCTCAACCCCATAGAAAATCTCTGGAGGGAGTTGAAAGTCCGTGTTGCCCAGCGTCAGCCCCAAAACATCACTGCTCTAGAGGAGATCTGCATGGAGGAATGGGCCAAAATACCAGCAACAGTGTGTGAAAACCTTGTGAAGACTTACAGAAAACGTTTGAACTCTGTCATTGCCAACAAAGGCTATATAACAAAGTATTGAGATTAACTTTTGTTATTGACCAAATACTTATTTTCCACCATAATTTGCAAATAAATTCTTTAAAAATCAGACAATGTGATTTTCTGGATTTTTTTTCCTCATTTTGTCTCTCATAGTTGAGGTATACCTATGATGAAAATTACAGGCCTCTCTGATCTTTTTAAGTGGGAGAACTTACACAATTGGTGGCTGACTAAATACTTTTTTGCCCCACTGTATGTGCTGGATCTGTACCAAACTCCAGATAAAGAGCTTTAAGTCTGAAGTTCTGGAACCTTTAATTAAGTTTTGCTTTTGCCTCAGGTCAGAAAATGTGTCATTAATGCCGTCATCCACCCCCTCAGTAAGTTCGTGCCCCTCTACTTGTCAGTCATTTTGATTGTCTGTCTACTTTGAGATGGTTCTCAGCCTGAGGCGTCTCCAAAATGAATCATAAGAAGAACTGATAGAGCAGATGTGAGTACAGAGAATAAAAGTGGAGGCGGTGTCAATCACGGTTGCCACCTGCCAAACAACATCATCAGTTTCTTCTCAGTTCGGAACATTTTTGCAGTTTGTGTTGTTGCTGAAAAAATCAGCCAAAACATTAACATCCCAAACGTCTTAAACATTTTGACAGGACTGTTTACTATACATGTTGACCCTTTTTAACATTAAATAAATTCAAAACTTTGAACTTACCGAGCATCACAAAAGGGATTCCCAAGTAAGTTGAGTTGTAGGTGGCTCCAGTCAGGTTTAGTATTCCAGCAGCTGTGAGACCTGACAGTGTGACTGACAGCAGAGCCAACAGACCCAACCAGGGTTTGGACCTCACGCAGTCCCTCATGGAGCAGCAGAAGATAGCCAGTACCCCACACACACCCAGGCTGGTCAATAGGGGGCGATGTGCAAGTACAGAGGAGAACTGGAAGTCTGTCCTCAGAGAGGATGAGGTGGAGGGGTAGAGCCCCAGTTTTGGGTGCAAAGCACCAAAATGTTTCAGCTCTGCACAGAAGGCTTTTTCCCACTGGCTGGCTATTTGGTCCATTAGGCCACTTCGGGATTGGAGGTAGTAGTAGAGCTGCACAGCCTTGGCAGAACGGACACCTTCTACTTTGGCTCCTGTTCCCTGAACTCGAATTGCCCCACTAGGGCCCCAACCCTGAACCCCTCCAAGCTGGTGACCGATGTACGCTTTTCTCCCATCTGCCAGTTGTGTAATTGGATACCGCAGGACCGGGATGGTGCGGTTGGAGGCACGAGCTGACTGGATCTCCTCCATGGCACGAATGATGTCGTCGATGATGCAGACATTCTTGTCATCAGGGAGACAGAGGTAGGAGAAGGAGTAGTTGAAGCTGTTGAAGCCTGTGGCCGGGACCGTCACCTGCATCTGGTAGATCCGCCTGTGCAGCTATGAGACAAGAAGCAAAAGGGTGTGTTTACTGAACTGGCTAAATCGTGACAAGAACTTAAAGTTTCAAGTAGGAGCATCTCGTTCACTAACTTTGAGTTCTGTTATAGTGTAAGTGAGATTTGTGGGGGAGTGTGTGTACATCAGGGTAACAATAGTTGTCTCAATGTTGTCCAATTTCTAAGGCAAGATGACAACAGTGCCAATATCAACTGTGTTGGTTTCTAAGCAACCACCCTGATACCAGACTCTGACAGTGAACAGTGACACAGCTGACTCCCACCTCATAAGCTGCATTAACTTTGGAGAAACAGTCTAAAATTAATACCAATGATGCTACTTTTATTGTAATGTGTCATAATAAGGTCAGATTTCTGTAAGAAACACTTTCTGCTCGAAGACTGAAAGTCCCACTGAGCCTCACAATAAAATAAAAGTCCAACTCCCAAATGATCACAGGGCAAACTTGGTCCACTTTGCTGCTCTAAGTGAGAATAAGATTCACTGGTATAAAACCTGCTGCTGGTGATATTTCTATGATGATGCAGGGTTTTTTATAGGTAGTAAGAACAGACTGTCAAAAAACTGGACATGGCAAGTTTCTGTGCTATAGTTTGCAGACGATTGTATGAGTCACACACTACATGCAGCTGACTCTGGTGTGTGTCCATCTGCTGAAAAGAGGAAGTACAATGCTTTTAATTTACACGTGTCAGTTTATAAGATTAGGAAATATCATATTTGGGTCTTGTAGTACAAACAAATGTCAACCAATACTTTATCTGTTTCAGGACACCCATAGTTCTTAGTGTGAACATCAACATATTCTTGGCGTCATCACCTCCTTAAAAAACACAAGTTTTGTCAGTTTGCTGGTTTGGAGCTTATAGCTGTGTGTTAATATGAAGTAATACAAAACATCAGCAGTCAGAAGAGTTAGAATGTCAGTTCCAAAAAATGGGCTCCGGTATAAAGTTAGAAATATATTTGACAAGTGGAAAATATTCCAAGTTCACTCAAACACAAAAACCATGAACTGCTCAGAAAAAAAAATACAAAAACCAGGAGCTCCATCTCAGAATCTGGATGTCTCAGTTAAAATGTTAAATGGCTGGTTTTGAAGAACTGCCAGGATCGTGGCAGCACAGCTTAGGTCTGCAAACTTCTGCAGTAGTCTACTTACACTAATGGAACTAATAAAAGGAATGTCATAATTACATATTTAAATTTAGACCATAGTGCTTCACTCTGAGTAGCCTATTATCTAACAGTAAAATTAATTTTCTCTAATTGAGCCATTTGCCATTTCTGTGACAAATGGATTCAAAAAACAGAAAAGAAACACAGACATTGTGGTAAAGGTTATGTTCTTTCACTGCCTTCAAATACAAAAGGAGAGTATTACTAACTATTATGTGCTATTATGTGATTTATAATAAAGAAAATAAGAGAATACATTTGTGAACCAAAAGTTTAAATACCAGAGTACAATTCAGTTGATGAGGATGAGTCAAAAGACGCAATGCAAATAAAAATCCTGTCCAGTTCCCCTCACTGATGCTGACATCACTGCTTACTGCATGCAACAAGTTCTGACCCACTCTCAAAGGGATGCTAAAAGGTTTGCAGGCAAATGCTAGAACACACGCAGGCTGTGAGCAAGCAGAGACACAAAAGAGAACAATTACAGAATCTTCAGCCTTGCAGACATCATCAAATTATATAACAGTATAATCTCTTTACAGTCTCCCTTTTATGCACCAACCAGTTTCTTCTTGAAGCCTCTTAGCAGGAAGCTCAAAAACAGCCTGTGTTTGGAGAAACTCTTTGTTCTCAGAACACATGGGTCACAATAATAAAAGACGAAGAACTTAGAAATTCTACTCTATATTGTTTTATCAGCCCTGATATTCAGCAAGTCCTCTGTTCCAGATGCTTCAGTTGAATCCAGGTTAGTGAGGATGAGGATGCTTTGTGATTAAGATATTCTGTGAAGACAGTGTGTAACTCTGCTGACCTTATGAGCTACTGTCATTCATCTCTTTGCATGTTTATGACTGCAGGTTTGTTTTCGAAGCTGGGACCTGCAGATAGTTGCAGCCTCTGTTTATTTTAAAGGAAAAGAAGCTGTAACATTTTCTACCCTGGCAGTGTTGAGCTTCATCAAGTCCTTATACATTACTGACTGAATGACTCTGATTCTGGTTTGGCTCATTTTCTTTATTTTTCTCTTTCATGCAACATTTGCATTTTTCTCGGTTTTGTCTACTCTATTTTAAACTGTTTCACTTGGTCACTGAGGCACATTTGTTAAAAAATCTGACGTGTCTCTGTTAGTTTAGGCTGATTTATAGTAAAATAAAAAAAAACTTTAATGAGCTTTCCTAAAACTCCTGAAGTCAGAACTGTATATCTCGTGTGTGGATGTGCACCTGCAGAATAGTTTCCAGATGAAACGGATCCAGCACGCTCCCCTTTCGGGCTGTGATGATCACGCGCCCATAGCGGCCCGGTGTTTGCAGGTCGGAGTAGAGCGCGTGCTTGGAGCGGTTAAGGGGGAATAGACTTTCCACCAGGTTTCCTTCTATCTTGGCCAGACTGTGTTTGGGGGCCAGCAGGCTTTCTACGTCCTCCTCCACGCGGTACCGGCTGAAGCTGGCCCCCAGCAGGATGGACAGGAGCACGGGCGCAGAGGCGAAGAACACCGGGTGGCTGGCCACAAACCGACCGAGCGCGTGGAAACAGGTTCTCAGTCCCGCGTGCAACACCTGGCGCAGCATCCTAGCGCGCGGCCGCTGCTCGAGCCTCTCCCACCGACCAAAAAGCCCCGGAGCCCCGCCGAGCATCAGGTGCCGCCGGACGCATCGGTGGGCTCCGTCACTGCAAGTTTGGAAACAGGGAAGAGACGTCGGGTGGTGGAAGGGTTCGTCCCCCGGAGCAGGAGGTCACCAGCCGGGGAGAATCCAAGTCTCCTCCGCCCCTTTTCCCGGAGTTCACTCATCCGCAGGAATGGTGCAAATAACAGAGCTGCTGTGATCCCTGCAGTTACAAAACACACTGATGTCCTCGTTTATATTTGATGGTCACAGTGTCTTCTCTGGGTTGCTTGGATCTGTGTGCAAAAAAAGAAAATCGCAATAATTAAGTGTCATCACGATCAGACTTGTTACGAGTCTCCAAAAACTAACAAAGCAGAGTTTTTGCACTTAAGAATGTCGTAAAGCCGGGAGTTGCATACCTAAAGAGAGCAGCGGGGACCGATCTGGATCATAATGATCAGCATCTTTCACATCAAGATGCTGACCCGCTGACAGCTCGCGCAGGCGCGTTGCAGTCTGTTAAAAAGCGTGTTTTGCCTTTGAGCCCGCGTGCCCTGCTCCACCCTGCAAAACCAAGTCACCGCCCAACCTGATGCGTGGTCGAGGCGGGTGAATGCAGGTGGGAGTCGCGGATGAGTGATGCGGTGTGGACGAACTGCTTGTCACATCATCTTCATCATTTGCGGCAGAACGAGTTCTCTCATCCATCGTTTTTTAACCAGGTTTGTCAGAACTCCTGTCCATCTGCCTCTAACCACCGGCTCTGAGAACAAAGTCCTTATCAGCGTCTTTTCCTCTTGTTGGACCGCCCATATCGCTCCGAGCCCCCCGCCTCTGCCCCCTCCTTTCTGTGCTGCAGAGAAACAAACACTCCAAGCAACCACGTGCCTCTACCAAAATTCAACAAAATCAAAGTGTTTCATGACTTCCATTGTATTCACAGAAGACATTTGTGCTCTGTGAAGTCACTGAGCCTCTTGTCTCTCCACCTGGTTAGTAGCAAGAATCTGGCACAACTTTTAGACTTTTGTCCTCCAGATGCAGAACTATGTATTTTTGATTTGTTGCCCGTTGCCGGGGATACCAGACACACTGCTGTTCCTTTTTTCTCCTCCAAACCCAAATATGGCAACGATGATGCCACCCATCCCCCAAAAAACACACAGTAGTGCTCTCACACACCTGCTGATTCCCAGACTGTGAAGGTGTCTGATACATGGCGTTGTAAAGACCTGGGAAAGGGACAGCGGTGGGAGGATGAAGAGACGATGTATTGACAGCAGACAGACACAGATCACATTCATCTTATCAGTGATGTTTCACTGTGTCTCACTGAACACTAATACATCCCTCCTCCTCTCAGACATCATAAATCAAGAGCAGTTAAGATTAGAAACAACATTACTTCTTATTTAAAGTCAAAATAACGGGATGCTACAGAAAAAATAGCTTCTCTGGTCAGTCCACTTGAAGTAATATGCTGCTAAAGGTGATGAGAGACTTTGTTTTTATTATTATTTAGAGTAAAAACTGACATTTGCTAATTCACCTTTGTTCGTCATAAATGTGTCTGTAACACAAAACAGTCAGTCATTTTCTTTACCTGTAATTCCTGTTCATGGTCGAGAGTAGCTGGTGTCTATCTCTGTCTGTCATTGGGCGAGAGGGTGGGACCACACCTGGACAAGTCACCTGTCCATCACAGGGTCACATAAAGACAAACAACCAATCACACACCCGCACATAAGGACAATTTTAGAGTTGCCAATTAACCTCAACAATGTTTTTTGCTCCATGTAGAAAGAATCTGGTCTGATTTCAAACCCAGGACCTTCTCACCTCAAGACAAAAGTGTTACAGGATAAATCAACAAGTAACTCCCAAAACTGTCACAAAACTAACTGAATGCTACATTTTGGGTTAGACTGTAATTATTTCTTTTCTATTGAAAAATAACAGCAAAATCAGACTTTTAAATTGTAAAAAAAAAAAAAAAACTTTGAATGTCCAGATATAAAGTTGTTGGCATTAAACTACAGGGACTTTTTTTTTTTTTTAGCTAGGAAGGTGTTATTTAGATCTCTTTTTCAAGAGAGTCCTTTGACAAGACATTTGGGAGAGAAAGCTGGGATTCAACTAGCAACCCTTCAGCTGATCATCATTCAAACTAGTTTTTTAACACTCAATTTATTTTCACTGTTACCTGTTTGCTGAGGTTTCAAGTCTGATTAAACACATTTAGTGATTTGCATGGAAACAGAGTTAAAGTGTGTTATCTTTGATCTCTGTTGGACTGAATCGTGAAGTCGGATGATTTTCAGCTCTGTGTTTCCAGGACTGTGTTTGAAATGGCAACACAGCAGAGATTTAAGGGATATTTAAGGCCCTACTGTGACAGTGTTATAAATAAGCTTGCTACACACAGAGCTGCTGCATTTTGCTGAGCTGGCATACATTTTGATTTGGAAGTACACAGATCTCAAAGTGTTATAAGAAAAGTAAGTGATGAATCAGAGGGGGCCGGTTACACAGTCCTGAAGGATCCCACTGAGCCTCCAGCTAAAACAAACTAAAATAGTTTCATAAAGAACTGACAAGAAATGTGACCAGTAATAGTGCTGAATTTCTTCCTCTCATTTTCTCTCTGTCTGTTGACTAAGCAACAATTACTCCATGTAACTGACGCTCCCAGCCAATCCCACCAATCCTGAATGGAGCAGGTCATTCAAAACTAATTCTGAGCTGTAGCTCGTAATTACATCAGAAATGTTACTTTCAATTAACCTAAATATAACTGCAAGTCAGGATGCCATGAAATGTCAATAACAACAGAGTGCAATGATTTACAAACTATGTAGATCAATATTTTAATCCCAAAAGAACTTAAACAACTCACTAAATGTTGAAACTGAGATATTCCATAAAATTTATTAGCTCATTTTGAATTCGAGAGAACGTCCTTTTCCAACATTAATTTTAATAAATTATTTAGTGGGGAACTAATTAATGACATTTTTGGGGTAATTTTATTAACTTTGCATGAGATTAAAAAAAACGAGGTTGAGAAAAATACATCATGTTAATTTTGAGTCGTATTAAATGATGTTTCTGAGAATGTGTTTTTGTTTTGCTTTACTTTGGTGGCAGTGGACAGCTGTCAAAGATTCTCATCTGAAAGTAACTGGTAAGGACAGAAAACTGCAGAGTGCAGAGAAGCATATTTCTTATACATTGTAATATTTATAACTGATTTAATGAAATTGTGTTATTAATATTATATAAAGCATCAAATCTAAAGATCGTCTCTTTTTTCAAGCTCTGCAGTAAGAGATCAGCTAACAAGTACAAATGTGCTGGAGTTGATTTGAGGTTTTCTAGACTCTAAGAACACATAAATACAAAATCTGCCACCAAAATTAGAACAACATATGTTGTGTTTTTTTTAGCATTTAGGCAACCAAGCAGAATAATTCAAACCAAAGTTCACAATCAGCTGAGCTTCTCTTTCAAAAACCAAAGTGCTTTTAGTGTGTTTTTCTAACCCGGATCTACTTAACTATGACATAGAGACACACTCAGGTTAATCAACCAGCAAACTCCTTCCTGGAAAGAGTTCAATAACAACTAAAATATACAAGGAAATAGCATCTGTGAACATGTTCTAATCTGTTATTCAATGAGGCCTCAATTAGCCCTTAATTCCCATTAATGGTCCGTTGAGACACGAGCGGTGAAGGAATGACTGATTTAATGTCTCCCAGGGGAAGAAGAAAGAACACAGAGGGAAATGAAAAACTGTCGAGATGTAAGAGGCTCCGGGCAGTTTCTGATAACAAAAGTACTAATTAATGTTATTAAATGATTCATAAAAATCAGAATAGAGTGTGAGCAGGATAGAAAAAGGTATGGAGAGAGAATAAATTGAGATTTTCTGAAATGGAGCTTTCTTTAAAAAAAAAAAAGGCTATTTTCCACAGCAGTGAAGCTGGAAGAGCTAGGGGGTTGAAAACTGCAACTAAATAAATACACTTAAAAACAAAACCCACACACAGTGAAGGCATCAGGGGTATAAGCAGCAGAAGATGGAGCACTTCTCAAGGCTTTGCTGTTAACAGGATGTCATTTGATGTGTGCGTCCATATTTGGATTGCACATTTCATTTGACCTCATGTTTGTTCATAACCTCAATTATTAAACCAGCTATATGGATGAAAGCAAAGATCCATAAAGCTTCTTTCTGGGTTCATACTTCTTCTAACCCTCTTCTTGCGCCCATCCCATCCCCCAATCCATCTGTTTTGGTAGGCCATCCATTAATAAAGAGGCTGTTCTTTCATTTTCTATTTCCTCTCTCTGTATTATTTATTTACCCATCCATCACCAGTTCTGGTGGACAGATAAATGTTTGCAAAACTGTGATACATGGTTCCACCTTCTCTTCATGAAGGAGAAAACTTTCTTTTGACATATGGAAACGATCCAGACTCATCTGGACTTTGGACCGAAAAACTGAAATAAAATGCATAAAGCCTTCTAACTAAATATATCTACACTTTTTCAACTGTCCCCAAAAGCTGACAGGTAGCTGAGTCAAAACGGTTATATTTGCAAATAGTTGGAGTTTAACAATGTGCTGCACTGCAAAAAACAACAACAAAAAACAAGAGGTATACAATGATAAAAATATAGATCTAAAATGGATCAATAAAACACAAAATACAAACATCTCATTGGTATAAAAGCTCCACTCAGTTCTAATGATGATGAAGGGATGGATTCTTAATAGTTTGTGAAAGGACATATCAGTTATTCCATAAATTAGGATAGGTAATCCATTTTAAAAATCACATGTAAAAAGTTGAAATCCTTCCTAACAGGAAGGAAACCAGTGGAAACATCTATCATTGGTGTCATAAACTCATATTTCTTTGTTCCTGCTATTAAAATAAACTAAATAAAAACAACTTCCAGCATATAAACCAATGACTGTCAGCTTTAATATCCCCATCACCTCTCAGTCAGAAATATTCAATTAAAATTAACAACATAAGTTTTATTACTGAGCATTTTAACCTAATTTGTATATACTATTTATATAAAAAATCTAAAGTGGCAGACATTTCAATACAAAACTCCACATAGAAGAAAGGAATCAAAGTAGCACAGCATTCTTCTTCAGATATAATGAGCTCATGTTGTATTTAATTTTACAATGTAAAAGTACAATATTTATAGAGACAACAGTTAAGTCAACAGCTCCCTTAAAACAAAAAAAGATAAAGTCTAACTTTCAACTTTCCATCCTTATAAAAACTTTGAACTGTGCATTGAAGCTCTACTACTTGTGGAAAGTTTGTGGTTTTCAAAAAGGCATGATCATTTTGTGAATTCAAAATAAATAAATAAGCAAATAATCAAAGTACAAACATAATTTCTTGATTTAATTCAAGGTGCATTTATGCACATCAGTTTTTCTTAATGCATTTAAAAAAAGGTCAAGTTATTGTGCTGCCTTCTTCTCAGTTTGAAGGTTTTAAATATCAGCCGTTTCGTCCATCTCCTCCAATTTTTCATTGTTGTGGATCTTGGCTATTTCTGTCTGCCCAGTCAAAGCATCTTCCTGGTGGTCAGCAGCATTTATTTTTTCTAAATGTCATTTTGAAATTAACTCACCAGGCCAAGCAGAATGCAGAGACTGGTAATGATGGAGGATGGAAGTGATCAGGAAGGTCAGGGGATGAGAAATACTTTAAAGTCATCTCCAAGGCCTCTCAGAGACTCACAGATTTGATTACAATAACAGGCAGAAATACAGAGGATAGATACAGATGGATGTAGATTGAATAAAAAAGTGCTGACTGTTTATCCTTCATGTTTGCAAGACGGGGAGTCAGAAAAAGATGAAACTGAGGCAGCTGGGTGGTTCAAACCTGATAAAAATACCATGAGAGGCTCAATGACTTCGGCAGTGCCCGAGGGGAAACAATAATTGCTAAAAGGTCAGAGAGGAATATTTGACAGGAGCTATTTTCACCTCAACAGAAAGCTAAATTTGTTCTCTATACCACTAGGAAAAAAAGGGTTTCAGCCATGCTGTTCCCCATTTTACAAGCGACAAAAAAAATAACAACCACCCAGCTGATAATGACCTGCCCTACAACCTGGTAAGCTGTAAGATTATGTGTTTGTGGTATCAATTTTTAGTTAGTTGTAAAACTTCAGTTTTTCTTTTTTACATTGTGAAAATTTACAATTTTACGTGTCTGTGTAAAACAATCAACCTTCAAATCAAAAACAAATGCATAACTGATCACAACAAATAAAGAAGTATCTTTAAATTAGAAATAATTTAGCCAAAAAATGAGCAACTCGTCACATGTGGGGTCCCNTTTATCCTTCATGTTTGCAAGACGGGGAGTCAGAAAAAGATGAAACTGAGGCAGCTGGGTGGTTCAAACCTGATAAAAATACCATGAGAGGCTCAATGACTTCAGCAGTGCCCGAGGGGAAACAATAATTGCTAAAAGGTCAGAGAGGAATATTTGACAGGAGCTATTTTCACCTCACAGAAAGCTAAATTTGTTCTCTATACCACTAGGAAAAAAAGGGTTTCAGCCATGCTGTTCCCCATTTTACAAGCGACAAAAAAAATAACAACCACCCAGCTGATAATGACCTGCCCTACAACCTGGTAAGCTGTAAGATTATGTGTTTGTGGTATCAATTTTTAGTTAGTTGTAAAACTTCAGTTTTTCTTTTTTACATTGTGAAAATTTACAATTTTACGTGTCTGTGTAAAACAATCAACCTTCAAATCAAAAACAAATGCATAACTGATCACATCAAACAAAGAAGTATCTTTATATTGGAAATAATTTAGCCAAAAATTAAGCAACTCATCACATGTGGGGTCCCCCAAGGATGTGTTCTTACCCCTATATTTTATTTATTTCATTGACTTGGTCCTTTTGATCTATTAATTTGAAAATTATAATTTTATTGCCTAGTGGATAATTCTTAATCCATTATCCCTTAAAATGTTTTTTTTTATGTAAAACTACTGTATATCTGAAATGGTTCTCTTTGTTTCCAATGTGCTAAAAAGGCCTGGAAAATGTAGCACATAAAGACTCTGTTAGTAAAAATGTAAATAGAATGTATTATTATTTAGCCTTTAATTTTTCAAATATTTTACTATGAGACTTGAAATATTGGAAATATGTGTTTTAAAGATACAAACCTCTTGTTATGCTCCCAAAACAGAGTTGAGTTTTTGTTTGTCATTTGATGTGTCTGATGTTCTGTGCTGAGGTTAAATATAAAAATAAAAAGATTCAAATGAAAAATCAGACGTTTGTTCTCCCTTGTTGCCTTTTAGATTTACTGTTGTGGATGTAATACATTTTAGTGACGTAGTGGCATAAAGTCAGTAGCTCACTGTTAATGACTCTGCAGGATCAGAGCACTGAAGTAGTTGCAGGATCTCATAACAGGATGTGGTTAGTGGGGATCTGTACAACCTTTGATCACAGACAAATAAATGTCAGATCTACTTTATATAACCATGTGATCAAACTACTGGAGGAAGAAATAAAAAAAAAAACAAAGGATATATGTGTCTATGTGTGTCCATAGAGAGGGAGAGAGAGGGAGAAATGTGTGTGTGCATTTGATGAATGAGAAAATGCACCTAAAACTTACACACAGCACAGCAAAAATGTAATGTTTATCTAAATAGACAGTTAACCTTTAAAAATGAGAATGATGAGAATGTCAGAAAGAGCAGAAAAAAATAACTTGGAAGATCTGAAATGGACTGAAAGAGGAAGAGTGAAAGGAAAACAACAAACAAGGAAAATAATCATTAGTTTTGGATGATTCTACATCTGGAACTGGAGAGCCACCAGATTTAAAAGTATTTACAACATGAAAAAAAGGATTTTGCTTAAATCTTCTTCCAAGCTTTATTTGTTAGAACCATCGTTAGAACAGTGACGCTCTGCTCAGAGTCTCTGAGCTTATTAATGACATTCTTTCTCTCACATTCCAAACACAGACAACAGTTTTTATTCACTTCATTATCTTTGTAGCTTTTCAGCGTTTTTAACACGCCTTTAATACTGTTTAAACCTTGTGCTGTTGCACTGCAGCTAGTTTTGGTTTTCATTTGTTGTAGGTCACACAGCTTGTTACTCATGAGCAATGGAATCTATGTTTAGATTGATGTGAACCACAGCAGACAGTTCAAGGGTGAAAGATCTTCTAATCATGTCACATCTGTTTAATTCATCATCTTTAAATAGATTTACACTGCTTTGTCAAAATATAGAACAAATGATGTTCCTTACTGATTCATGATGGACAGTAGTTTGAAGCTTGTACATTTGTTACTAAGGTTGAAGTTTTGATTATTAAAATAATAGATGTGATATTATGTGGAGAAAATACATGAATAATCTCACTGTGGAGATGTACAGATTATTTCTGACTGCATTGATGAGTTAACTGCAGGCTTCATCCACCAGAAATCATTACTAATCTCCAAAAATGTACAGCTGTTCATGGAAACACTGTTTTACAATCGGTTGTTTATCTTCCATTGCTGGCAGAAAAATGACGTTTTAACTAGAAGTTTTAGAACTTCCTCCAGCGCTAACTTCTTCTGCAAATATCCCAAAAAATCTTGTGTAAATATCAATGTAATGGGAAACTGACCATTAAATTGATGAATATTTTCCGAATAAAACATTTTAAGATGACATTAATCAACTCGTACATCTTGTCAGAAATAATCTGTTTTTTTTTGGATGAGGTTGTTGACAGTTATTTACAGATATTATTTATACATAAACTCACAGAACCCTACTTCAAAATATCAGTTTTATTACTTTCATCAACATAACGTTAGACTAAACTAAGATTATTATTGAGGAAACAAGTGATTACAGAGTTGTTACATTTACAGGTTTTTTGTTGAATCAACGTCACCACTGCTGATGAAGAGTGTGAGGAAGGTATGAAGCTTCTTACATAGTAAAAGTAGATCTCTGCTCATTATCATCCATCTCACTTCCACTTCCCTCGTTTCTTAATTAACCTCACACCCCACAGAGTCACGCTTGCACAATCACAGACCACGGCACCGGACCATTTTTCTAATTGCTATGAATTGATGAGACTTGCTGCTGTTGTTGCCACATATACAAATCATTAATGTTACCCCCCACTGGATACTGTAAGACCAACTCAATGCTGCACATACAAACACACACATACGCAGCATCAGGTTAAAGAGTCTCCAGTAACACCAAATGTGTTGCCTTGGTAACTGCTGATATAAATGAATGAGAAGTGATGTGCTGTATAAAAGCATGTTCAGAAAAAGAAAGAAAAAAAAAATCAATGAAAGGACAAGCATCTGTTGACCATCCATCAGCTGCATCTCCACAGCTCCTGTCACATCCATCTCACACAAACACAGGTTACAACTTTACTCATCAGTCATGGAAAAACTACAAAATACATCATAATGTCACTGAAATTTATTATAGACTGCAAAAAAAAAAAAAAAGAAAGAAAAAATGGAAATGAAAAAAGAGGACCACAGAATAAACAAAGACTTAACCATGATCACATGCATTTATAGAATAGATGTACTCACAATCCTTCACATTAAGTTACAAAAATATATATTAAAAAACAGCAGATAATAATAACAATAATAATGCAGATGTAATTACATGCTTATAAATAGAGTTCAGAATGCACAATGCTCAGTTCATTTACACTGTGAAGCTTCTGAGGTTTAAAGACGTTTAATTCTCACTTTGTTTTTTTTGTTTAGTTTTTTTAGACTTTATTAATTTGTTTTTATTAAATTAAGATCACATTACCTCAACATCACTTTATGCAAATTTTCTACCGATATTACACTTGAAGGCATATATTTAATTCAGGGAAATTTTGATCTGGTTATCGTTTGGGTTATTTTAGTGCATTTGGCATCATTTGTTTTTAGAAGTCTTTTTGCAAATTTAGGAATTTTTCTTTATTTTAAAAAAAATTAAATTACACAAATTAATAACAATTACACAAAATATTCCTGCATTCTGTGATGTCTACTCTTCAAGAAAAACAGTATAATTTGTCATGTTTACTGATCATAAAATCTGCCTTTTCCCACAAAATAAATGTGTTTTGCACCAACATGATGGACAGAGATCATGAAAAAAATCCCAAATAGACGAGAAAGTCTATATTGAGGCTGAAACATTTTGAGGGCATTAAAAACCAACCTGGATTTAAAGGATTTTATGTTGTTTTTAAAGTTCATTTGTCCCAATGAAACGCAGCACAGATATAAACGTCAGACACAAGACAAACACACAGGAAACAAAGACAAAACTGAAGCTATAAGAGACTTTGATCCCAGTCTAGTAAACAACACAGACTCCTGGTCTTATGTAGTTTAAAGTTATATTAAACCTTTATAAAATAAAAAAAATCCAGTGAGTTATTGTTTCAGTGTTATTTTCCAAAAGTACTCAAAGAAAAATACAGAGAAATAAAACATCAACTGATTTCAGGGTTTACAGTGTTTGTAATTATATGTGGTAAACTAATAAAGTAATTTCTTTAGATATATATGAAATATATTTGTGTAATCAATGCAAACGGTTTGCTCTTCGTGTATTTACAGCAATAAGAAATGAAATTGAATGAAAATAAATTCTTACCCAGGTGTTTCTCTGTGTTGGACATATTTCAGTATGTTTCAGAGGAAAAAACTCACGTTTTTATTACTCCTTCATCATGTAAACTTGGTAATGTTACCAAGCCTTATCAGCCTGTTACTGCTGATGGCTCAGGCCTGATTTGGCAGTTCAGTGTCAGTCTGGGGTCGGAGATCACCAGACCCGACAGGACTGCGCTCCTCGGTTCATGAGTGATGACGCGGGACAGTTGAACGCTTTCTGGAACTCTTCATAGTTACTCATCGCTCCGATAACTCTACATGAGGATAATAATAAATAAATGTCAGGTTGGATCAATACAGTGTCTGTGTCTGTGTTCTGTTTAAGCACCTGTATTTTGGTGGACTGTGAGCTCCACTCTGGATCTGCTCTCTGGCTGCTTCTGGTCTGTATGAATTGCATCTAACCTGTAAAATAAAACAACACCCTGTTTAATTAACAGTGACTCTTTCGGTTAAAATGACAATCTCATCTTAGTGCAGACATCCTTATGACAGCCCCGTAAAATCAGGTGCATGTATGTGCATCCTTACATGTGCATAGCTCAGGAAAAAGAGTTGATTGTTGTTGAGTTCAACTCCTGGCAGCAGAGGCTCCTCCACACCTCCTCTGTTCTTATCTACCCACCGCCTGTAAGCCTACGCACAAACCAAAAAGGAAACATTTTGTCACCTTGACTCTTTAATGGAACGGGTAATACAATGAGGTGGGTGAAACTAATCACGTCAATCTTTTTCATATACAATAGGTTAAAATTTTTGCTCTTAAAAACAGTCTATTAGGCAGCTCTTTTTGGTAATTATTCCAATGAATCATAGTTCATACCCTGAATGCTTCTCTTATTCCCCCATTGTCTGCTATGTTTTCTGCAAGGGTCCTCTTACCACGTACCTACAGGACAGAACAGTCGTCGTTATCTCACATCAATATCCTTTAAACAGAAATCTGTTGCTTCTCATTAGATTAAATTATTTTCCAAGTATTAAAAAATGGTATTTCATACATTTAAACCAGCTTCTTCCCAGTAGTAGTTGTTGTACTGATCAATCATACACTGTGTCATCTCATTAAAGGCAGTTACGGATGTATCGCTCCACCACTGATCCAGATTGCCATTTTTGTCATATTTACGACCTGTCAAAAAACAGCAAAGCCAAAAATGTACAAATATATTTTAAAAAGGCAATAAATGAATAATACATTAATCATGATATAGAGAGCGTTTAGAAATCACTGCTGTCCAGGTTTTACCGTTATTGTCAAAACCGTGAGTTAATTCATGTCCAACAATGACCCCAATGGCACCATAACTTAAAGATCTGCAGATTAAAACAGTAACAGGGATTAACAGCCAGTAAATATTGTAGATAAAACAAAGGTTTCAATGCAAATTGATTCTAAACGAATGAAAGCAAAGATGAGATTTTAGAAAAGAGGAGAAGTTGCATGTGGATACTTTTACACAGTGGTGGGTTCATTTTGGAGCACAATGTTTGAAATTCTGCCTGGACAGGTTAAGTTTTCCATTAAGAGCTGAAGAATTCAGCAATTACATTACTGAGTAATGCCTGAAGAGGCATTTTTTTGGTCTGCTAGTAGAGCATGACACATTTATTTAATCTCACCTTGGATATGTTCTTCCCCAGAAGAAAGGTTTTTGAAGCTCTCCAGCAGGGAATCCTGCAAAAAAAGGTTCAAAGTAGACTTTTTAAAAGCCGTGTGTCTGTAGTTCTGCTGTGGTTCTGTCCAGACAAAGTCATCAATGAATAAAATAGTCCTTTTTTTACACAATTATTTCTATGAACTTGTAAAAACATCAATCAATGTTTATTTATTTATTTTGAAAGCCCTAAAAAAAAAAAGAAGAAAAAAATCTAACATGTACCTGAAATAGAAACAATCATCAACCTTTAGTAACAGAAAACAGTTTCAGAGATCTGTCATGTATCTTACTGATTTGGTTCGTAGATGAACTGTAGAACGCATTCACAGTCGTTGGGTTTGTGAACCACCTGAAAAACAAAACGTCCCAATCAGAGGGTCTAAAACCCCCCAAAAAAACACCTGCACAGTAAGAAGTTACTCACTCTGCTCGCGGGACGCACTTTCGAAGCCAGGAGATATCTGACTGGGCGATGAACTTCAGTGTCTGCATCACGTTGCCATAGTAATCCTTCTCACTGAACTCTAGCTAAAACACACACACAGACGCAGACTGTTTCAAAAAGGACTCTGCTACAACGATGACTCATTCATTAGTGCGATACAAACCTGTTTTAAATCTTCATTCAGGTAGGTGTCATTCAAAATAAACTCTGGGTATCCGACCTTAGACAGAACTGCATGAGCCTTGAGAGAGAAACAAACAATTGACATGATCATAAAAAGAGGATTAATTGATAAATATGTAGATTTAAACACTTTTACCAGAAACTTTTCAATCAGAAAATGACTTTTAACCTAATAATACAACAAATAAGAAACAAGAAATTAAGAGTAGGTTTATTTTTTTTTATTTGAACATAATCAGCTGGCATAGAGAATAAAAATGTACTGGCTGTTTTTACCTTTTCTATGGCTCTCTCTTTCGTCTGTTTGTCCATCCAATCATTTTCTGTCTTCAGCATGTCGATGAAGGCCCACCGGACGCCCTCAATCAGCTCCTCCATCTGACATGCAAACAATCATATTTACACACAAACATCTGTCCACAGAACAGAAAACTGGTTTCAAAAAACCTGCTAAATGTAAAAAATACACAAAAGTCAAACAGATCTTCAACACCGTTTTAACTACAAACCATGTGTTTCTTGTCCTCCTGGAAGTGTGTGTTGACAAAAAGACGCCCGGTGGCATAAACGAGGGAGTTCTCAACATAGTTAACACACTTGTCCCATCGTGGGGTTAGAGACGTGGTTCCCGTGGTAACCTGATGGAGGGACAAGAGTCAGAAACCCAACAAGGCAATGTCTGTCACTTTAAAAAAAACTAAACACACCAGAATTACTTAGATTTTTCTTCAGTATTACATATTGAGGAGTTATTAAGAGAAAACGTTCACAGTTTTAATGCAGTTTAATTGTAAAGATGACTTATTTGTTCAGAATTAAAATGTTTTGAAATAGAAATTTCAAAAACAAAAAAAATAAACAAAAAGGACATAAGTCTTCTGTTTCTGCTGTCTAGTGACGTTTCTAAATTTACAACATGATTAGTTGAACAGAGCCATCTGTTGGTGTGGTCTGTAGCTGCACCGGCTTAAATATATTAAAACAAATTAAAGATCAATTAAAAATGAATGAATACAGTTTGGGAGTTAAATCATAAATATGAAGCCTAAACCTCATTTGTTTACTATAACAGTTCCTGCATTAAATCGTACCATAGATGCGTTTAGTCTTACTCAAATATGAAAAATGTTGAGATTTAAATTACTCTCCAGATTAAAAGATGGAGAACCAACCCGAGCATAATCCAGGTATCTGTAGAGGAAACGACGGCTCAGAGTGGTGATCCTCGAAAAAACTGTCCTCCACTGGACGTAGTTAGCTACTGTCCTAAAGAGACACACAGACACTAATTAAATGTGATCTTATTATGCATTATAAAAGACTGGTGAGAGAATAGACAGCCCCCCCCCCCCAGCCCTTGTCTGTATGCATGTTTAAGTTTGTAAACCTGCTTTGTAACGACCAGTTTAAAACTCTGTGCAAATAAAGACATTGTTTTGCAAGTGAGGACTTTAAGACTGAGGTAACAGAATCACATCACAAACAGCAAGGCACAAACTTACCTTTAATAAGCTGAATAAAGATACTTTTTACACTGATATTAGATTATATCACTATAATCCTCCCATTAAAATACTACCTGGCGTCTGTGGTGTTGATGAGTTTCATAAGGTCTTTGAAGTACTTCGGAGTTCTGACGATGATGGGTTCAGAGGTGGAAATGGACCGACTTGGATCATCTTTAGACTCCACCACAGCTTTCACAAACCCAAGCCAATCAAACTACAAACACATGGAGGAGGAGAGATGTGTGGTTTATGTATGAAATATGGACATTTATAACATGTAAATAATAAAGTTATGATTTATTTTTCTAAATAATTTTGCAAAAAAAGTTTTGTTAAACCTTTTAGCATGCATGACTCTGACATGATGGTCTGGGACCACTATGTGAGGAAGGGGTGTGTATAAGGTATTCTACTGAGAACAATGGATCTGTTCTCTTTCTGGTCATTTGATGGTTCTATTAATAGACTTATGGGTATTCTGAGTACCTGTGGTACAGAACGCTGCAAACGGGACAGTGTGTATCTGTTGTACATGGTCTCACTGGTGCGGTTTTCATAAGGAATCAGGATCTGCAGACATAATGAAAAACGGCCATTAATTTGACTGATGCAAAAAATGTGCATTTAATTCTTCACTCTGCTGGCAAACCTGAAGAATCAGCATTATATCTCACAGTAAATATTTCAGATTATTTAGTGCATGTGCCAGAAAGGCCTATTAAATCTTCTTCATCCATTAATCGAAATGAGATTTATTGGACTTGATGAGTTTACATGAGCCACTTTGGTCTCGAAGGCGAGAGCTTTTTCCATCTGAACCTGGGCTGCTTTCTCAGAGGCGCCCAACATTACGGCCACATCAACCATCAAACTGAGCAAAGCAGCACGATTCTAGGGAGAGAAAAAAAAACAAAACTCTTGTTTTCATCACCCAGATACTGATAGCAATTAGTTATTGGTCAATAAATCTGCTCAGACATGGTCTTTGCTGCAGGATCAGTATTCAGCTAAGGAGCATTTATTTACAATCTATAACAACTGTTTT
Source organism: Pachypanchax playfairii (assembly GCA_006937955.1). Classification (NCBI taxonomy): domain Eukaryota; kingdom Metazoa; phylum Chordata; class Actinopteri; order Cyprinodontiformes; family Aplocheilidae; genus Pachypanchax; species Pachypanchax playfairii. The sequence continues at coordinate 8,598,267 of SSNP01000001.1, forward strand.
AAAAGACAGATTCATAAAATACAGTATAAATACAATCTGCTCAAATAGAATTTTAATATTTGTGGAAACACAGGCTGTTATTCAAGCTTTGTTCTAAGTCTAGCTTGGAAGATTTTCTGTGGAAATATATATATATATATGTGTAAAGTCTGTATTTTAGAAAGCAGAAAACTGAGCTGCAGCAACGGGAGAGTTTTTTAATAACAGGCAGGATGGGCAGGAGTAAAGGCAGAGACTCACAGCCAGAGCAGAAGAAGTGTTGGTGGTGTAGTCCTCCCTGGAAGGCAGAGACAATGACGCCTGATCGAGCTACAGAGACAAAAGGACACGCTTGTCTCTGCAGTTTTCCAAACATTTTGAAGCACCAATAAATACTTACTGAGCAAAGCAATGAATGTATCTCCTTTTGAACAAACAGTTTTCCATTTTCACATGTTTTGCTACATTAAAAACTTTTTTCTTTAAAATACAGACTTTCTGAAACCTCTTATCCAAGTCAGTTGTATACTTGTAAACTGACGATGTGTGATCAAACAATCTACTGAACACTTGAACGACAGTAACAGGTAAATATCTGACCTTGATGATGTAATGTGAGGAGTTTTTGTCATCAGGAGAGACATACAGGCGAATCAGAACGCTCTTACTGTGCTGGTTTCTCATCTCTGCTAGAGTCTTAAGAAGACTCCACTGACTCTGCGACCACTGATAGTCCCCGCCAAGCCCATCCCCCACCACGGGCCATCGAAACTCAGGCTGTCTAAGAGTCTTCAGCATTGGTTTAGCATCCAACTGCTCCAGCACAGCTTTGTAAAAACATAAGAAAGTATCACTTGGAGATTAGTTGATGTTCATAAGTGAATGCTGTTGTTTATCCACTTTTACAATCAGTGTTTCCTCCCCTTTCATTTCATTTCAATTGACACTACAAAAATTAAGACATTCAATCTCAAGCTTGTTATTTTACACGATCATTGTGAGCATTATTAAATTATCTGAATCTTTAAAAGAACTTTATGAGTAAATTAATCTTTGTTTAAGAATTCATTTATATTTAGACTAGGTGTATGGACTAGAAAAAATCAGGAGCAAGTAAAGGATTTATAAATACAGTCCAAAGAAGCCCCCCCCCCCAAAATAAAAAAAGTTAGGCACATGTGTTTAACCTACTTTCATTCATACAGGAGCGATAGAGGATCTTAGCTTTGGTCACAGCCTCCAGTTTATCACCATCTGAAGGAGCCTCTAATAACTCTGGCAAGTAAAGACAATCATTAATCCTGACTGTCACTAATAAGAACAGACATTTGTGAAAAATGCATCAGTAAATAAACCTTTTAGTCTTAAGTCCACTTGCTGACGCAGCCAGGGGTAGATTCCATATGAGGACGAATCTTCGGGAATTGGGTTCTCCTTTAACCAACCTCCACAAGAGAAAGTGTAGAAGTCCTGGCAGGGGTCGACAGACCGATCCATCTTACTCAGAATAGACCCAGCTGTAGAAACAAGAACAATTCTTCAACAGCTAAATGCAAAAAAACGCTTCTTATCAAGTCAAATAAAACCAGGAACCAGAACATTTGGACCTTTTTCTCACCTGCTTCAATGCACTCAGGAGTTAAGCAGAACTCTTCTTGACTGGATTTTTGAGAAACTGGTGGAAAGAGAAACAATTCTCAGATTTGAAGACGAAAAGCGAAGTGAAAACTTTACTAATAACATTTCCACATATGTAGTCCAATTTCATAGGAACAGTTTATTGTATCACACTGAGCAGCACTGAAGTGGTTTAAACCTCACTGAAACAGGTCAACAAGTCAAAAGTCTAATAAGATCATAACTGCTGGTAGATTACATGTTGGCTGCATCAGTTTCTTCCATTTCATTTTTCTGAGCAATATATTAACAGTTTTACTTTAGGATTAACTACTTTACAATAAAACAAAGTTCAATTTGAAACAATTTTATGCATAAAAATAAGCAGGTTTAGATAATTATGATTCTGAGTCATAACCCTCACGACCTCTTAAAACTCAAACACTAAAAGAACAAATACCCTTTAGATCTGGTTTAATTAACTTGTCAGGAGTCTTTTTATTTAAAAAAAAAGACTGTGTTAAACTGCCGTCAGCTGAACAAAGATGCACTCTGTACTCGAGGACGCCTCCTCCTGAGTGTCTCTTTAAACAAAGGAAACACTGAGAGTGTAAAGATGTCACATGCAATAGCAAGAACCAGCTACCAACTCATAAACCAGACATGGATCAGATCTAACAAGTAAGTGGATCTTTAAATAACAACCTCAGCAAACAAAATGTTTGCTGTTACACAGTTACACTGATATTGAATCTCTGGAGTAAATTATTGGCAATGTCCCAGTGACATGCTAGCAAGTTTTCCAGAGGTCACCCATGCAATGAAATTATCTAAGAGCTACATTTTAGGTCTTACTCCTTAGGATAATGTACTAGTTACCTTCTTTTTTGGACAAAAAGAATGACCAGTATGACTTGATTGGATGGTCTGTCTACATAAAACTATACAACACCATAGTGGAGACGTTTGATCACAACACAAGACAGAATGTTTTGGATAAACCAAACACAACATATCAGTGCAAACACCTAATAATAAGTGTCCACCATGTTGGTGGAGGGCCAAGGATTTGGGTTTGTCTTGCAGCCACAGTAACTGGTACCTTGCAGACACTGAGACAACCATGAACGTCTCAATTTACTCTCAAGTCAAACGTGAAGCCATTTTTGGTTTTTAGAAGTCTTATCAGTAGGAAAAGTCATTTTTAAAACCAAAGTGGGTCAAATGCAGTCCAAAGTGCAGCTATCACAACCAGAGATCTTTCACACTGAATAAACAGTTAAAACTTGACTGGACTGAGAAAAGGCACTATGATTTCCAGCTGTGTTATAAAACATTGCTATAAATACATTTCTAAAGGATTTTTACAATAATTTTAAATTGAGGTAATATTTCAACTGATTTTGATTGATTGATTGATTGATTGATTGATTGATTGATTGATTGATTGATTGATTGATTGATTGATTGATTGATTGATTGATTGATTGATTGATTGATTGATTGATTGATTGATTGATTGATTTTTATTTAAGTGTCATACACTTACGTGCCCAGCCCAAAAAGGCTTATATGACACTACTGACAATTAATACATAACAAAAAACAGGAAGGTGACCAGCATACATAATGGAAATAAATCTTAACANTTTAGAAAGCACCAGTTCCTTTAAAGTCCAGGGTACAGAGTTCTTTGTCTAAGTTTCCATGCCTTTTCCAGAAAGGAAGTCAAACTAAAAATTTCATTTTCAAATAACCAGCTCAACATTTCTCCATCAGTCATCCAAAACAAATCAGGCTTTTTACACTGAATTTTTCCAAACATACCAGATCTGAGGTCATGGTACAAGGGACAGTAGAACAAAAAATGCCATTCATCTTCAATAACCTTTAAATCACACACAATACATAACCGGTCCTCTTCAGGGACACCTTTATAGCGCCCCACCTCCACCTGCAGAGGTAGAACCCCTGCTCTAAGCTGGGCACACAGAGACCTCTGTGCCCTTCTTAAATTACATTTAACATAAAATTCAGTGGAGAAATCAGTTTTATACTGAATATAACCCCTTAGTTTAGGCTTATTTAACACCTGCCATTTCCACTGTTCTTTATAGGACTCAAAAAGAGTCTGTCTTAATTGAACGATGTTACCTTTTAAATTATTTATAAATAAATGCTGTGCATTTGCTAAAGAAAAAATCTGTAGAACCTCCTGTGACCACGGATGTTTGTGAGCTTTATCCCAATTGAAAACTTTATGGGTAAGTCTGTCTTCTGATAAACAAACCAGACGATTCCATAATCTAATGACCTCTGCTCTTTGCTTCACCAGACAGGGTTATAATCAAATAAATTCTTGGGTGAAATACAAGAATATATCCGATTTTCACTTGCATTTGGTTGTAAGTTATAATTACTCGACAAACTTGAAATCAGGGAAAGAAGGACACCCCCAAAAAAGACCCACCCATTGTTTATTTTTTTTTAGCTGTGTGACCACAGGTTGAAAAGCTCACTTCCCTTCCTAGAAGGTGAGACTCCTCTCTAACTTCTGGTCAGAAACCACTTTTATCTGATGTGGCTCTGAGACAAACAGAGACTGTGCAAAGCCACAAAGGGAGTAGGCATGTTTAGAAACCAAATCCCAATTGTTAAAGGACGAGTGAAGCAGTACCAAGCCGCACCGTTGGTGTCTAACCTCCAAACTCCACTGCTCTACTCTTCTGGCTGGAGCAGCTTATGCAAGTTATTTCATGCTGTGACTATTTTTGCAGCAAATGCATATATTCATAACTCATTGCGGTCCCAGTACATTAAGGCTCGCCATCTCAAAGTTAGTTACAGTGTCTGAACCTTCAGTGTCACTTCACACCATGTTTTTTTTTCTGTTTTTTAGTCTTTGATTTACCAGGAAGGTCCCATTGAGAAAAACTCTGTCTTTTACAAGGGAGTCCTGCAGGATGGTGGGGGAAGTAGGGATTGAACCAGCAACCCTTCTGTCAACTCAAGCATTGAAATACTAATTTATTACTGTAAAATACCAAAACAAGCCACAATAAAAAACAAGTGTGGACACAAACTCATATGAAAGAGTCAAATTCTTTCCTTAAATCATTAAATCAAAGGAACCACTCAGAATTCTCGTGTCTCTCTGCGCTCGCATGGCTGGAGACTAGTGGAGGGTTTCCATCAGAGTGGGTGTTTGGATCTCCATGCATTGGTGCAAAACATAATTGCACTTCAGGGCCACCACAAGAATGTCAACTTCCCTCAGCAACAACAGGAAAAAAAAAAAAAACAACAACAATACTTTCCCCACCCTAGACCAGCACACGAGCCCCTCCCGCTATACGGTCATCCTCACAAACACATTGGAAACGCTGACTCTGTTTCCATGCAGTTCTGATTTGGAAATTGAATTGTTCCAGACCATTGAGACAATGAAGCAACTAAAGTTCACACAAATGCAAATTTTAGTTTAGCCAAAAAGTAAAAAGAAATTGAATCTGGCCCCAGAAAAAGACGATAACATTTAAAAAGCTGAGGCAACATCAGCACATTGACAGTACACTTCTCATGTCATGGATTTCAATCGTTAGGCTGGACTGCTGTGCATGTCCAGTGTATTCACTTTGTGCACATAAATTATTGGTTCCGTAGTTCCAGTTAATGACTTCTAGAGACTCGATGTGCAACCGACTGAATGTCAAGATGCAAAGACATCAGCACTAATCTCAGAGAAGCAACTGCTGCTGCCCATTAGCCTGGAAAGGCTTACAGAGGCATTTTCAAACAGTCTGAAGTTTATCATTCAACAATAAATGTTTATTTACAAGTGGATACGTTCCCAAATTCACAAGACAGCATATCCCTGCAAATTCGAACCACTGTCAGTCCATGCAATGGCCTGGAAAATAAAAAAAAAAATTGGAAGAAATCCCACAGCTCTACAGGCCGTTGGCATGTTAAATGTTAGAATTTACAAGAGTCCAGTTAGAGAACAAGTTGTTGTCTTGTCATGTTTTCTAAAATTAATGTTACATCTGAAACAAATGCAGGACATTTTGAAACATAATTTGGACAGACGAAACCAAAGTTGATTTGACTGTCCTGATGAACAGCTAAACATCTAAAAGTCACAACAGATCAGCACAACTCATCATACCCACCATGAGCATGGTGGTGGAAAGCTGATGATGAGGGCTTGGTTAGTTTTTAAATGTAGTATATTTTTAATTTCCTACATTGTAAAGTATTTTGGTCAGCAAAGCTTGTTTTTAATTTTGTTAAATAAAAAAAACTTTGACTTGATTTGTCTGGTCAGCCAAAGTCAACCATGGAACTTGTCTCTGTACCAAAGTCTTCTAAAGTCAAATATGAAGCCGTCTGACAGCTGATACTCGGACCATCATGCAACAGGACAATAATCCCAAACACAGCAGGGACTCTACAACAGAATGAAGGTGCTGCTATGACTCACTAATACCTCATCCTAACTGACATGCTGTGGCAGGAACTCTGCATAAATAATACTTTACAAAACTTAATGAATGTGGTGCTAAGAGTGATGCCAAACTCCTTCTCAATAAGGTTAAAGACTGATATGTTAAATCAAAAGAAAACTATTCATTAGAAATTGTATCTTGTCAAGAGGAGGAGTAGAAGTGATTACATTTCCTAAAATGTAACTCTTGATTTCATGCATTTTCATCTGTAATATAAACTCATTTCACCCATCATACCTATTAAACATTAAATTCTGCAAATGAATTCCTAATTCTGCAGAATTACACTTAAATACACATTTTAAATACACTGTTTCTTCATTCACTCCTCTTGTTCCTCATGGACATAAGGAAACATGTGAAACCTGACATGATCCAAAAATAGTTCAGTCCCCCACATGGTTCCCACCAGTGTGGTTGTGTGTTTTGACAGTCTGCACTGTACCATATGTTAAAATTCCTCACAAATTATAAAGTAGAATAAAGGCTAAAGAGTATTTATATGTATATAAACATAAATGTGAGTGTGTGTGTGTGTGTGTGTGTGTGGACTTACCCAGTATGAGAGCAAGAAGAAGAGCAGCACAGAGACACACACACATGGCTAGAGCTACCTTGTAGAGACGATTGGACCCCCTCTCTGGTTTAACCCCACCACCACCTAAATGTTCCAGCTCCATTGTTTACTATATCATATACTTACACACATACAAAATAAAAGTCTAAAAACTAAAGTGAACAAGTCCAACAAATGAAATCAACTTAAAAATAAAAATGCGTGATAAATTAAAAAAAACTCAAACATAGAAACTATCTTAAATTCCCCCAAAACGTAGAGAATCTATTTGAAATTCAAGTTTTTCAAAGTTTTGATTTACACAGACTTTCTTCTTCTTTTAGTTTCTAAATCTGTCTCGGTTCTAATCTGTCAACATATGAGGAGTTTCTCTAACTTCAGTCTGGCTTGTCTAACTGTTCCTCCCTCAATTCCCAAACACTCCTCCCCTCCCCGACACTCCTCCCTCCCTCCCTCCCTGCCTCCCTTCATCCCGACTGGAAACACAGGACCAGTCCTCCAAATGATATGAACAGATGTCATTTATCAAAATCCCATTAAAACCAGACCCATATTTACTTTAGCTTCTGTTCTTGTTAGTGACCATTACATAAATGTCAAAATGTGTTTAATCTGATAAACAGAACAGGTGCTCTGCAAGACCAGATCAGACCAGACCAGACCAGATAAGATCAGACAGTTACTGGACCAGAATGAAGTTAGAGTCACGTGCACACGACCATGATTACAGTAGATTAATCTGATGATACAGTCGCTGTCAGAGTAAAAACACATCAGCACATTGTCACAGCACTGTCCTTTCACGACACAAGCGGTAACGGAAGTGACACTAAAACTGCTAACTGACCTTCATCTCCACAATCATTGTGGTAAAATTTCCTTTCTGCACGTGCTCATTAGGGTTTGGGGTGTCAGCCAAAAAATCCTTATATAGCCAAGACTTCCTGCGTTGTCTAAAACCCTCGTTCATCAACAGAACAGCAAACCACAGTGCTATTGTTTTTCCACTGTGACTTGCAATCACTTCTGTTAGTAGCTTATTGTGCAAAATCTCAACTGGGGCCCAGATCACAAGTTTTCATTGTCTGTTTCTCTTCAGCCTCTAATTTTTAACTTACAGTCTTTACAGACTGACATACCGAGGCTGGTTGAACATAACTGGCTTCTCAATCATCTGTAAGTTTAAATGTAAAGCCTTCCGAGTCACCATATAGAACATGGTCTGTTGACCTAATTTAGATGAACGATTTGTCCAAATCAAAGTAATTACTGTTTTCAAGATGCAATCTGGTTTCAGTTTTTATACATATGAAGAGATTTCCTTACTGATTTGTAAATAATTAGATTTCACAACATATGATCTTTGATAAGAAGCTGACGCATGATGGAGACAAATTATTGTAAATGTTAAGATTTTTAATTAAATCAGAGAATGAAAACCAGTAGAATACATTATCATGGTAGTTCTTCAGATCCAAGTTGCAAAGCAGCTAATTTTAATATGAACCAAAGTCTGTTTTTTTTTCTGATGTTTGGCAGGTTTTTTTGAGTTGAAGAATCAAACAGGACAAATTTGGCTAAACTGTCACATTATTTTGTCCAAACAGGAACTTGCTGCATCAACATTAACAATTTGGTAATTTATTTTAATTTTTGCTGCTTTTTAAAATGTTTTTATTGAAAAGAAATAGCAACTTCACAATGGACTGTTGCCCGGTCGACCTGTTCATGGTGTACACTAAATTTTGTCTAATGACTGTTGGAGATCCCCACGAGCCTGCAGAGGAACAAGCAGGTGTAGAAAATGAATGAATATTTGACTATTTGAAAAAGTTATTGATGATCCTGAGAGGAAGAGGCTTACTGAATTTACCTTTTCAGTACTTTTTGTTGTCATTTATTTGTTTTTGCAAATGGTACAAATTACTGTTAAATTGTAAAATCAAAGTTAAATCCGAACAATTTCTTCATACGAACCCGTCAGCCAGAACATACAGCTTTTTGTGTCTTCTCCCTCCATCATTTCATGTGTTTATACAAGCAAGCTGCAAGCTGTCATCATCACAACATCAGCAGAACCACATGTGAGGTACAAATAATCTGTTTGTATAGACTGTAAAGAAAAAAAACTGCTTTTGAAAAAACAAATTTGAACATAAACCATGCTAAATACACCAAGTCCAATAGCTCAAACACGCCGTCTGGTTTCTGTCCTCTAAGAGCTAATTACTGTACAGTGATGAAGTCAATAGCCACAGTGAAGCTGCTGATAATGGTGTCTACTTTTCTATGGTAAATATTACATAGCTGAAGTTCACTAAGCTCTTATACGTCTGTGGTGAACACCCTTCCAAATTACCATGTGTCATATCTCCTGCGCACACACACAGGAAGTGCAATCACTGCTAGACTCCTTCTTAAAATTAAAGCAACTCTGAGGTTTAGGGCGTTTCTAAAAGTGTAGCCTGGATGCAGAGTCTGAGGAAGACAATGTACCGGAGGTAAGACATATTTAAAATTAGAAAGGTGCTCTGCAATCTTCCAAGAAGCTTTAGGTTTTCTGATATGATATAAACCACTCAGGACTTTTACTTTAAATATAATTCAGTTTGGTGTAAGTGTGTAATACTATAAATTGTTAGCACCTTCCTGTTAAATAAAGAAAACCCCACAGTGATCTCTGAAAGCAAAGGTAAAACTCATTAAAGAATTTATTGAAAATCAGACATTAGTTTTGAATTGTGGTTCAATAGAATCATTAAAGAAAACCTAAAGAATCTGACCTGGACAAACTACAGACTAAGGCCGCCCCAAGTGGCAGGTTCAGTGTCTTGCCCAAGGATACCTCGACGTAGCTTGCCGGCACTGGGGATCGAACCCGCAATCTTTCAAATGAAGGGCGATCACCCTTCCGCTAGACTACACCGCCCGCATATTAAAGAATTCTTGTCTGGCTTATCTGCTTTTTCCTGGCTTTACTTCCATGGAGTCCACTGTATCTCAAAATACAACCAGTAGTGCAAAAAGAAAGTGATTTACATCGACCTTCTAGCTCAAGTTCATCTTGAGGACTTTGGATGGTTATGAAGAACCATGTGATTATTATTTGATTGTGATTATTGACTCTTTATTATAAGATGACATTGCTGGGGAAACAGTCGACACTGTACTGTCAGAGTGTTTGTTTACATTGACAGAGTGAAGCAATGAAATAAACTGAAAGGATTCAAATTATGATACCAGCCTATAAGAGATTATTTAAATTTAAAAAAGCATTTTATTACACAAATTCAACAGATTAACTTTTACATCCAAAGTGAGGACAGTGTTTTTTTTTGGGGGGGGGGGTGTTCAGGTCAATACAAAGCAACTTCCAGAGATGTCAGGGAAGACTGAACACAAAAGGTTGATTTCCTGCTGAAGATACGTTTGATCTGACTCCTGAAATCTGTTTCCATTAACATGCTCACACACGTCATGTTAGATTAAAGATGAATATTAAATAGTGCAATTCTCCCGACAGTGATAAGACATTGTAGCTGAAGATACTGTCACGCATTCACCAATAAAATGAATAAACTGAGACTTTTCTCTAAATTCTGTTTCACATCAACAGCAAAATGTGGTTTTCTGGAATAAAAAGAATTTCCCTCAACTTCAAACACAAACACTTTATACATTTTAAAAGATTCAAATGTGTATTTGTAAACGGCCTTGTGGTAATTTCTGTAAAGCAGGTGTATATGTGCTTCTGTATATATGGTGGCAACAAGGTGGAGGTTTTTCAGTGGCGGTCTGGTAATGGCTTAAGAAGCAGAACAATTTCTGCTCTACAGTCTGTAGAAAGTCGAAGCACTGCTGGGCGAGGCAGCTTGTTCCCTGTATGTTCACAGTTTAATGGTCCACAGGTCTCGATCTCATCCTGAGGTGTCCCACATTCTGTCCAGAGATCTTTTTATTTACTGTCTTACCAGGTGAGCCATCAACAGCTGTTACCGTGCCGTAACCATCCACAAGCCCAGTGCCACGTTGGCCGCCAGCAGAGCACTGCCTGCCAGCAACAGGAAGAACCCAATTAGCTCGCGCTTCTGACGGTCTGTTACCACAGTAACCAGAGTCGCCTCCAGCAGGGCATTCAGCATCCACTGACCGTCCAGAGCAAAGCAGGGCACCGAGTTGACCACTGCTAATGCACCAGAAAGGGACACCACATATCTGAGTGGTACAGCAGCTCAGAAAAAAGATCACAAGAACAGCAAATACTGAACTTCTATTTCCTCCTGGACGAGGAGATTTTACTCAGCCAACATTAAGGATTAGTTAATGGTGGACTTACCTTAAGTGTCTAATTCATGAAATAATGCAAATCATTTATTATACAAGTTAAATAGAATAATGTTAGTAACTGTAAAGGTCTAAAAATATACTTTCATCACATTGTGGGTCAGTAGAGATGCACCTTTCATTTCCTACTGCTTGGATTGTTTGGTATTAACTCTCGTCCCTTTGACAGGTAGTCTGCTTTGATTGGTTGGCTAATAACGGAGGTTATTCATGCTTTACTGAGGCGAACCATAATAATCATGACTCATCCGTTATGCAAAAATGTTACAAAGTGATTAAGAGAATATCTGCGGTAAGAACGAGTCATTTGAGTTTGCTCAGCGTCGTCATGAGGAGAGAAGAACTTTGTTTTGTGTGGACCTTCATCTTTCAGCACAAACACAAAGTTTCTGAGTTACTGCAGTTAGAAGGATTCCGTCATGCTGTAACTTCACTGCTTTCAGCTGAAGAAACAATTTGAAAGAAAATGGCGTAGACATAATAAATATATGGCTTTTCAATATATCCTATTTTTTATATATTCTATTATATATTCTATTTTTTATGCTTCAGTAACTTTGAAACCACAATCCAACTCTAAACAAAACACAAAACAAAATCTATCCCAAGTTTTCAACCGAGTTGTAAAAAATCTCATTAGAACCTGGACTGTTTTTATCCTGAAGACACTCAATAAATGAAAAAGGAAAATGCTGCTCGCTTCAGTGAGAAGATCCAGACGTCAACTTTATGGCAACACACTTTAAAATATATTGTTAAAAAAGTTCTACTTCCTACAAAATGAAGAGTGAAATTGATGTTAAAACACTGTGTTCCAGGTCAGTCGAGTTCAGGACAAAAGCACAGTGTAAACAATAAAAACTGAAACTGTTGTGGTTTTAGATCTGCTGATTAGAGGTACAAAGACTTTAAGGCTCAGGTAAACCTGCACCTGATCAGTAAACTCCAATAAATTTGAAAAGGGGTTTTTATTCAAGGGCATATATATATAGAAATAATTTCTAGGAAAGATTTTGACTAAAATAAATACATACTGGGGAAAAACAAAGTGGTTGTTTATGTAAAGAACAAACACTGAAAATAAGAGTTTATTTTTACTTTGAATCTCTTAAAAATAACATCAGATGTTTCAATTCTGTTCAGCTTTTTCACGCATGAGCAGCTGAATTTTACTCTTGTTAAAAAGAAAAAGGATACTTAAAGAATGTTTCCAGGAAAATGGGCAAGTCCAAGTGGAGAAACCCAAACCGAGGTACAAAGTTGGTCAGACTCACTGGCAAAGACAAAACAGGAAGCAGAGAGGTCATAATTTCATGAATCTGTCATAAATATGCAAGACAAGACGTCTCCTCCTGCTCATTACAGGAGTCAAGCAAACACCTACAGAATCCAGTCAGCAGTAATTATCTGTATATTACTGTTTACAGTTTACTGGAGGTGTTTCAAACCTCCTCAAGGGTGGAACCTTAAAAAAAATGTAACTAAAACTGTAGAATTGCATCTTTAGGGTAAAACACATAAATCATGATTTACTTTGAGTTTCAGGATTAAATGAAATTAAAGTTGTTTAACCAACAGTTTCAAAGTCAGCAAGAAACTGCAGGACAACATGAAGAGGCGAGGTAATAGATGTGTACGTACCGGCGTGCTGCAGGTGGGGTGGATACCCAACAAACAACATGTGTGTGTTGGGAGGATGTGTGACACGGATAAAGCGAGTCTGGTTTTCCAGAGAGGGAGTGACGCAAATGCTGGCGGCAGCAGACTGTGCGGCGCAGTCGTCGTCATTGCGGCACACTCGGGTACCCGTCACCATCTTGCGTACTGGCATGCAGGCATACTGCCAGAGAGGAAACACAGAACTTCATGGTTCTTTTGTTTTCTGTTTCGCTGATCTGGATTTTTTTTCTTTTTCAAAAGTGAAGATTCATGATGGAACATGATGAAACATTCATGATGGAGCAGGTTTTAATCTACTAACTGGTTGTCCTCTTTCACCACAGAGAACACGTGTTTTTTCTTTTAGTACTTTGAGTTTCACTAACATCTGTGATCTTATCTACAGAATAATCAAAACTTTTTCTTTTTCTGTGAAGACTCAGGTGCTTTTTTCTTTCATGATGGGTAGTTAATTAAAACCACGTTGAGTCATTCATGCTGCATCGCTGCACTAATGGCTCCAGCGTGCGAGGACGTAACGTGCTTTGCACTCACGTTTAGGATTTATGTGTTCTGTGCACGTTTGGCATGTGACAGACTGATGAAAGCAGCAACAACATGCAGGTAAAAGTCTTGGCTGCAGTTCTGTATCACAAGCAGGAAGTGTGATCAGTGGATGATAATACAGTATATTAGTTTAGATATGATTGTTTTGACAAAGGTCACTGATTCCAAAATCTGTAGGGTGGACAAAGGTGTCACGAGCACGTCTCACTAATAGATACAAAGTTTTAACTGACTTAAATCTAAACACAGAAAGAAAAAGAATCCTGTTTAAATCTTTTATTGTGAAGGAAGTACTAAAAAAAACCAGAACAGTGAATCCTGTAGGAAACATTTTTTGCTGTGATGAACTCCTGATCACTGAGTCAGTATGAGATTATAGAAGCAGGAAGAGGAAGAACCGAGACAGACTAAATCTGGACTACCTACTGGACAAGTTCTGCACCACACTGCAGCTATGAGGTTTTATCAAACAGGAACAAAATGTGGGGAAAAGGGATGTTTAATATGTTGCTCATAGGATGAATAAAAAGCTTCTGTGTGTCTCTGTGTGTGTGTGTGTCACCTCTCTCTCCCTGCTGTTCCTGCTCTGTGGTTTCATGTAGGAGAAGCAAAGATCTGTCAGGCTGTTGTTGCTGCAGCAGTCTATCGTTCCATCCAGACGCTTGAAAGCTACCAGACAAAGATGGAGGGAAGAGAAGAAGCCAGAAAATATCCCACATGACTCTCAGTTGGCACAATAATAGTGTATCACACTGTGCTGACTCGTAATTCATCACCTGCTTTACTCTTCCTCCATTAATCTTTATAATACAATTAGCATTAAGTAAAATGTTCTGCTGTGCTGATCAAAGTGAAACAAACCATCCAAATCAAATGGTGATAAATGTGCAGGAGTTAGAAATAAAATGTGTTTTTGATCAAAAGAACATGTGGCCTTCAGCTAACTGATGTTTTTAAACAAAAATCATCAGCACATCCTTTTAACTGACAGGCAGAATAAACATTTTTAGAATCTGGTGTTAAACAGAATCTGGATTTGGAGACGTTGCGGGCAAAAGAAAAGCTGTAGCATCTCTGACTGGCCGGCTGCTGAGCTCTTATCTGACAGACAAACAGCAGAGATCCTGTCGCTGCTCTGTGGGTTTGACCCAATTTCATGTTCAAGTAATAAGCACACGGTGGTGACATTAAATATAAAAAAATCATTATTTTAAAATCACATATCAAAAGATATGAGGCATCAGCCGAGTCTGTCAGATCAAAATTTTAGAATGTTTTTCTTTTATTTTGACAGATCTTTTACTCACGTCGTCCGTGAGCCCAGCTGGGCTGCAGGCTGGCGACGGGAACACAGTATCCTGTCTGCGGGATGTGGGAGAGGTGAGACAGGCAGCTGGTCCAGTCCTCCACTCCCCTGACGGGACAGTTCTCCAGCCCTGTTACAATGTCCCCGACTGACAGACCCCTGGGTCCATCAGCTGCAGAGCCCTGAACCAACAACACACACACAGAAGAGACACACTGTTCAATGGTGTGAAACGTTGCAGAAAACAACTCGCTGTGGAGAATCCTGCACGCTTCACGTCTCTGGAAACACATGGATTTTATTAATGAGCTGCTACCAATAAGATTCACATATAGCAACATGCTAAAAGCTAACAGCCTTTCAAACAACTGACCTTCACACTTGGACCAACTGAGAGGAACAAGTTTGTCTCTTGGGAGTGTAACAGAACCTTCATAAAGCTCACAGGCAACCTTTTCATTTCTTATTAAAAGAGAAAATTTAAAAAATCTTAGTTTTGTTTAGAAAACAAGCAACTTCTAATTAAAATAAAGGGAACAGCTATCCAACCTTCTCAAAACTAAAGTTCAAAAATGTTCATCTCCAAATAATGGATGAGATCGAGAGCTGAATGTTTCTGTTAAGTTATAATCAGATGGTGGAACTGATTAGCTGTTAGTCTGACTCAAACTGACAATCTGACCAACATCAACAGCAGGTTAGTTCTACATGCAGGTCAATCAACACAGACAAACCTGCATCACTAACCTGGACAACTTCAGTGACCAGCGCTCCGACCCCGGTGGTGTACATGGGAAACAGGAAGACAGGTAACAGGAACAGGAAGCCCAGAGCTGCTACACACAGAACAAAGTTGTGCCAAACGCCTGAAAATACAAAAAAAAACTCTTTTACTTTTCTTTTTTTACAAAATTACATTTCAGTTGACTTTTCTTAAACCCAAATTTACTGTAACAGAATTTCCTTCTTCAGTTCCAGTCATTAAAATTAACATTCAGTTATTTCTGTTTAAATGTTACTTTGTCCTGCATTACAAACGTTATAAAAAAAATAAAATTAAAAATGACAACCAGGAAATGTTCACGTCAGAAAACCTGGTAGTGCACACACACACACACACACACACACGTTTGTTTTGGTATCCTTATGGGGACCATCCATTGACTTCCATTGATTTTAGTAACTAGATTTATACCTAACCCAAACCCTTTTCCTAACCTTAACCATTACTGATCTATAACTAACCCTAAGACTAACTAAAACTCTATTCACACCATACCTATAAACCTAAACCCTAACCCTAAAAAGGGGAGTCCCCCTCATGGGGACCAGGCTTCGGTCCCCACAAGAACCCTCGGACCCCAGAAAGATATTAAAAGTCAGGAAACTGGTCCCCAGGAGGTCAGAAATACAAACCCACACACACACACACCCGAAGGCTCAGTTTAAACTCTAACCATTTTCTGTATGTTCTCTGCAGATTCTGCCTCTGTGACATTGTGGCAAAAAGTAACCACTGCTCTCTAAAAATAACCATCTATACCATCTTAATTATGCAATAAGAGTCAGTCAGCCACGTAAAATCACAGGGGAAGAGGTTCCATGGTCTGATGAGGCTGATGTACAACTTGTAGGATCTGAGCCTTTCGGGTTGAGGGGAAATTAAAAAGCTACAGAGACGAACAAACACAAAAGTGAAAGTTCCTACAGTGACACAACAACGAGCAGAGAAATGTTTTATTTCAGGCCTATGTGTGTATATAATCTGATATAGATTCATCAGGTAAACAAGCCATTTTAAAGTTTTTCCACAGAGACAAATATTTACTGCTGTGGACTCACAAACAGCACACAATCATGTCACCATCTCCATGAAGGTTAGATCATCCTCCTCACTCCATTTAATCACCATCTCAGCCTCGTGTCTGTTATCCTCTTGTCAGAAAAGCAGGGTGGAATTATTTTTACAAGATGGTCACAAATACACAAGTTATCAGAGAGGCTCTTTACTGCCCCCTGGAGGAGGAAGAGGGAAATGCAGCTGTTTATCACAGAAAGAGGAGCCCGACTTTCAGAAAATGATGGAGCTTTTTTCACTAGTAAAAATGTAAATCATACACACCTTTACATGTTGTTAGACTAGTCAGAGCTGCTTTACAGGGAGAAAAACTACTTAATAACAATGTTTAGGCCAGTTGGTTTAAATGATCGTAAACTATATTTTCTCTTATTTTGTAAAAAGTGTTTCCTTTATTAATTTTTCTAATTTTATCTGGTTTACAGAATGTTTTTAGACAAAACTGCACATGTTTTTCACTGGCACAGAGTCACATTCATGCATGAATAACTGCCTGTCCAACCGATCCATTTATCAAGCAGCAATTTCCTAATTGCACGAGAAATGATTAGATGAGATGCAGATGTCTCATGTTCAGCAATAAATTACCCCCCAGATGACCTTCACAGACAGAACACGACGCTTGTAATAACTGTGATTAATAGTTGTGATTGCATATGCTAGTAAATATCTAGTAATTAAAGATAAATAGGTTTACCTGCACAGAAGATGCGAAGCTGCTGAGCGGGTGATATGAGGTTCAGGTGTGTGGTGAAGAGATCAACAAATGCACCTGGATATAAGACGAACACAAAGATCCCAAAACCGTTCACCCTCACTTGCTCCCTGCAGAAAGAGAGAAAGATGAAAGTTTTAGGAAAAAAGATTTAAAACCAAACAAACAAATAACCTAAAAGATGGAATAACATCAAACTAAATGAAGAAACTGTAACTGATATGCAACTGACTCTTTTAAAATAACACATTATATATGTGTATGACTCGTATTAAGTCACACTATAGTACTTTGTTGCCATTTTTATGCAACTGCATATATTTCTGTTAAATTGCTTCTTTAAAATAATCAATTTGAAGTAATTAATTGTCTTTATTTAATAGACCAAAATGTTTCGATTATCCTGTTGCAGTAATAAGCTGCTCACATGCAACCAAACAAATATGCAGTTCAGTATGAAACTTAAAACTACATCAAGACTAGTTTGATTGAATAACAACATCTCATGAAGGTGTTTTAGTAACGCTGGCCCAGTGCATGTATGGGAATGTATCAAGCCCAGAATCAACAGATCTGATCCCACACACTTGAGAAGTAGAGAAGCCTGTGAATGTTGCGCACCCTGCTGGTTGTTATGGTAACACATTGTGTTGAAGGCTTTGTGTGCGTATGTGTGTGCACTACCTCAATGCTGCCACGGCGTGGCCCAGCTCATGTATCACTCCACTGAGCAGCAGAGCGATAAAGAAGTAGGCCAGCTGACTGGTGGGCAGATTGACACCAGGGACCTGAAAAAAACATCCCACACAACATTTATACTTTTATAGGACATTTGATTGAAGCGTGGCACCCGTTTATTGGCATCTTCAAATCTTCACTCCATTTTGAACAGAAAGAGTCTCTGTGAGCCCGTCCTCTGCTGCAGGCAGCGCAGAACATTCTCTACCCACAAGATTCATTATTGGATATAAATGGAATTTTAATAAGTTCCCATGAACTGACCGTAGAAGCTCAAATTAAATACTGAAATTAGATAACTGAAATTATTAAAAAGGATTATAAAAAGAACTTCTTATAATTCATAGCTCATTTCTGCCAAAATAAAGGAAATACATGAAACAGCCCAAAAAGAGCAGAAATACAGATTTAACTCAACAGATATTTGCAACTCAATGATGCAAAGAAGTTAGTGATGTTTCATTTGTCTAAATGTGACTCATTACTCAACGTACCACCACCTGCAGCGCCTGCTGATCTCCAATCCGAGGGTTATCAGTGGTCATCTGAGCGTAGGTCTGCTGCAGGGTTTTCATCAGCAGCAACACTGACCCTAACATGGCTACGATCCCAAATACAAGACCACTGTTGAACCTGAAAACACAAAATCATTTCCAGAGATGAATTACCTGGAGTCTTTTTACCCACTGAGGTAAGAAGTTGTGTGTAGCTGGTGCTCAACAAAGTAAAACATATAATCTACAGAGAAACCAGATCATGGGTGAGAGCGCTGCTGATACAGAGCAGGAACAGCTGGGTTTATGTCTGAGGGATTCTCACCACAGGTAGAGGGCTCGGGGGTTGATACGGGCACAGTAGGCAAATAACCGGTTGAACATGGTGGTCTGCCATCTCACATGGAAAGGAGACACCATCAAACCTCGACTGGCGAGCCAAGACTCATAAGTAATCCGGTGTGAGATGGACGACTGCAGGACAAAAACCAGGACAAAAAATGATGTTTCTTTCAAGCATATTTTGAATGTTGCTCCTTAAAACATTTTCTAACATGGCTGCAGATACATTCATTATAACTGTGCTTTAAACAGGAAGAATTTAAAACAAATAACAAGTAATAAAACTGTCAACAAGTCTTTGAATAATTTAATGGTTCTATTGTTTGTTTATCTTCACGTTTGACTATTTTTTCACAACGTAGTAAGACAGTGAATAAAAACAGATCGAGGTCACATGACTGTGTTTTAAAACACAAACATCTGGTAAATAAATAAAGAATAACGTGACCTTTATGTGACCTGACGTACACATCTGGCTAACTGCAGCTGATAGCCTCTCTGTCTGTTATTGTATTAACCCACCTATGCTAGCAGACAGTTAGCTAAAGTGAAAAACTACATGTAAATACTGACCCTGAGTAACGTGTCTGCCAGGTAAACAGCACACCATCCTGCCATCACGCACACCAGCAGGGACACGGGGATCATGGTGCAGCTGTCAGAGGGCTCTGCATGGAACTATCGAACCGAACTGCAACGTCTCCATCGCTCCTTCCGCCTGTTAGCCGCACAGTTAGCCGCGGTTAAACGACATTTAAACGTCTCGTTAATGTCATCATTTTATCGTTGATCCAGTTTGTAAGCATACAGAGAAACGCGAGTGGGCTTGTTGTCCCTGCACGACAAAACCCACGGACTTCCTTGACTTCTTCTACGTATTCCATTACCAAACAGCGCATTATCGCCACCAAGAGGTGGAACTATTTTTCTGTTGTTTTGTTGTTTTTTATATGAACACAAAAATACGATAAATATAGTCAAACAGCATAAATCAATTCATACATACGTTTTTAAAAAAACTTGTATTTTGTTTATTTTTTAAACTTTATTTCGTGTATTTTTAAGAATGTTCAGTAAACATGTATTTTCAATTTAAAAAGCAAAAACTCATTCTATTGATTTTGTTAAATTTGATAGAAAAGAAGAGAAACATAGATCACTGATACTAAAGGCATCAAAGAAACAGGGTAATACGAGTCATTCATTCACCATTTTGGTAGAGTGGTGATATACCGGTAATAAAGAAATTTGTGTTTGAATATTGAATTTCAATCTACGTATTTAAAGGTCGGGAGGGTGAAATGATCTCCATAAACATGGCTGAAATGAGTCTGTCACCACAAGGAAACCAGGTCCCATTACGGTCAGGGTTAGTTAAACCATATACGTGATCAATGTAATATAAAACTACTTGTGACTACTAGGTGTTAGGTTATTGCTGCACTTTACATCTGTCAGCATTGTTTCACTAAAACAGCTTAATTTGCATCAATAATAAATGCATGATGGTGCACATTCACTCTCGATTCTCTAAGAACTTGGTGATGTTGCAGTTTGTATTTATCAGAAAATCCCATTAAAATGTTAAAAGTAAATTGCATTCTTTCTTTATTTAAACTGAGTCAGTTGTGTAGTAAAATGTCACAGCTGTCCAACAGCTTGTCTGAACACAATAACTGTAATTTACACACCAAGATTTGTGGTGGAAAAGGTTTTTGTTATTGTTGCTTGGTTATTTGTGTTTGATTAGCAAAAGAAAATGTGTTACAATGGTCCAATCTGAAGACGATCGGAACATTTGATTTGTTTACACGGTATAAAACTTTCAAACATGTCTGTTTTATGTAGATGTTCCACTGCAAATTGTAACCTATGAATGGATAAACAGGCAGTCAATTACTGGCTGCAGGATGTTATAAAACACTTAAGCAAACTCAGTGATGACGATGTTCATTACTATGCAAAGTATATGACTCTCTTTGTCAACCAGTGATATCTTAGTGTGGACAGCATTTGCATAACCTGGAATAAATAACACAAGCCTACAGTTTGATGCGCGTCATTTTACGAGCAGAGCACACAGCAGACTGAACCTGGAAGATCCCTTTGGTCTGATGTTAAATGAGGAAAGCTTCATTTGGATTAAACCTATAGGAGGTAGGTAGAAATCAACAACTAGAAGTTTGCACATTCACAGGCAGGCTGAACACTCATTCTCCCATGCTGGGTCAGGTTGCACTCTGGGAGGAGTCGCGTGTGTTTTCAAGCCAATCAGGGCGAGCGGAAGCAGGTCAGGTATCTGAAGAGGACCTCGGAGAAAGCACAAGACAGGGCAGAGCAGCTACACGCAATAGAAGGTAAGATAACACACACACACACACACATACTGACACACACCTTTAACTCTGTCAGATCATCTCTCTACTTTGGACTTCTGTTTGTGCATAAATCAACACTTTAAAAGCAGAAATGACTTCAGAGTCAGTGTGTTTGAAAAGCAAAAGTAAAAAAATGTTTTTAAGTTTCAGGAGTCAACAGAATTTGTCATAAGATTTAAAGTGTGGTCTTAAAATGAAATATATTTTTGAAGATTTTGCCTGAGTTGTAGCTTTTCAACACACCAAAAAAAACATTCACTATAGAAGTAAAAGTGGTTTATGAGCAGATATTGTTGTGTTTGAGTGGTTCATGGTCAGAGGAAGTCTCATCCTAAATGTCTTATTTACTGACAAATATTGAAGATAAACCAAAGTATTTATCATACAACCATGTATAGTTTTCATGATAATGTAACCTGAAAAAATTAACATTAAAGCTGTTTTAAAGACCTTTTAAAACTGTTAAAAGTAAAGCAAGTGTGTGGCGCAGTGTTTAACCATGTTTTGGTTCATCGCTCTGAATGTCCATTTAAGTGTGTGAGTGTGGATAGAAAGCAGGTCCCTTCTGTGCATCACTCATCTATTTATAGGGAGAACAAATCCCAGATATGAAAGGAATCCTTCTACCACTTATGAGAGCGTGACAGTGAAAGAGAAAAGGCAGATAAAAGAGGCAAAAAGAAGAGAAGGTGATTAAAAAATGTAAAAAAGAAAAGAAACATAAAAGTGAGAAGGGAAAATAAAACATTAAGCATTAAAATGATGCTTTAGAAGTTTGGAAGTTACATCGGTCTGATGCTAATTTCTTGTTTTTAATTGCAGAACAACTTTAAGTTTTGCTTATGAAGGATTTTAAGTGATACTAAAACTTTAGCAGTGAAGAAATAAAGTTGTTGTAATTATTTGGCTTTACGGTTTTATTATTGTTTGTTGCACAAATTATTTTGTGAAGGACTTTTTAGAAGTGTTGATGGAGATTATTAATAGAATTTGATGTGTTTAAGTCCTGATTGGGAAGTTAACATAAGGCATCAAATAGCTTCTTAATGTAGTGCGCTCTGATTGGTTGGTTCCTGTTGTTTGGATCACACCCCCGCCTTCCATTCTTCTATCACGCCACTGAAATTTTAGACAAACATTTATTACATAATTAATTCAGGCTCAGGACTGTAAGGTGACTCATGAGTCATTTTTTAAAAATTCCAAGCTCTTCCATTATATACAAAATAGATTAATGTTACATCAGATACTGAAACATACTGGATATATCTGTATGAAACATTCTATCAATCCATGTAAACACTGTGTTTGAAGTCTTCAACACATGTTTTTAATTAAACAAATTATTTTAATCCTGTTTTCACTCACAAATGGACATAAAATGTACTTCATAACAATGTTCTTGAAGAGCAGTAATTACATGAAAACACACA
Organism: Pachypanchax playfairii; assembly: GCA_006937955.1. Lineage (NCBI taxonomy): Eukaryota > Metazoa > Chordata > Actinopteri > Cyprinodontiformes > Aplocheilidae > Pachypanchax > Pachypanchax playfairii. The sequence continues at coordinate 8,620,782 of SSNP01000001.1, forward strand.
ACTTAATTACACATGCCGAGACATACAGTCATGCATATCAAAAAACAGTTTTCAGAGAACTGGTTTGAGAAAAAACAAAATCATTCCAGCAGAGCACACACTGTCAAAATGAAAGATCATTTGGGAGCAGCTGTTTCTCACAGCTAACATCAATACTGTCACGTTGTGTATTTGTTGGGGTGTCCAGGCTTTTGCTCTCTCGTCAAGGACAGCAACACTTTTTACTGTATGTTGTTGCACAAACAGCTCCGTGGTAACCGATGGAGTCTTGGTTCTCTGATTCTATGAGCTCAGATAAATAGGCCATGGAAACTTCTACAATTAGAAAAAAAAAACAAAACTCTTGGGTCAGTGTTGATCTGTCACATAACTAGAAGAAGGGAGTCATGGTATAATCCTAACATAAAACAAATTAAGGAGAAACAGAAAATGGAAGTTTTTATTTTAAATATAACATATGTTTGGAGAATTCCACCTTTAAATGTGTCACTAGTGTTTTAATTGTATACATTTGTATTAAACATTAGTCTTGAAATCTTCTTCAATGTACAGGTTATTTTTGTCATTCCTATTTTCAGACAAAACTAATGTCCAAATCTTCTCTGTTTATAAAACACTAAAACAAAACTCCTATAGAGATTGCTAATTATTTAACAGATTATTTAGAATTAAATAATGACTTCTATTTTGTAGTTTAGTTGCAATTGAGCTGTGCTCCAGTTGCATTTGCAGAAATTTGCATCTTTGGTAAATGAACTACTAAAAAAACACAGACAGCCCAGAGCTAAGCAAATAAATTCAGCAAAAATAACTTTTGTAAATAAAGTGTTTTTCTAGTTTTTTGCAAAACTTAAAGAGGCCCTTCCATTAAAAACGGTTTTTCTGAGGTTTCTGTTGAATATATTAGCTCCACAGGTGTTCTTACCGAGTTCTCCCTAGTCCAAACGGCCTGTATCTGTTTCATCACAACTCCTTTGTTTGTTAGTATTCGGCAGCTCCCCCAGTTGAAACCACATCTAGCATGCTGCTGGCTAAAAGCTGTTAGCATAAGATGTAGCAAACAGGAAGAGAGAACGACTGACATTGCCATGCGCAGCGGGGCAGAAAACAGTATACCTTGCTCTCGTAGGCTAGTTTAATAGCCAATCTGAGTCCAGCAAATTCGAATAATGAATATGAACGAGCTGCTGCCAAAGCAGTCGAAGCAGCCTGACAGAAGGAGCCGGAACCACCCTAATTTTACTGTAGACAGATTTAAAGGTCTGTTAATCAGTGTTTCCTGATGTTTTCTAGGTATAAAATGTTTCATATTACTGGTTAATACTTAAGAAATAACCACAAAGTCCTGAAATTTGTATGAAATGGCCTCTTTAAGTACAGAAGTGATAGTTCTCCAACATGACTGCTTCATTCTTTTCATGCTACTATTAGCCTTTTCTTACAGTATTTATAATATAGTATCTATGATCTAAACACTCACACATGCTCTTATTTGTTGCAGTAACACTGTTTTTATAGGTCTGTAAACCTTTTCAACACATAAATTTCAATATTATTTTGTTTTGCTGAAACTACATTGTTATCGGTTAGTGTTACTATACATATTCTACAGTTGCACCACCTGTCCTTATTACAGCACACCTGGACAGCAATTTAAATGTCCTTCAAAAAGTGAACCTGAGGTACTTTTATTTTGACAGCATCTCTGTGTCCCTCTCATGAATGATTCAGAGAACAGTTCCTCTATCTGTCCCTCTCTGTAAGAGTCGCTAAGCAACTGAAATAGTATCCACACACAAACTCACAAATACACACAAGAACACACAAATAGATGTTTACAATTCACTTCCTGCAGGTCAGTGGATTCACCAAGGGGGGGATCATGTCCAAACCCGCATCCAACGTCAAGGCCTTGCAGGTAAAAATGTGCATAAAAACATGCATGTGTGCATTTCTGCATTGTTGTTTGACTGTATTAGACTAAAGGAAATGTTCAAAAAGAGGAATGGGGACTTCAGACAGAATTTTCCACATTAAAGTATTTATTGTTGAAGGCAGATACAGGGTTCAAACTGTGCATATACAGTATCAAGGCTTTTTTTAGTGCAATGTTGATAGCGAGGCAAACCTATGCAGAGCTGTCTGTTGGAGTAGCTTTGTGTGAACATATAAGAGAGGGTTTCATTCAGTCTCTAACTTTTCATTGTGCTCATATTTATGTCTAACCATGGCTTAGGCAGAAGGTTTTTAAAGACCAGGATAGTACAAACACAAGGTTTTCCATACAGCCTTAACATCAGTTAATAGCAGGCAAGACACAAATAAAAATAATCATTAAAGTTTCTCAAAGTATCCTACTTTAAATATTCAAATGACTAGTTTTGCATAATAAAATCATCTTCAGCAAATCGACTCTATTTCTAAACATTTTCCAAACAACATCAAAAGTTACTTCACACCCCAGTTCAGTGTACTTTTACTAGTTAATATCAGATCTTAAAGGAATATTTTTTTTCCATTTTAGGTGTGTTTCTGTGAAAATGTTGTGATTAATTATTACCTAACCAGGTGGAAATAACTTACTGAGAGGCTTCAGTTTAGATAAATACAGTTTAGGTCTGACAGGGCTGATGGGCTAAGGGCTAATTCAGAGCAAGCCAAAATTAAAGTCTCTTATTCTGATCTTATGCAACAGCTTCAGTCTTCAAAATTTCACAGTTTTTCATCCATTTGTTATTCAGAACTATTTACAAGGTTATTTCTGCAAAAATATGAACAAATACCTGCAGGATGTGACCTCAGGATGCACAGACAGTGTTACATGTCACTGCTGCTGGAGCTATTCCCATTTATAAATAACCATTGAACTCTGCATAAATACATATGATATGCAAAACTGCAGGTGGTGTAAAGGTTGATGAAATAACTTTCACATGAACCCCTTATTTTGGAGAATAATAGGATCAATCTCTTTTGGTCTCATTCAGATTAGCTGTTAGCTCAAAAACTATTCCTCCAAACTGATGCCAATCAGATATCAGCTGTCCGCAGTGGTTAAGATGTTAATCAGTTATAACTTTTACACAGAAACACACTTCCAAATGATCACATTTCCCCTTTGGGACAGAAAATCAGTTTTGCTGATCGGGGCTTATTTAACAGTTGTATAATTCAAGTTTTCTTTACTGAGTAATGAAACAAAAGACAGACATGACTAGTGTTTTAGAATAAAGCTTGAGGCTACAGACGCTTACAGAAATGCACATGGTTAAGATAAAGTCACTTTTTATCAATATGTGAGGGAGAATTTGCATTGTTTTCATAGCAGCAAATTGGACAAGGTAAATTGTTCTCTGTCTAAGAAAAAAATGCCCAACAGGGTGGATTATGGGCTTTTCCCAGTTAAACACACAGAATTGTTAAAATATCTCTGTTTCTGTCAACAATAAATGCTCCTTTAACAGATACATATAATTATCTTCAATCTCATGGCTTAATCTTTACACAGACGTTAATATTGATAAGTGAAAAATCTCATTTTACAAGATTTCCAAACCAACAATAACTTCCAAAGTCTGAGCTGTAAAAACTCCAATAAACTTTAACAATATGGAGGAGGCCAAGATTTTTCAAGTTTAATTTTGGGTGAAATATTCCTTTAATCTTTGGTCGTTATCAGTACTCTCTGAATAAAGACAGCAGATGATTCCAGCTAAAGCAACATCACAGTATGTCAGCAAACATGCTGCAGATGAGATGATTCAGCATTCAGAGTTATCCTCTAACCCCAAAACCTTAACGTCTGTAAAATAATTGACTCTTTATCGAACATCCAGTAATATTAATAAACACTACACTCTGTATTTATACAGATATACATTATAGGCTTATTTACAGAACTGTACAAAACAAACACATTAAATCCAAGCGATGTGACTTCAGCACAGGCAGAAGGGAAACATTAAGGTAGACAGACTGATTCATTCTGTATGTGTCCAAATTTTCATAAAAACGCTATTTCCTGTTAGTTACTGTTGATGATCAGGAAGTAGTGGTCATCATCAAAACAGCGTGTGAAAGAAAGAGCTGGAAAACAAACCTTAAGAGGATTTTATTCAAGGGTTGATCATTTTCTTTTTCTATCAGGCTAATTTGAACATCCCGATGGGAGCTCTGCGTCCAGGGGCGGGACTTCCTGTAAAGAGGAGAGATGAGTCAATAGATACAGAAGAGGTGAGACTCTTTACATATTAACAAGAGAGGTAAAATTCAGGTTCCTTTCACTAATTGTTCATCAATCGTGTCTCAAACTGACTTGCTTTAACATCCAGTGAACATCAACTATCTCCTGTGGTGTTGGTGGGTTTTTTCTTCTTCTGCTGTTTATTTGAGAAACCACATGGTCATAAAGAAAAGCTTAACACCTTCATGTGTGGGTGAATGGATTTGATTTGGAGTTCACTCTACGTACATTTGCACCTTAAATTTCCCTAATCAAATTAACCTGAGTCACAATATAAACTGTGAGCCAATGCGTAAATGTTATGCAACACCGACACAGTAGAAAATGAAACCAAATATCTGTCAGTTAGTATTTATGACTCTAAATATATTATTTTCTTCCTAATTTTCTGAGAGGAGCTCATCAGTTACACTGTCAGTTCTGTAAGGGGAAGTTTGACAATGAGTTATTTTTGTTACTGGTGGGTTTTTTTTTTGTGCTGTCGGATTATATTTCTCCTGAGTAAGTATTTTACTCTAAAAAAATATGTTTTTATACTTTACAGATAATAATAAAAAAAAGATTGATTTTTATCCCTTAATAAACAAAGTCTCCATTTGATAAAATGCCATTTATATTTACTCAGATTATTTTAATCTGATGTTAAAATTTGTTTGACTATCTGACACATGTAAATGTGAAAGAAAAGCAAAAACAGTTGAAATATGTGACCCTTTTTCACAGCACTGCATCTGACCGTCATGCACAACACAGACTCTCTATGCTAACAGACTGTGGCAGATCATGTAATGTGAAATCACACAAAGTTATTTTTTTATTTGGTTCGGCATAATTTCTTGACATAAGAATATCTGTTTGGGAGGTTGTAATTAATTTATGTTTGTTTTTTAGGGTCAACCACCAGAGCCTCCGTACCGCCCTCCAGCCCAAACACCAGATGAGAAGAAACCATTGCCAGGTGCAATGAAGTTACCTGGGCTTTCTGTTGACTTATCAGAGCTGCAAAACAAAAAGAGTGAACTACGATGGGTCACCAAGGATTAAAATGTAGGTTTTTTTAAGAGGGTTGCATTTCCCTGTTCTCAATCTTTTTAAATCTTTCCAAAAGTAAAATATTATTTTATCAATTTAAACTGACTTTTTGATTTCAACACCTTCAAGTCTGGCTCCATTTAGACAAACTTGGTGTAAAATAGTACAAAAAAGATGCAAATAAGAATGAAACTACAAACAGGAAGTGCAAAGTGAACTTGTAATAAAGTCACATGTTCATTGTGAAGAATGCAAATCCACTCTGCTAAAAAAGAAAATTATACTTTTCCAATGCAAATAAAGGTGTACATTTCATAGGAAAGAAGCTGTGTAGGTTTCTAATCACAAAATAACATTTAAAAGGAGGAAAGTTAAAAAATTTCCACAGCAGGAGACAGACCAGATCATCTGTCCAGACTCTCACTTAACTGTATCTTCAAAAAAATCACTGTATTGTCTCCTAGAAAAAAAATAGCTGTTGTTGATTCTAGAAAAAAACAAACATACTGACAAAATACAGACCTGTAAACTAAAATGAAAATAATTTAAAGAGAAATAAATAAAATGTAGAAGAAACAACCGGATGAAAAGAAACATGATGCCGACTGTTTGATTATGTCTGTAACAGTGTTCCGTCTCTAAAACAGTGACTGCAGCTCACCACTGGAGGTCACTGTTGACTGCTCGGTTGCTGTTTGGATGAAGCTGAGTGTGTTTTGGAACATGTCTGTGTGTGTGGGGGCTGAACGGGTTGAGTCAGGTGCTATTTTTGTTCTTTATGGGATTGAGTTTGCGTAGTGTGAGATTTGAATAGCAGCCTGTGCTGCGACTTTTATAAGCAGGACATATTAAAACCAATAAATAAACACCTTGCAGCTTAAATCCTATGGACAAGATTTCTCTTTTATCTACATGGACCAGTTTCACAACAGACCACATACAGAATGTAACACTGACACGGGAGTTTAGATACGAGCCCTAAATACAGCCACACAAACCTGAAAAGTCTAAACTGGACATTATACTCTTCTTTTTAGAAATTATTAGACAATTTTAGCAGTTTTACTTTTGTTCTTCTATGATTATTAAGGCTGGTTGTACATGTTAGATAAGGTCTTGCTTGCTGTTCATCTACAAAGTTTCCCACAGACTCATAAAACAAACAAAAAAACAACACATTATATAGAGGAACATTTTTTTACACCTTGAGTGCTTGTACATTATTTGCATTATAATTTTAAATAAGCTGTAAACATACTTTTGACCCTATTGAAATATGCATGAATGTTTTGCATAATAAGATATACAAATCTCTATGCATAGCTTTTTTCTGATGTAGTTATGAATTGGTTTGAACTTAATTACCTTTAAAGAGACAAATAAAATTGTATGTATTTTAAAGTCCTTTTTAGTTGATTTAAAATCAAGATGATTTGTTTTTAAGACCCCTGGAGATCATAAAAACTCACAACATTGCCTCATATTTTCAACTTATTTTTTAAGGAATCACTGGTGATGTTTGACTTGGATATATTAACTCTTCTTCTGACTCTTCTTAAATAAATTATTTTAATCTTTTAGGGTTGAATTGTCTGTAAAAGTTCAAGAACCAGATCTCATTAAACAAGCTTAGTTTGAAGAAATAGAGATTAGACTGGACCAGATTCCCAGACTTAGTCTGAGCAGGACCAAGAAGACCAACAACTCTAGTCTAAAAATGTTTAAATATATATTTTAGCATATATATTTTATACAACTTAATATTATAAACACCATTATATCTCTGCCACTTACATGTTTTTTTGGCAGAAACATTGATATTTGAAAAATGATCCTATTTAACTGCTGCTGCCTCTATTTGCACTGCAAATAACAGTATAATTTCATTTAAATAACAGCATCAGCATGGAAAAACATTTTCATAAACTCTCAGAAAATAATTGTACGATGGGAAGTTGAACCAAACAATATGTATGAAAACATTTTATTTTAGGAACAGTGTGATATTTTTATAATCTTGTTGTTTCACTGTGATTAGCTAAAAGCTGGCAAAAACAATCCCGCACTATGTTTTTACTTTTGTCTTGTGTTGCTCTGCAGGACTCTCTAAGCTTGTCGGGGGGAGGATGGACATTAATCCTCATCAACAGACCTGCTTATTGCCGCAGAAGAGCAAACAAAACTTCAATCTCCAGATATCTGGAAACAAACTCTTTGAAGTCACCAACATCAACTCATCTATAATTTTAATCAAGATTGGGATTAATGTATCTGAAAATGTTTGAAGAGAAGAAAAAACAAAAACCGCTGTAGAATTTCTAAACTAAAAAAAACCTATTTAACTTGTTTCTGCTGCAGATAAGATTCAGATTCACTCGAGCTTCTTTGAAAATAAAAGTAAGTTGTGAGATTCATTTTGTTCTCTTCAAACATTAAGATATTTTTAAATAGTTGATGTAGAAGGATGATGTTTAATGACTTCACTTCAATCTCAAAACAAAACTGTATTTAACTCTGTACTGGTGAATCTAAAGACTCTTCAGCTCTGATTTATACAGAAACCTCTAATAGATTCAGAATAAATGTTTATACGGTTGTAACTGATGGTTTCAGAACTGATAAGTTTTTATTTGAGGTTGGGCTGTGGGGGAGGGGGAGGGGGAGGGTGGGACATTTGAACATGTTTGTTGTTTACTGTTATGATTCCCAAAACATTTTTGCTGCAATAAAATCCAAAAGAGTCTCATTGTGTCACTTCCTAACACAGTCAATAGCAAATTAACTGCATTAATCTGAGCTGAATTACATCTGTATTAGTTGACACTTAAAACACTTAAAAATCAGTTTAAGATATTTTAGAACAAAGAGAAATCTTTCAGTCTCAGGTAAATGTTCCCTTTTAGATAAATTGTTATAAAATAACATGCTGAAATTTATAGCTGAGATGTAAGTGAATGTTACTGACTAAACAACTTATTATTTTTGTTGTTTTGATGTTCAGATGAGTTGCAGTTTTATGACATGAACAGACTTTATAGAGCAGAGCTGTGCATATTTCAGCTGTTTGTCTTTCAGAAGCACGTTGACAGCAACCCAAAACAGAAAAATCAGGCTGAGCCGAGATGTTGTCAAGCAGGAGTATGATGCATGACATGAAACCAAAACATAAGCGCTTGTCTGATGTAGGATAAGGGCAACATTCTAAGATAAGCGAGAGGAAATTTATAATTTAGCCATCAACATGAAAATGGGTGTTAACTGTTAAATAGGTCTTGTCATTCTATCAATGCTGATTTTAGAGCATAATTTATTTTTTAAGTGTTGAATTTTCAATTTATGATCTTAAATTATCCTTCGTCCAAAGAATCTGTAATCCTGCTGAAGGAATTGGTGAATCCACATATATTCCAATAAAAACACATTTACAGAAGTCAGCTGAAAGTGACAGTAGGATTTTGAAGACGATGTCTTAAAAATAGATTTATTCTCGGCTAAGACATCCAGTGTTTTCGGAGGAGGTTAGACAGATTGACACTGTAGAAAGCAATGGAGGATTTTTTTCGTGTTTGAAAGATATGTGAATAATATTTTATTTAGTTTTTAGTATACAAGAATTCATAAAACTCTAACACTATAATTTTTAGGTGAAAGTAGACACATATGTCTCCTTACAACCCATTGCATCATGTCACATCCCTTTGCACTCATACAAATGCACAAACACAGCAGCTGTCGCTAAGTTTAGCTTCCATCAGGTGACAGTGAACATGCAGCCAAATGCTGCAGGAGGATCAGAAAGATCCAACACTAAGTGAGAAAAATCAGAAACACTCCACAACTTCAAGCTGATTTTATTCTTTGTGTGTAAACTATTCTTTCAATTTGTGAAGGTGCATAATCTTTCCATAATAGAAATTCATCTGGGGAATGAGTCAGCATCTCTCCAGAGCTTTTTGGAGCTGATGATGCAAAATGCCCCCTGCAAGAACTGGTAATTTTATAATATAGTGATGCTTGCATAACAATATGTGTGTTTGGGCTTCAAACATACAGAAGAAGCACGGTAGCTCAGTGTTGTTTAAACACAGTCATAAAGTAGTCTGAACAACTTGTTGCCTAAAACCTCCTCACATCACTCACCCATCATCCCCTCCTATAACAGCATAAAAATAATCATGACATCCATCTTTGTGACTCTGTGAAGCTGCAGGTCATAATGAGGTTAAATACTTTCCCAAAGGGCAGAGCTTACCCAAATACCAACAGACACAAGCTACTTCTGACACTTGTTAAATATTTAAACCTTGGCAAAACTTGAATATTATGTACCTCGAGCCTAATCCACAAAGCAGTGTTTCTATTTCTGTCACCATGGAGATGAGAACAGAGATAGGTGCAGCAGCAACCATGCCAAGAATCTTGGTGGCACACTCTGGTTGGCAGCTGTATTTACAATGAGTTCATCCACAGGGATAGACACCCAAACCCTGCTTGGCTCCATCTCGATCCCACTGTGTGTGTATGTGTGTGTGTGTATGTGTGTGTTCAGTTTGTTTGTTGATACGTTTGTTGCACACATTGGCTGATACTCCCCTTGCGGACAGGGAGGAAAGGGCAGCGGACAAACACAAAGCCAACAGAGCTGGTATCACTGAGAGTGACAAGGGGGTTTTGGATCAGTTCACGCATAAGTGCCAAAGGGGGCTGGTCACAGGACTGTGTGGATGTGTATGAGAAGAGGGGCAGTTATTAACCTCCTTATCATGTTGTCACATGGCAGCTGGTGCGGCCAGAGGAGGACGAAAACACAGATGGAGGGAGCTCAGCTACAGAAACACCCTTCATTCCTTTCTGTCTTTATTTTATTCTTGTCCATAACCGTTTTGGACTTTTCCCACGTTCTACTTTTTCTACTTTTCCTGTGTTTATTGCTTTCCACAGTTTTTCACTGATGCCCGCATGCTTCTACTTGAGAGTCATTTTCCTCTCTTTATTTACTTCTTTTTGAAACCTACTTCTTCCATTCTTCGTGCTTTTTCTCTTGCCACTTGTTTATGTATGGATACCTATTCACTCTTCTACAGTTCCTTCCACAGAACTGAACTCCTCTGTCGCCTCCAGCGCTTGCGTACTCAGAAGAAGATGTGTGATGTTGTCCTAGAGGCTGGTGGTGTCTCTTTCCCTTGTCATCGGGCTCTTTTGGCCAGTTCCAGTGACTATTTTTGGGCCCTTTTCGGAGAGACTACTTCAGAGAGATTAGCATGCTCCATTAGCCTTCCAGTGCTGACACCTGAGGGCTTAGAGGCTATCCTGGACTTCCTGTACTCAGGCTGGCTCAGCATTTCGCCATCCACACTTCCTGCTGTTGTGGAAGCAGCCAGGTACCTGCAGGTGGAGACAGCATTGTCGATATGTGAGCGATTCATGGCAGATGGTTTAAACTCTGAAAACTGTTGCTGCTATGCTAATCTGGCTGAGCGCTTTGCTCTTTCAACTGCACTTGAGGCTGCCAATCAAACCATTGCCATAGAGATGAAGGTGTTGCTACACAAAAGGAGGGATGATATCCTGAAGTTGAATATTAATTCACTGATGTCGGTGCTTGATTATGATGAGATACCTGGAGTCAAGGAGGTGGAGCTCATAGAGATGACTTTGGATTGGTTGGATGAGAATGGGCCCCTCCCACTCCTGAAATCAAATCTTCTGCTCAGTCGTCTGCGCTTTGGATTGGTAGAACCTTCGGATCTCACCAATTTTAGCCATGCCCATAAAGCCATGGCCACGCCTTTAATCCGAAGTCAGCTTACTCGTGCACTGGAGTACCACCATCTGGGTTCAGCTCAGCCAATCACACAAAGCAAGCAATCAACACTAAGAGAAACAGCCAATTGCGTGCTTCTTGTGGGTGGTGGCACCAGTGCTGATTGGCCAGAGCAGCAGGTGCTAGTGTTTGATCCAAGAAGCAGGAAGTTTTCATCTTCCTCTTGTAATCTACCTGTGCAACTAAGACATCCTTGCGTGTGCTCAGTAGGAGGTTTCCTCTTCGTGATTGGGGGAGAAGAAATAAAAAATGTAGATGAGGATGAGAAGAAGTCTGTTACTGTCATGACATCCAACCAGGTGTGGAGGTACGATCCACGTTTCAGCCACTGGGAGCAGGTGGAGTCCATGCTGGAGAGACGGGCTCAGTTTACTTGCTGTGTGGTGGAGGATGTTATTTACGCCATTGGAGGACGACACTCACATTTAAACTCTAACACACATGCTTCTGTAGCTTCTGTTGAATATTACGACATGGTCGCCCGATCGTGGAGGAAAGGAACTGCAATGCCCCGCCCTCTTTGTGGCCACGCCTCTGCCGTACTCGACAACAACATCTATGTGTCAGGTGGACTACCCAGCAACCAGGGCAGCATCCATGGCAGTAACTATGAAGCTAATCAGGATGACAATAGAGACATAAGCAGAGAATTTCTGTTGTGGAACCTCAAAGACAAAGTCTGGAAAAAGAGGGCATCTATGTCTGTAGGCAGGTTCAGTCATCGCTTGGCGACTGCCCACGGTTATATTTATGCTCTGTTGGGGATGTATGAACCTTTCTGCGATGTTGAAAGATATGATCCACAGTCAGACCACTGGACACGTCTAAGACCACTTATCACTGGCTCCTTCAACTATGGAATGGTCTCTATGGCATCTGGCAATCTGCTGGTATTTGGGGGTCAGAGGTGGAGTGATGGTCAAGAGGTTATCATTGACAGTGTGCTGGAGTATAACCCAAAAAAAGATCAATGGAGAAAAATCTCACAGCTTCCAAGACCTCTTACAGGCATTGAGTGCACTCTGTTGTCTCTGCCAGACTAATGCTCAAAACATCAACATACTGAGGTCCCAAACTAAATATAAACAATGGAAATATGAGTTGAATGCTTGATTTAGGAAAACAAAAATGAACAACACACAAAGAAAATGAGGTGATATTAGTAGGAGAGTCTATTCAGAAGACCATTTATCACAAAGTTAAGTCAAATGTTTAAAAATAAAATAGCAGTTTCTGTTTAGCGCTTTTGATTGGCATTTGATGGACTTTTAATTGCTCTTTTTTAACAATTCATGTTGTTTAAACAAAATGAACCAAAGAACATTCAAGCTTCAAAAGGAGAAGAAGAAAAAACTCCCAAAGTAAAATACAGTATTTATGAGTAATAACTCAGTAAAAGGCTGGAATTCACTTCTCATGTTTCCATTTAACTCTGAATTTAAACTACATTCTCTTTACAGAATTACTTACTATTCAGTGCATTTTAATTAATCATATGCATCAACATCTCCCTGTGCATCATGTTACTAATAACAATGTGTAAATTTGCATTAGTTAAAGTTGTTGGATTGTAACTCTAAATTATATAAACTTTACTTGCTGAACACTGTACAAACACAAATCTGTTTTTATGTACAACATTCAAAACATTATATATTGCAATGAAGCACTTCAGTAATTTAGCATTCCCTATTGTTCAGATTATTTTTTATTAAAATGTAATAAACTCGAGTGGCAAATGTGACTCTTATTTCAGTTCAGAGTAGTTCTGTAATTTATTCTCAAGTTATTTTAAGAAGTTTTGGGGGACATTTTATTTATTTATTTTTTTTAATTACTCCAATATTATGAGAAAATGTCTGACTGGTCTCTTTGACCCACACAAAGCAAAGATGGATGGTCTTTGATTTCATTACCACATTATACTTTTACCTTGTTATTACTTTATTATTTTAAAACAATCTAAAATTGTTAAAGAAAATAGAAACAGATAGTTGAAAAGGTTATTGATCTTTATGTTTATAAATTAGACATGATGCAATGCACTGTGGTTCAGGGAGGATTTACTATAAATAATTTAATAATTTATGTCAAATATGACAACATGGATATCATCCAAGAATCACAAGATCCTTCAACACCTGACTGGAGTTTTGTTCTATCCTGCTTCAGAAGTTCCACCATCATCCCTCCATCCAGGGATTAAATGACTACAGACCCATCGTCCTGATGTCTGTGGTCATAAAGTCCTTTGAAAGGCTGGTATTAAACCACCTGGAGCCCATCACAGAACCCTGCTGGACCCCCTGCAGTTTGCATTCAGGGCAAACAGGTCAGAGGATAATGCAGTCAGTCAGCATGGGGCTGCATCACATCCTGCAACACCTCGACACTGCAGGAACATACACCAGGATGCTGTTCATAGACTTCAGCTCAGCATTTAACACCATCCTCCCAGAAGTCCTCCAATCTATACTGTTTTAGCTTCCAACTGTCAGGGGATCACAAACTTTCTAGCAGACAGGAAGCAGCAAGTGAACCCAGCACCTGGACCACCTAACCTTAACCCCAAACTAAGCTTATTCAGTGAGATACGTAAACATGTGAAGTATAACAGTTTATAACATTTTCACAAAACCTCACTTGAAAAATTCTGTTTTGTTTTTTGTGTTTTTTTTATTTAAAGAGAGATTTTAATATGGAGCTTAGTCCAATTTCAAACTATAACTTTACTCTGACGCTCTAATAGTTTTTGATCAAAGTAATATGTTTACATCAATAAACTGCTTGTAAGAATGAATCTAAAAAGGATGATTTATGGGCACTATTGTTTTGATGATTTGACACATTTCAGATATTTAGTCTTCTTCCCTTGTTGACCAGAAAACTCCTAAAACATTCAAGAATTTTTTTTTTCATTGTGACAGACCACAAAACATCCTCATCCAAATGACCAAAAATTTATTGATCCAGTCTCATCTTCCAGCAGAATACGAAGAATGATCACATACAAATGTTTTTAACCATAATTTATAGATTCAACATTAACATTTTTTACACAATGACAGTCTGCCATAAAACCCTGATAGATTTAGAGATCATCATCCAAGACACTGAGTTAGCACTCTATAACTAGAGATCTACTGTATCTAGAGATTTCATACACTAAACAGAAAATAAATATTGTTTTACCTACAACAACATAAACATGCTACTACAACCAACCACGGGCAGCAGCATAAAAAGAGCATCAAACTGACTGTTTCAGTGCATGTGTTTATATAGATAGATGATTGCTTTATGGTTTTGTGCAGAATCTGTTTACATTATTACATATTTTGGCAACAGCAGAGAAATAAACCAATGATTGTAACAGATTCACATTTAATTTTCTATGTATATATTCCTGATATGCTCTATGTCACATGCAGGAAGGAGAACTAAAGAAAAAAATCCACCCTTGAAAACTTTTACAATATTTGGTCAAAAAATATATTTGATAAATAATCTACTTTATTTGTTGAGTAGAACATAAAATAAATCAGGTAAATAAAAGTTATGCTTTGGATTTTTTTTATATATTTATGAATGTATCTGTGTACAATGTATCCATGTTTACCTGATTGATGCATTTAATGATAAACTGGTTATTTTCTATTATTACAGTGAAAACACTGAAAATCCAAATAAAACTGCAAAAAGCAGATACCGAAGCAGAAATCGAATCTAAACTAATGTGCTCCTGCGTGTTCATAAGCTTAAAAATCAAGTAACAGTCATTTATACCTAATAATCTGAAATTTGATTTTTTTTTTTTTAGTAGATAAATGGAAATCTGTTTGTTTTACAATATTTTTGAGTATGTTTGTTGTCTTTGCTTGTGATGTCATGTGTGGGGAAAATACACAAATTATTATGAGTTCTAAAACATATAGAAATATTAAGATTGTATGTGTCCCGGTACTGGAGAATCAGGGGTCAGGAGGAATCTCTGTGTGTGAGGTCAAAGGTCAAATGGAGGTTGTGATTTGGAGACCCTTAGGTGGGACTGCATTCAAAAACAGGTCTGATTTTCTACTGGGCATCTCTGCATGGGCTCAAGATCTCTTCCAGATCAGCATCCCTCTCTAGAAACACAGTTCACAGTGGGATCCACAAACACCAGCTGGATCATACTGTATGTAAACATGATCAAGAAACATTGGAATCTTATCTTGGCCAAATCACATTTAAAATGGTTTGAGGTGAAGTGGAAAACTGTTCTGTGGTCAGATTTGGTTCAATCTGAAATTGGTTTTAAAAATTATGGACACTGGTCTGTGGACTATAAAAAGGAGAGGGACCATTCAAAAGCCTGCATCCATGATGGTACAGGGTTGCATTGGTGACTATGGGGTGGGCAGCTTACACATCTGGAAAAGCTCCATCAATGCTAAGAAGATACAGAGAGGCTTTAGAGCAACATCTGCTACCATCTAGATAACATCTGTTTCAGGGAAGGCCTTACATATTTCAGCAAGACAATGCTAAACCACACACTGCATCCATCAGAGCAGTATGCCTTCACCAGATAAGAGTCCACATGCTGAACTGACTTGCCTGCAGTCCAGTTTTTTCACCAGTAGAAAACATATGGAGCATTATGGAATAAAAAATCCCATCACAAAGGACTGTTGAGCAGCTAGAGTCCTGCATCAGACAAGAATGGGACACATTCTGCTCCTAAAACTCCAACAGCTGGTCCCCTTATGTCCCACATATTGACAGACAGATGTTGAAAGTAGTGATGTGTTGCTGTCATCATTAGTTTTAACATCTGATACATTGTTAATGTTCTATTGGTAATAAAATGCAGGATTTGCAAATAATCAAATTATATTTTTATTTAAAGTTTATACTTTAAGCTCTCAAACGTACTTCAGATTGGTTAAATCATTTTTAAACTGTATTAATATAAAGTAATTAATGAAGGATGACTACATTTTAAATCTCTCATATCTTTAGAAACCTAAAATGAATCAAATGATAAAAAAGAAATATGAAAGCTCTTCCACACTACCTTTCATCATTGTGTACAATCTGAAGAAAAATATCTGATTTTGCCCTGAGTTTGTGCTAATAAATATATATTTAAAGTCATTTCAAAAATATCACTGTGTATTAATATTCTATATTTTATTATAAATTATGTAAATTTAGCTTGAAATACATTTAGAATGTGTTGCTTCAGTTACTTTTATTACTCATCTGTGAAAAGTTTGAGAATTTAATATTGTATAGATTATATTGAGTTACAAACATTGAATTGGGTGCTAGTAGATGTTTGATGTATTCTAAAAAAAAGAAATAATCTTGGCAGCAATTTCATTGAACAGCAGTTTTTTTATTTGGTGAATTTAGTTTAAATTTTAACATTTGGGTCATATAACCAGATATTTGGAGAGACTTAAGACTGTGCCTGATGTTAGGAGTCAGATCCATCTGTATATGGCAATTGCTGGTACAAATATGACCCAAAGTCCTGTTTGTTTGTTTCCTGTTGGGAAGGGGGGAGGCCGGGGGGGTTGCAGAAATCTTTTCTGTAGTGAGTCTCTTCCTGCTGATAAGCTCCTCCTCTAAAGGGACAAGCCCCTCCCTTATTTTCTGAGCCTAATGCAAATATTGCTGCACATAGATTGGGTTTTAACTTAAAGTTACATTAGAAGCACTGATTGAAAAAAGACACTATTATGAAAAAAAAGTTCACAGATTGTCCAAGTCACATGTTGCTGCAGCATATAATTATAATTCTAGCTGCTTTGACAAATAATTATTTACGTTTATGTTACTAAGTTGTGCTCTAACGATATAGAACTTCTAAAGAGTGTAAATGAAAAGTTAATAAGCTGAGGTTTATAGAATTGTTTTTGGATAATTTAAAGTGCAATTTGTTTTTCAGATATTGCATTTCAAAGATTTAAAGATTAAGAATCTTAAAATACCAGAACAGGTACTTTCCAATACAAGATGTGTTGAAAACTATTTTAGGGTGGATTTTTCCCTTGAATGGCTCCTGTTCCAGAAGGAAGGTGCATGCTGCAGGTCCAGCCCAGCACGTTACAGAATTCTACTAAATCAGCACAAACAAAAAGCCTCTAAATCAGATAGAAAGTGAGAATACTGTGTTTAAAAAATACATTTGCTCATTGTTGTCTGCTGTAACACTCACAGTACAGTAAATATTATTATCATCAAGTATAAGGCTTTATAGAATACAAAGCATGTCACTGGCTGGCTGTTGGGCTGTCTATGAGACACTGTGCACTCAGTATAAATATGGCACAACAAGCAGGATGGATACTTTTTACATTCTGTGATCCCACTCTGCATGGAGATGATAAAAGTTGTCCACAAAAAATGATGGGGGCTTCTTCATGTAATGTTTCCAGGAGTATATTTCAGGTACAAAGCACAGAAGCGAACACGTAATACTCAAGAATCAGCACATCATCTGGCCTGGAGTCCGCTGGAGTGGCTCAACCAATCAGCTTGCAGACTGATGTGACATGAGTGGCTTCTCAGGGAGCTGTCATAGTGCACTGTGATACACTGAGGCTGCTGACAGCATGTTCTACTCCTCTCATTTGACTCAGTCCATCACTATCTGATGGCCTCTTGCAACATTTTTACTCAGTATAACCGAAATGCATGAAAAATCAGCAGCAGTCTGTTCATCTCTGTAAGATTCAGACATTTAAGTTTAAGTTTTTGTGTGTCACACGTGTGTCTCAATGTAGGAGTGTGTGTGAGACAGAGAGGGGGTGAGGGGAGGCCCGGGATCAGCTGGTTCTGATTCGGCGGCTGTGTTTGGCTCCTGAGTGAACAGCTCCTGATAGGCTCTCTTCCACTCCTGGAACTCTGCCGACGACAGCTGGGGATTGGCCAGCAGCCTGTCAATCAGCGCTAGCTCCCCTTCCCTGTCCTATGAGGATGCAGAAACAAAGGAGGGGTGGGTCACTTTTAGAATACCACTACTCTGTAAAATGTAGACACATGGAAAGGAAGACACATACGGGAGGGGATATACTTAGATTTGGGGAGTCTTATTTTGTACTAAAACTATTATAGATTTCTGTGCATTTAATGTTGATGAATTTACAGTAATTCCTTGTAATTCAATATTTTAAATGATATGTGCCATTTTTAACAAGCCGAAATGTTCCAAAACAAATGGGTAGACAGTTAAGAATACTTGTTTTTGTTATTGTAAAAACCTGTACTTCTCCACAACTAACTGATATTATAATAATTTTATTTTTTAAACTTAAGATGCAATTTGATGCATTTTTCAAATAACTTTAATTTATAGCTGTAAAGAAAAAAAAAACCCACAATCCTTCATTTTGAAGAGTGTTTTATTAAGTTTCATTGCAAAATAATATTTTATTAGCCAGTTACACCTGGAATTATATCAATGTTTAATAATACTTTGCTAGCTGTTTTAGAGACACTGTATCAATACCACTTATTTTATTTAACTTTGACCAGTATTTGCATTCAACCAAAGAATGAACATGTTGGTGAAACATTTAGTGCATCCCAGTGGGAAATTATTATATAAACATGAGCCCTAAAAACTTGAACGTTGCCTCTTTCTGATTGTTTCAAGCTGTAATCTGGCTCAAATTATAGAACTAACTTAGGCTGGTATTTTTTTAAACAGAAAATTGCCTTTTTCTAATTCAGGATGTTAAAAAAAATGATATCCAAAACGAGCAATATGCAACATGTGTGGCATATGTTTTGTATGCATGTATTTTATGTAAAATCCACTCTCAGTTCTCCCTATTTAAACTAAAATGAAACCAAATACAGGTACCACTGCTTAGATTTAAAATAAATTTATTCCACAAGAACAACAACAGCGATCCACCTCTGTCATTAGAATAATCTGTCACAATAGTGAGAATCAACATCTCTCCATTTCTCATCTAGATCATATCCTGGTGTTGTGATCCAATGCTAATACATGAAATACAGAGGAAAAAAATGATGCAATTTTTGTTTCCACAGCAACCACTGCAGATTTGTTGATGCTGCCCAAACAGCCAGTTTGATCCCTTGTAGAAATCAATGTTGGAAAAGCAGCCTCTACTGCAGTCATTTTGGAATCACTGTTCAATATTTTCACCCCAAATGCTCCCCAAAGCTTTGCATATTCCTTTAAGAGACACCAGACAGGAAACAGACATTGAAACTCAGCCACCTAAACAGCCAAAGCCTCAGAAAACATGAGAATCTGCAGAAATAAGTGATAAAAATCTCTGTGCTCTCGCTACTTGGCAGGTAGCAACAAAGATACAAACTCTCAAGACATAAAAGCAGCTAGAGCAGAAGAGCATTTCACAAGCACTCAACCTGGGATCAACAGCACTCAGACAGCATGAAGCCACAGATGGTCGCTGCAAAATGATTAACCAAACTGAAAAGACTCGGTGAGACATGGAATAAAACAGGACAGACATGTTTCAGAACGTGTGCATGTTTATGTGTCTCTGTGCCAAAAATTCTAAAACATAGACGATTGTTAGTTTAGAGAGTTTCAAGTGCATAATGGTGCATTCATGACTGAGTCTGATCATGGTCAGTAAGCCATTAATTAGGATTTTTCTTGTAGTACTGTCTAAACAACCAAGATCCTACACTTGAAGAGAAAATAAGAAGCTTAGAGAAGCTGCTAAAGCCTCTCCGGTGAGCTCTATCAGGAACTGTTCAAGGTGTTTGTGCATCAATGACTGAACAGTGAAACAAATAAGACTGTGTAAAGAAGTTTGAAGATCTTAATCAGCAAAATCAGATACAAAATGAATGTGTGTCAGTTAATACAAGCAGAAGTTAGAAGATAAAACAAAATTCAGTAAAACTGATGTTTCACCAAACCCAGAGTTGTTGTTGGATTTGAAATAAAAACTGTGATTTATTTTAATAACCACTTATTTTACTTGATACATGAAGAGCCGTTTCACAGCACCTCCGTTTTTAAATTAAGCCAATGTTAGCTCCATGAAACCACAGGAAACATTTTTTTATTTGTTTGTGTAATAAATGTCCCTTTACTACACTCATTTCCAGCTTTATACTTTTAGCTTGGTATATTACTCAATAACTAGATAGAATATTTGGAATGACTCACAGTTATTCTTATTTATTTTAAAAGAAACGAAGCATTTGGAGAGTACACGCTACATACTTAGGTTTTACAATGTAAACTGAATATTAAGGGAAATCTAGACACTGTAAAATAATACCAAACTACATTTATTAGTCCATGTTCTGTATTGTTTTCCTGTCAAATATTGTTCCCGGACTTGAGCATGTGTTTAATTAAAGCACCTGATCACGACATCAGTAATCCAGATCAGATTTTTTAACCATACAGAGAAGATGCAGTAGAAACATTAACATTTATCTGTTATGTAAACATTTAATATCCTGAAGAACAACTAAAATAAGGTTTTCTCTAAAATACTACAGTCAGTGATTATGGTCCTTAGAGGTTCAGTGACAGTTACTATTATTTATGTACCAGTACAATATGGGCCAGTCCCTGCTTAGTGGATTCATGAATCCTGCACTGATTCCTTTGGGTCTGAAACTGACCCCCAATCCCCCCCAACCCCTCGACATGGGATAGTGTGCCTTTAGGACCAGGGTTGGAAAACACTGTCATAGTCAATACTGGAATATTACTAGTAAACAAAGACGGGGTTACTTCCTCTTCATCCTAACATTAGAATGATATTTTTTTTGGAACAAACTTACTTTGAAGTTGTTTTATTCATGAAGATGTAGGTATGTCAGCATAATCCAACCCTGTTCTTAACATTTCCAGTATACAAATCTATCAGTGCTTTGGATCT
The DNA here is from genome assembly GCA_006937955.1 of Pachypanchax playfairii. NCBI lineage: Eukaryota > Metazoa > Chordata > Actinopteri > Cyprinodontiformes > Aplocheilidae > Pachypanchax > Pachypanchax playfairii. The sequence goes on from SSNP01000001.1 coordinate 8,641,780, forward strand.
GACTGCAGTAAAGGAAACATGTGATTCCCACGTGTTTGAGAGGTTTTATGTGTTTCTGCCCAAATTGGTTTAAAAGATTAAAAACTTAAATCTAAGAACTTTTGTCACACCATTCTTTTGTTTTGTGTTATTTAAAAAAACACAATCCTGTTCATGTTTATTTATGAATGAGTACATGAACTTACCTTCAGCGTGGAGGTTAGAATGCGAAGGCGGTGCAGGCGCTCGTTGAGCTGAGGGTCCGCAGCCCGTCGGAGGAATGACTGCCTGAACTCTGTCTGACCTTTGGCCTCAGATGCCAGTCCTAAAGGACAGACTCCACCTTGTTCACATGCACGAAACAGGTCGCCCAGGGATGCACCTTCACTTCCACCTTCAACAAAGAGCAAACACTGAATAGTTATTTAAACTCTTCAGTTCACATCAGTCACATACTTAAACCTGAGCAGTGAAGGAGTTGTTAAATCTCACATCCACCACTGGAGGACAGCAGCAGTTCTACCTTTCAGTCTGTTAGTCACACAGATATTAATGATGATGATACAACCCTCATCGCTCCTCTCTGACAGCCTCAGGGACATTTTCTCCTGTGTGGCGGTTTTATTTCCTCCTCCACATCAGTATTTATCACTCTCTCTATCCTCCAACAGATCTCACATTCAGATACATCACCTGATCACAAAAATCTGAATATTTTTACTATTTTAGTCTGACACTTTTTTCTGCCTCTGGCTCCACCTCAGCAACCAGGACGCCACTTTCTCATTAGCCTCATTAGAACCGAGCATGACTGCAGTGTGTGTTAATAGATACCGATGATGACTTAAATGGATATGTGTCTGCCTGAGAGCGTTTTTTTATCTGGCACATCCACTTGCATCATCGTCTTCACCTTCTTTTTTTTTCAGTTTCATGCGGTTGTCACTCAACGTGAGAGACATTTCCTCTCAACACCTCGTCTGTTATTGGACTCTTACAAAAGTAATAATGAGCAGAAAAAAGTACGAGATGGATCAGGATCAATACTTTTGCAAGATACAGATGGGTGTTAATTGAAGTTGTCAAAGCTGATTTATAATCACGAAGCATATTATCTACAAATTTAAATATACTGTATATTAGAGCAAATTTTATTTGTATTATAAGAATCAGAGCTGAAGAGCAGCTATGTGATCAGCAGTTTTTATGTAGTGCAAACGTGTTTTTTCCAACATGTTACAGCCTTGATCCTACATGAAGCTTCGATCCCTGTGCCTGTTGGCAACAAGTTGGACTTTTTAATAATATGTGACTTCTGAATTGGAGTCACACTGGTTTGGTACTTGTTACACTTCTGCATTTGTGAAAACTGCAAATAAATTTGTCAAAATGTGCAAATTTACTTCTTTCAGTTTAGTCACAAATTGTATTGATCATGATTTCAGTTCTTTACAATGTATCCTTGTTTTATTTCACACATATGTAAATGTTTTGAGGAAAAAAATTGATCTAAAATTTTCTAAACTTGTTTTTATATTATCCAGCAAGTTGGCAGCAAGGCCAAATAACTTCAGATGAAAGATGATCTTCAAAATCTTAGAAAACAAGTTACATTTATTTAAACTTAAAATTTAACAAACAAAGCTGATTTAAAAATGGTGATGGATGGATGGATGGATGGATGGATGGATGGATGGATGGATGGATGGATGGATGGATGGATGGATGGATGGATGGATGGATGGATGGATGTGATCTAACATTGTACAATTAGTTTCTGCTTGTAATATTCAAACAAACAGACATAGTAGATACAAACACTGCTGCATTAAATACATTAAGATAAAAAGTGAAAAAGATCAAACTGAAAAGACCTTTTAAATCACCTATTGTTGTAGACTAGAGACTCATAACTCCGCCTTTCAAATGTTGGTCAGTAATGTTCAAACACCAAAACAATTTAATTAAATTATATTATAAAAACTACCACCCAACATTTAATTGGGTAGTAAAAGAACAGCTGGATGCCTTTTGGGATCTGTATACTTCACTTTCAACTGTCAATTACAAATTTATAGTAACTCTCATCTTTGAAAAGTAATTGTACTATAGTGGCTTTTGCCTCTGAAGTATTATGGGATGTTTTGTTGAACTGGGATTACATGAAGAGGCAGAAGACTGAGAAAGTCTAAATCCACAAAGGAGTTGTGGGAAGTTCTTCAGACCACTTCAAACAACCAACCTGCCAAGTAACAGATTTTTTACACCAGGGTAAAAACACTTCAGATATTAAAAAAATCTATTTGAAGCTTTTTTTTTTAACCTGAGCTTCTTGGCATCTCAATGTTGTAATCACACTTGTTACAAGAGAAGCTGGATGTTTCTTGACACTTTAGTGATTTAACACCTGAGAAGCTTAATCCATCCAAAGAACAAACCTCACTACTTATTAAAGTTATTTATTCACATTCTAACCATAATAAAACTAGAATCAAAGTCTGAACATTTAAACCTGATTTTTTTTCCGATTTTATAATTTTCAGCTACTCCTGTCACTGTACATGTATTACAGCTGATTTAAATCTGTAATTAAGACATTTAGGTGAGTCGTGGATGGACCCTCTGTCAATAGCTAAAAGTTTCAAAAGATAATTACGTGTTAAAAGCATATTTATACACAATTATTTCATAGTAAATGATCGTATTAATATTGTGTTGTGCTGTGATGTATTTCACACTTCATGTGCACCTATACTGAACTCACTGTTGTGTGTTTGCTGCTCTTCTCTCACTGGCGGCGCGAGGAGTGTGTGTAGGTTGCTGTCTCGTGGCAGCGTGAAGCTGCGGGGTTTCCCTCCCTGGGTTGCCATAGGAATCAGCCTTTGCATCGCCATTGGCAACGGGACGTTCCTCTGTGGAGGGAGAGTGTAAACGGCTCCGGCCGTCATCGAACCGCCCCCCAGGCCTGGCTCAACAAAGACGGCGTCCTCTGTGAGGGAACATGAGAAGAAAAAGAGACTATCGATTTGAATTTTCAATACAGCATGAGTCATTTCTTTATAAAGAACATACTTGAAAGTATACTTTAGTATGTTTTACTGATATAGACTGTATGTCTTGACTGAATCCCTCAGAAGTGTGTTCTGTTTTCTCAAAACAACATAATCGAATGAATATAATGTGTATTATTAATATTTTTATTAACAAAAAAAAACCCTGAACTGTTCTATCATAAAACCAAAACTAACACATTTAATCAGAAACACAAACTGCACATATTTCACACATGATACCACTCTGTTTCCCAAAAACAGGTTCAGTCATGATCATTTCAAGGAAACAGAAGTTGCTCTGATCTGAACAGAATGACATGTGACCATATTACTGCTCTGCAGACAAAGTTTTCTCAAAAACAAAAGCTTCTATCTTGTATAAATATTTCATAGTGATTTCCAAATGAAGCAAATGAACAGTTGTGAGCCTGAGGTAGGCAGACGGTAATAAGACCTCATCTTCTCTCTGAATGTGAATGATCCTTATTTTGCTAATATGCAGCTGCAAAATGACTGTTTTGGTTTCTTATAGTTTCTCCAGGTAGATTTTAAGAGGAAATAATAAAACTGATATTAAAAACACAACTGGAGACAAATTGTGTGAGCTGTTTCTGAGAAAATCTCATTCATTCATTGTGGAAAAAATCCTGTTTATGACATAAAGCAAGGATTACAAACAGGGCTATAGAATTCATTTGCATTTGATCGCAGTAAACATATCAGATAAAAATGTGTTTAACTATTTAAAGTTGTTGTTTAATTGGTGGATTACCAAGTGGTCCTGTTTGCAGGTAGTGCAGTCCAGCCTCAGTTAACGGCGTCTCAATCAGATCCTGCCAGGAGCGTCTCTGAGAGGACGAAGAACGACCAGGGGACCCCGTCTCACTGCTGCCTCCCACAGGACTGGATCGGTACTGAATCAAGGACAAACTCATTATTTATTTATTTATTTATTTATTTTCAGATGAATGTAAAATGATTGAGTAGATAACGGTCCCTGTCATGTCCAGCCTTCCTGAAAAATTGTTAAAACTTTGAGCAAATGTTATTTACTAAAATATAATATCCTGATGTGGTAATGTAAAGTTGTTGTATTATTTTTATTCATTTCTATTATAAGAAATTGCAAGTTGTAATTTTGGTGACAACTGATAAATTTTAGCCAGATTTACTATTTGAAAAAAAAAAAAAAATATATATATATATATATACACGTATATATTCCATAAAGATTCTTTAAAATGAATGGCTTATTTTACTGTTTCATGACGAGCAGTAAATTCTGACTTCGTACATCACGGGTCGAACACGCCATTGAAGTCTTTTATAAGAGAGGAATAAAGTCTTGAATGGAAGAATGAATGTAATTAATAAGTCTTGTTTGTGGTATAATGTTTGGAACTTTAAAGTTTTCTTAAATCAAAGGCTGAGGATTATTGTTGAAATGTACTTACATGAAGCTGGAGGTTAGTTACATTTTACCATGTCTTTTAAACTGTTATTAAAGTGTAAGAAGAAGGATTTAAAACAAGGTTTTATTCTATTCAGATATTTGTATGATTTAGTGAAAATTTGACAATTATCGAGTTAATTAAGTCAAAAATCTTTAATTTTTTGCCACACAACTGGTTGGGTCAATAATATCTTTGTATTTTTAAATATCACTGTCTTTTTTATATTTAATGACAAAACACTGTAAAAACCCCATTTAACTTCTAAAATATAATTTAATGGTGAATTGTGTTAGGCACACCTCCACAGGGTCACATCTGTACTGCACATCACTGCTGCTGCTCCCTCCTGGTTTTCGCCCGCTGTGTGTAGTGCCTCCACCTAGAGGACCCGGATGGTACTGCGGCTCTGCAGCTGCTGCTGATGGCTCACTACACAAGAAGTCCTCCTGGGAAGAACGAGAGCGAGACGTCTCTGTGGAAGACAGACGAGTTCGGCCTTCCAAGTAGGCGCTCATCTGACAGAAAGAAGAAAAGTAGTAATGTGTCAGAAGTGAACTCGTGCTTATTAAGTTCCAGCTGTGACTGGAAACTTTAAAGAAGACATTTCATCTGCTGAGAGACTCAGAGGAATATAAAGAAGAATCTCAAATTTCAAAAAAGTGGTATAGGTAGATGATTAAAAGGACAAATGAGAAGAGAAGTTCATCAAGGCTGATGGCTCTTAGCATAATGAAACAAACTAACATTCTAAATTAGCTGTAGAGAAGCAGAGATGATGGATTCTGCTTTAGAGCGTGATGAACACTTCATAGTTTATCTCCTGAACAACTGCTGTGTGTTGACTCACTGATGGAGGTCGGGGATATGTATCATATGGAGGTGGAGGACTGTCCTGTTTGGGGCTGGAGATGGTGTCATCCTCATGTTCACTCTCACTCCAGTAATCTGCAGGAAACACAAATATACAGTATTACATCACAAACTCCTAATACACATTCAGAATACTTGTTTATATCTAAGTTATAAACCATCCATCCATCCATCCATCCATCCATCCATACATCCATCCATCCATCCATCCATCCATCCTTGTAGTACTATAATGGTGTTTATTCAGACTCCAGATAAAAGATATATTGTGTATTGTAAAAGTATATTTAATAGTTTATCAGGATTTTCTGATATATTGACATTCCTCTCAGTTAAAACTTATGAGCCTAAAGAGAAACATTCAGCCAATGAAAAGCAGAATCTATTGCCTGGTCATAGTCACCTGTGTTGAGATGCATCAGACTATATCAGCAGCTGCCAGGGGAAACAAGTGGCCCCAAAACAGCATTTTTTTAAGGGGCAACACCTCAAGCAATAAGTTGGTCATGATTGAAAATAAACAGTAGCAGCAGTATTATTGTGTGGTAGCAGACATCAGCTGGATTTTCCCTTCAGTAAGTCCTAAATTAATTCTCACCCTGATCCTGGCGCATCCTCTCTCGCTCAGCATAACCCACCGCTGCCATGTTGAGACGACTCAACCACCTAAGAAAAAAAATGAAACACCCGTTCAGCACAAAAACTACAAGCTAACTGATGAGACTTATTTGGGGTCCACAAAGATTTCAGGATTAAATTCTTATATTATTTTCTCCTGGCCTTGTTTTCCCCTAATATTTAAAAGAAAAAACAAATCTCTTATATTGTAGAAAATTGTGCTCTGTGGGAGGTAAACACCAAACTGCACTTCACCCAGCTGAGATTCTGCTCCACTGCATAACCATCACCAGTTTTTAGCACTCACTGCTTTACCTGTTCATGTCATCCACTCCATCTGCTGCAAAGTAGAAACTCTTGACCTTCGGGTGACATGCTTTGAAAGCACTAGAAAGACAGAGAGAGATATTTTTACCAACATGCATCCATCTGAGCTGTGTATGAAGAAAATGACACATAAACATGCAGTTTTCCTCAGACACTTACTACTTCTTTCTACATTCGCTGGCTCGGTCGATCTTAAACTCTGGAAGACTAACGAAACCTTCTGCCTTCTCATCCTGAACAGGCAAAGAGAAAAAAAAACACTGAGCTGAAGGAAAATTATCAGCTGAAAATTACAATTTATTTCACTGTAGCTTTTGTGGCTCTTTTGTTCATGCATATGGTTTCTGATAAAGATTATTAATGACCACAACATGAAATGTTGCTGTGGCCATTTATCTGTGTCAACTGTGTGTACAGCAGCAGATAGATACCAACCCAATGTACATGAGCTAAATTCATTAACAATTATGGTCAAAATTCTCTGGCACATACATTTACTTTAGCTTGTGAGCAACTGGTTAATGAGCAAATAGAAATAATGGCAGAACCTACTAAATAGATTTAACAACAGAACAAAGTACTAGATCAGATTGATTGTACATCAAAATTCACACAGCTAAGGAATCAGTGGATATATTAAATATTTCAAAATGGGTTTAACAACAGTTTTAATAGTAAAGGTTGTTGTAAAATAAAGCAAAAATTGACAAACTAAATGTTAAAGGTTTATTTTTTAAGACAGTCAGTCTGTCTAAACGGCTTCAATTGTGTATTTTTATTGGATTAATTTATTTATTGACAGACTGGCCAATAAAGCTTGAGATAAACATTATAAATAAATAAATACATACATAAGCAATTAAGAAACTGACCAAGCAAAAAAAAAGTATTACTTTAATCACCGATCTGTTAGAGCATATGGTATTGTCCCTGTAATTAAAAAGTGGGGGTGCTTACAATATGAAAAACAATGTTACCAATTCAAATAGTTGAAATAAAAGCCTAAATACTTCTCTTGGAACAATTATTGTTTGTGTTAAAGTTCATAGAAACTGTTTAAAATCACTAAAATGTAAGTAATCACCAGTTTGTGGAATTCTTATAATTTAGAAATGCACTTTTCCAAACTTTTGACCAATAATGTACTTTTACATTCAGAGTAAGTACAGATACAGTTCTGAGATGTACCTCCTCATTGATGTACCAGTACAAGCAGTTGTCTTTCAGCACAAACCAGTACTTCTTCCATTTCTGAGAGAAGTAACCTTTAGCATCCCTCTTCCTCCACAGCCAGCCCTCGCAGTCCCCTCTACCCAGCGCCTTGCAGGAAACACGCCTCCGACTCAGAGAAGCCAAAGCTCGTCCTGTAATGAGACGATGGAAACCTGACGTTCATGAACAGAGTAAATATACAACATACCAGGAAGAACGTGTTCTCACAGCGTGCACACTCCTTGTTTCGCATGCCACTGTGGCTTTCATAAAATGCCACATGCTAATGTAGCTACAATTTCTGGCAGGAGTTCAGTGAGTTGATCTGAGCGTTTGCTGCACTGCAGTGAAGAAAGAGGTATTTATTGTAGATGGTCTTTTTTCTTTTTTAGCATTAAAGTGCTGCAACATTGTCCACAGTAAATTCCTTCCTCGAGATCACTGGGGAAAATGTTGTTCCCTTGTGAGAACCACAAGAAACGTGTATGAAATGCCTTTTTAACAAGGACGTTGGTTCAATATTCTATTTATGTCTGTGGCAGCAAATCACAAAGGAAACAACTTTCCTCTATAAAGCTGCAGCATTCAATAAGAAATATACCTCAGTCTTGTGGTAATTAATAATTTATACCCTCAATAAAATAGAAGGGGCAAATTATTTCCAAAAAAAAGAATAAAATACTGATTGTTCTCATTTTTGTGCAGATGCTTCAGGCAAGGAAATGATAACATCAATCTGATCACACAAGGAACAGTTTGTTATAGAAGATAATATGAACCAAACGAAGTGGTAATATTTCATCGTGTTTTTGATAAATGAGCCATTTTGGAGTAACTGTAGCATCAATAGATTATTATTATCATTACCACGTAAAAGCTTTTGTTTAATTGCTATAAACAAACCAAATTGTTGATGATTTTTGCAGATGGAGCTGAAGCTTTTAGAGTTTCTCACACTGACAGATGGTGAAACAAGTCAGTGTCCTGCATGAAAAAAGATCTTCCAACATGTTGATCCATGATACTGTCATACCAAAGAGAAAAAGACACGTGGAGATGTAAAAATAAAAAGGAAGAAATAAACAGTCTTCATTTATTTAAAGAAGTAGAACTAACTAAGAGGAACAACTGAAGTGGGCTCACAATTAGACAGATAAGTGCTACTTAAGTTTTTACATGAATGAATCCATAGTGAGATCCGTGTTATCTGCAGCATGAAGCTTGATGTGTTGCAGATCTCTCTGATGGCAGGTGCATGAATTGATTACAGGAAAAGGAGACATGGAGGAAAACTACTTCTAAAGCTCTGCAATGTCTTTATTTCTCCAAACGACAGCAATCTGCTGATGATTTTACCACAATATCGTTTCAATCTTGGTCTTGTTAGCGTTATTTTTGGTATTTCAGTTCAACTAATGTTTTGGGTTTGTAAAATAATCCCTGAAATGAGTCTATTGTGGTTTAATTAAACCAATTTTATCATACATACAAACTTAAATGGCAGAAAAGAACATCTTATCATGTGAGTAACCACAACTGGTAGCATCAGATCAGGTCGAGCAGGTGACTCTGCCGCTTACCTTTATTCTTCTTCCTGTTCTTTGACTGTAAAGACGAAGACTGCTGGTAAGTCTGAGGGAAAAAAAGAGGAGGAAGAGAGAGAGCAGGCTGTCAGAATGAATCAGTGGCCTTTGTTTGCTGCAATGAATCCTGGGATATAAAAGATGACAGATCTTAGAGCGAGCAGAGCGATGACACAAAGAGAAGAAGCCAAAGATACACAGACATAAAGAAAGAATCCCACATCTCTCATTATCTCCACCTCACACACACCTATACACACACACACATACAGAGGATGGACATTTGCTATTTTCACACGTCTAAACATAGAACAGAAGTATGAGAGGGAAGGTTCAGGTGGCACAATGGGATGTCCAGGTGATGAAGGAAGAGTGAGAAAAGCCAAACGCATAGGGGCTCTATAAATAAAAGCTTCACAAAAACTTCACTGGCAGTGAAAACACACAGAACCAAGTCTCAATAGGTCTATTATCGCAGGTGGACGACAGCCGCAGACTGTTCGGATCATAAATTACATAAAAATAAGAAAAATCAATGTAAATATCTGAAAGAGCCACAAATAACTGATTTTGTTTTACATAGAACACGTTTGTTGACAAGTTAAGTCAACAATTAATTTCACATTGTTATTATTACTGTTAAACATGGTAAGAAATATTTTGGTCAGTTATAAATTACAAACTGCAGTTTTTTATTACAAATAAAATTCATCCCCTTTTGTGTAATTTTTTTATTTAAAATCATAACTTCTTTGTAAATATTTTATTAAATTCAGTGATTCATTGAATCTAAATTGTTTAGTTATCAGTGATGCAGCCAAGATGACATAAAAGTAAAAGTGTTGTGCTGAATTATTTTAAATGGTGCATCTATTTATTCTTCAGATGTTCTTTAAGTTACAGGACCTGCAGATGCTGCAAATGGAAAGAAAAGTCAGTCCAGTAAAGTGTAAAAAATGTTTGAGTATTTTCTTTAGTATTGATATCGAGTTGAAAATATTAGTATCATTACGACCCCGGTGTATTAACTGGTTCCTCTTGGAGCGCCAAAATTTCAGAAACAAAATCTCACGTAATTTAAGAAGAAATGTCCATGTTTGAAAAGCAAACGTGTCAAGTTACAAAATATTAAAAACACAGTAATTTACTTTCTTTATTTCACAAGTTTTCACCTACTCATAAACATTAAAACCTTTCATTTCCATTTGTTTTAGCCCCCATTAGCTTCTCCTTTAGTTTTATTCAGAGACCATTTAACAGCTTTAAAGTAGTGCTATACTCAAGAAGTGTAAGTCATGCTGAATCTGAAACAATGTGTATTGTGTTTAGATTTGACAGAAACGCGTGTGTGTGATTCTTCGGTGTCTCTCCACCGCCGGCACTCTGACCAGCACATTTCAGAACCGACCTCTCAATGGGTCAGGTAGACCAACAAACAAGCTCTGATGTCACATTATTACACATGTCTGAGGTTGGAGCTCAGCCACTCACAGCCAAAGACTCTGCAGGACAGATGACAAGGGCCCGCCCACTCCCACCGACACACCATCTGCCATCACAGCACCGTGTGTGCTCTCAGCACACACTACTGCACGAGCACTGGGACATAAACATGCAAATACTTTTAATTTTCAAAGAGATCCTGTCAAGATGGATAAGGTCATCTGCAGCCAAACTGCCTGTCTGCACCAGAGAGCACTCAGCTCAGACAGACAGGAGGGGCAAACAGATGTCATGGATGTGACAGACAGTAATAACAAGTCAGCGTTTGTCTGAATTACATTTTATACTATTGTGCTAAAACTAAAACTAAAAGTTTTGACAGTTCAGTTAGGAACAAAAGAAATTAGAAGGAGTTTCATAACCTGGCTGTCCACTTTAGTTTGGATCCACATTGTGCAGTTAAATCACTGGAACTTCACACAATAAATATTATTGCCACAGTGTATCTGTAGAGAAATTGTTGCCTCATAATGTTTCCTGACACAGTAATTCGTTTTCCATCAGTGATTTGCAGTTAGCCGTAGTCTCGTCATGTATTCTCTGGTGTCAGTGACATTTATCTTAAACATTAAGATAAACAGAATTTCATCTATGTGAAGTAAAAATTGTTTGAGCAAAAGTGAAACCTAATTTAAACCAGGGTGTTTTCTTTGTGTCACAGCCTGTTTGTCTTCATGAGACCAATGCTGCTTCAGAGAGCCACTGAGTGGACCAGAACCCAAAATCCATCCATACATCAGTAAAAAGTTAAATCTGCTGGTTTTCTTAAACAGACAACGTTTCACTGTTATTTTATGGTATACTGAATGTAATTATATTAAAATTGGATTAGCATGACTGTGTGCATCTGGTCCCAGTAGGGCTGTAGGCAGGTACCACTCTCTGAACCATCAACATGATCAACATAATATCTGGAAGGAGATGAGCGCCCTCTAGTGACCGGCTGCACTACAAGTTTTAAGTCCCGCCCTTTCCTGTTGCCTCAGATACTGCTCACTTTGCTGCTGTATATTAAAATAAATTAATAAAAATAATTCTTCTTCTGGATTTTCATTAAATGTTTAGGAAATGGTTCTGGGAACAAGTGATTAGATTTTGGAGGTGATCCAGATCACTGAAAGGATTTTTTTTACCATTGGGCAATGGAGCCGTCTTCAGCATATGTGGCTGTAACGCCACAATAAATGGTCTGAGTTCTGAGCTGAGGTGTTTCACAGCAATCTGCACTCTCAGAGTACTTTTCTAGTTTCTTTCTTGATTTAGTTTAAACTGATGCTATAAAGACCCACCATGACTCATGACTGTCTGTGAATGAGTAGAGAGGACTTTTATCCCCATTTCTGCTGTATTTTGGGAACATTCCACATTTTCTTTTCTTATTAACTGCAGTTGTTAAATCAAAACTGACAGAATATCTCATACCTACTTTTACCCATCAAACTATTTCTTATAATTTTCTACATTTTCAGAGGAATTTACAGACTAACCAACATACAGAAAATCCCATTTAAAACTTCACCAAAAAGAAGAACTTTATCGACAGTTAACAAGTAACAAGATCAAGAAAAAAGAATGAATGATAAAAAGAACAATGACACTTGCAATGAATCTCGTCAGACAGAAAGAAAAAACAAAAAACTGGTCTTACATGATAAACAGAGGCTTGGTCTCTTGGAGGTGAATCTCTCTGATTTGTCTGAAAAAGGTAATGGGAGGGACTTTGGCTGTGGTGGCTCCGCCTCTTGGCACGCTTAGCCGTGTCATTGGATCGTTTGCCTGGACGAGCTGTGTGTGAGGAGTAGTCATCTGAACCGGTCCGCTCGTCCCCACCAGAGAGTCCCACATAACGCATCAGGGAGGCATCTGTGAGACACAACATCAGATCTTAAACTGTTGCTGCAGCTCCAACATTTAGCGTCAAACAGGATCCTTCCATCGAACGTTTTTACTGCGTTTTCATCAGGACTGAAGAAATAATACCAGCCCTTAAAGGTCAAATTATTCAAATCTTTTCTGATAAGGAAAAATAAAATTATGATATTAACCTTTAATCAGAGCATCTATGCAAAGTTTTTCTTTTTTAGAGAAATCTAAACACAGTGTGAAGCTATACAAAGTTGGAGACTGTGGTCAGCAGCCACAGTACAGACAAGGAAACACATTCACTCAAGGTCCCTTTACTATTCAAAGACTTCATTTGAAGTGTCATGCAAAGTTTTCTGTTTGATATTTCATACTCGACAGAAAACAAGAAAAGAAACCACCTTATTGCACATTTATAATCATGAAGAATTCAAAGAAAGCAATCATACATTCAAAATCCATCTCTGATTTACTGCTTGATAAGTTTATTTACAGTTTTGGCAGGTGATCAGTCAAAGCAACACTGTAGAAAAGCAAAACAAGTCAACAAAAGACATGTCTTGTAGTTATTTTTATTAAAAGGTACAATATCTTATTAAGACCAAATAAATTCTGTGATGGACAGGTGACCTGTCCAGGTGTGACCCCATTTGTCGCCCATTGATGCTGCAGATGGACACCAGCTCCCCGCGAGTCTGAACAGGAACAAGCAGGTTTAGATAACGACTGACTGACGGACTAAACAAGTGATATTCATTTACATGATGATGAGTTACATCTTGTTTTCTGAGTATGTCCTTTCTAGTTTGGCTTGAAAAGCACATTTATTCAAAGGACACAAAGGTGTTACATAAAATCCTTATGGATTTTTTTATATATTTAACTGTTTGATGTACATAATAAGCCTGGATCCTAATTAGCTCCAAAGCATTATGTTATAAATGTAGACACATGATTTTCCTCTATGTAATTATAGTGAGAGTACTTTGTCTCTGTGTTGCATGTTACAAAACTATTAATTTTACATTTTGTCAGTGATTTGTCATGTGATTTTTGCAACCAATTAGAAGGTTTGCTGGTTTCTAAATGAGCATCTCATCCATCTTTCTAAGTTCTCTCCTCCCTTCTACTAAACTCAGGTTTTCTCTACCTCTTCATTTCGTCAGTTTCCATACTCCTGTCCTTCCCTGGTTGCTAAGCAGCGGCCAGAGGAAAGTGAGACACTGAGAAAAGCTGCTGTCAGCGTCACCATGGCAACTGTATGAGTGATTCAGGTGGAGGTCAGGGAGAATAGCCTTTTTCTTTTTTCACTCTCATCACTCCCTTCTTCTTTTTTCTGCTTTTTCTTTTCACTGCTACCTTTCATTACATTTGCCCTTTGCGCCAGCTGTCGATCTCTTTTTACCTCCTTCCTGTCTCATCAGCTCTTATTTGGTTTCTTTGTGATGCTAATCACAGCAAAAATTAGAAAAGGATGTACCTCGATCTGCACCCACGCACTCTGATCTTTTTATAATTCAAAGAAATGGGAACATTTAACCAACATCAAGCCTGCTTGATGGGGGGAAAAACATTCCACACACTCACCTCGGTGGCTTTCTCTGTTCAGCTTGGCCGGGTCTTCGTAGTCGCCCACCCAGTTGCACTCCACAGGCATGGAGATGGGCCTCAGTCTGCCTACAAGTGTACATATAAATAAAACAACTTATTGTTGGCTTTGCCAGAAGCCTGTTTAGATGAAAAGTTTGGATTTGCATGTATAAATTATAAGTTCTGAGGCAGTAATTGTCAAAATGTTTTTGGTCTAATTTGTGAGAAAAGTGAAGGAAGAGTTTTTGCTCTATTAAACCTTAAACATAATAAAGATTAACTGAAAACTTTCATCAAGCATAGAATCAGAGACACTTGAACTGATTTATCTCACGTAGAGCTGGATGTATTTTACCTCCAGTATTACAGGCTCCATGACTTTCCAATGAATGAATTCAAACCTCTTTATAGTTTTTATAAGTGGTTCATTGTAACAGAACAGTGTCACTTCTTCTCACACACATGAACTACTATGAAGTCAGTATCAAACCGTATGTGGGCGTGGTGCAGTACACAGGCTCCTCCTCTTCTCGCAGGCGAGACTCCTGATCCAGGAAGGAGTTTGGTGACTCGGAGCGCTTGGCAGCACTGACGCCACTGTGGTTACGAGAAGCTTCATCTCCAGACAAGGCTCCTGTCTCATCTCTATGGCAACACAGTGAAGCAGATGTTTGTCAGGAAATGCATCAAAGCAGTCAACAGTTTCAGTTTGGATTCATTTAAAAAGAACTACCTGGGTGTGTAGGGCTCAGCTGGAGGAGGGGGGATGTAGAGGTCCTGGAGGGCGGAGCTCTTGGTTGGTGTGCCTGAAGGTGTGGCTGAGCCACTGCCTGGGCTTCTGGTTGGCTATAAATGATGGAAGTCATTAAAGAACAACGACCATTTATTTATTAATTTGTCTTACTATAACAATGTAATATGAGACTTTGTAAAAATATTCAAGGTTGCAGAAAACAATAAGATGTAAGAAATGAAATGCAAATAAAGGCAAACAGGAAGGAAGAGGGAGAAAGTTCACAACCCAGAAAACTTTAGATACAGAAGAAACAGGTTTTGAACCCAGCTGATGTTGATTAAGGCTGATTAAACAAAGCAACAGATGCTTTCATTTGGCTTTGTTCCTTTTATCATTAAATTATTTCCACCTTTTGTTTTTCGTTTGTTTCATCTCACCACCTTGCAGGTAAGAATTAGAGTATAAAAGTGAGAGAAGTAAGAGGATGTGCAGTAAAGTGTGTAAAACTAGTCAGTTCCCTGGAGGGCAAAATAATACTGAATAGGGTAAAAGAGAGGGAGATGATTACAGCAATAAAGTGTCAGATTGTCAGTGCAGCACCACGAATGTCAAAATACTAGACATAGAATTTTACTTAAATGACATCTGAATTTAAAAAAAACATAAAATAAAACAAGGTATTTTAAAGTGACGTAACATAAATAAATTATGTTCTTACAGTAGTTTGAGTGTTTGAAGTTACTATCAAATGAAAAACTCTGACAGCATAAATATTTGATGATAAGTCAATCAGTCGTTCTGATTTGTAGGTCAGAGTATGAATCAGGTTGATTCGGCCAAGTATGTTTCACATAGAAGGAATGTGGTTCATTTTTCCACTTGCAGGCAGACATAGTGATGTTTTTTAGATGGAGAGGGGATTCGAACCAGCAACCCCCCAGTTAGTCGACAACCTTCTTTACTTCTCGAGCTACTGCAGGAAATAAATGTATCAGTGTCCATGAACCACAACAGTAACTCTGACTTGTGCTTTGTTGTAACTTGTGAAACTATTGACAAAAACAACAACAAAATAAAGTTCCTTTGTTTGTGTCATTAATCAGATATAATCCAGTAGAGAAATTATATATAAACAGACTGGCTCAGAGAATGTGGGTGGAAAACCATTAGTTTTCCCTCCCATTCAGTCCATTTAACTGGCAAACAAACTAGTGCTAAGCTGCAGCTCCCTGACCTAATTACACGCTTTGGCTGCAGCCGAGAGGGAGAAGGAATGCTGTAGGGAATTAATGTGGGCCATTGCAACGCTTTAATAAAGTCTATAAAAGGTAGAGCTGGTCCCACCTGCAGAGCCAGAGGTTTCCAGCGCATATTCTTCAGCAGCGCGGGGGCGGAGCTGAGTGTGCTCTGTGGACGCTTCTTCAAGGTAAGGGACACGACGCCTTTATCGGCCCTCAATGAACCAACCAGGTTGCGCAACTGCCAGCCCACCTGTGGACCAAACAGGAGAACGTGAAAGATCAATCTTCAATATATTCTACTGATTGCCCATCAATCAGCAAGAAAATAATAATCTAACATTCATTTTTTAATTTTTTTTTCCACGGAGCGAGACTTTGAATCCAGCCTGAAGTTTGAATTCTGTCCATGTCGTGATTGCTTGTTGATGATTCTGTGCAAAACAAGTAGGTGGTGAGGTGGTGAATCTATCTATAGCGTGTCCATATGATGTAACCTGCCCTCAATTTGAAAACAAAGGCATCTTATCATCCATCTTTTTACATTTTTACCCACTATGTGCAACAAGCCACACCTACACGTTTTGCCTGCAGCACATTTGAGAACAAAAACATATTGTAAACAAACATAAAACTGTCCACTGGGACGTAAAACCTGAAGCCTCGTCATCTCTGAATTTATTGGACTGACCTGAGATCTGTTCATGTTGCAGAGAAAGTTTTTAAAATACAGACAGTCTCTAATACAAATTTAAACATCACAAAAATAGATCCCAAAATTGAAAAGTATTTTTAAAAAGTAATAAGATTGTTTGTTAATGCAAAAAATACTAGATTACTCTGAAAAGTGACAGATGACGCAGTAGAAACAGGACATACGGACATTAAAGTCAAATTGAATTTTACAGCATGTTTAAAACAAACGCTGAATTTTCCCGTTACGTAAAAATCTGCAGGATATTGTGAGAAATAAAACCACATACATATATTTTATGAACTGGAACATAGAGCTGGTTCATTTGTAAATTGCATAGCAGTAGTTGAGAAATGCTTCTATATAATATGAGCCTGGAAAATGTATGAACCTTTAAAAAGGATGGATTCATAAAAATTAAAGTTTGACTGACTTTTATAGTAAAATCTAAAACACCTGCCACCAACAGCAACAACACATGAGCTGAGGGTGTTGGTGTGGGATTGTTTAGATCAATAATTAGCTGCCTATTTTATTATTTCTCTCATCTACGGTACTGTAGTCCACGCAGTCCTTGTCTTTCAACTTTTCTTTTTATACAAATCTGATAAATTGCAAGAGATCAGATCTAGATTGCAGCATAGACTCTTTATAATTATCTGTCAGCTTGTAACATTATACGGGGGCTCGTCTGGGATGAGAACTGCAAATGTAAAAAAATGGCTTATTCCTTAAAGAGACTGATTTTTATTTCACAATCCAAATACTGTCAATTAACACTTGATAAAACACAAATCCATACATTATGCAGCAGCACAGACTTCCAAATTATGAACCCACCACAGTCTGATGATTAACTTGAATGACTTCATCTCCTGCATGAATCTTCTTACAGCGGTCAGCCGGAGACTAAAAACACACCGAGACAAGAGACAGCAAACAGATGATGAGAAATCTATTTGAGCCTATTGATCCCTGTCTGACACATTTTGGGAAGTTTAACTACAAACTGTATTTAAATAATCAATGACACAACAGAGAGCAGAGCAGAGTCTTCCATATGGAACCTGAGATGATGTTATGAAAAATATGTTTACTAAAGTATCTCTCACCCCTTCAGTGGTTCCTGTGATCACATGGAGACCATCATAGGTTGACTTGATGTACATCCCCTGATGGACAGAAAGACAGTTTAACAGGTGAAAAACTGCAGAGTTCTGAACTCTTCAGGAGGGTTTTCTTTTTCTTTTTTTTCCAATTTAAAATGCTAAATTTACAAAGCCTGAGTTTCTGTTCTGTCATAAAACAAATTATGGTCCCACTAATTTAATGAGTTTGAATTTAGTTGCTGGGAGTTTATGAAAGTTTCTCATGTTAAGTGTTCAGTCTGAATAAAAGTCTGTGTCCCTAGGAAAGCTTTTCTATACAATCACTCCTCAAATCCATTCATCTTTTCTCACAAACAGCAGTTCAGAGGTTATGATTTTCAGTTATTGTTTTGGATATCAGACCTTTTGTTTACAGGCCTTCCTGCCTAAGACATCACCACTTTCTGTCAAAGATGTTGATGGATATCAAAGTCATTCTGTCCAATGTCTGCTGATAAACCAAGATGCTAGTGTGTCTCCTTCAGCCTAAAGGTCTGTGCTGAGCTCTACCATCATGCCAGTTCCCCAAAAATTCTCCATTCAGGGACTAAATGACTACAGACCCATCGTTCTGATGTCTGTGGAATATAAAATCCTTTGAAAGGCTGGTGTTAAACCCCCTGAAGTTCATCACAGGACCCCTGCTGGACCCCCTGCAGTTTGCAAACAGGATAAACAGGTCAGTGGATGATGCAGTAAACATGAGGCTGCATTACATCCTGCAACACCTCGACACTGCAGGAACATTCACCAGGATGCTGTTCATGGACTTCACCTCAGCATTTAACACCATCCTCCCACAAGTCCTCCAATCTATACTGTCTTAACTTCCAACTGACAGAGGATCACAAACTTTTTCACAGACAGGAAGCAGCAGGTGAAGCTGGGGAAAATAACATCAAGCACCCTGATGATCAGAACTGGCACCCCCCAGGGATGTGTCCTGTCCCCACTGCTATTCTCCCTCTACACAAACAGCTGCTCCTCCAGTGATCCATCCATTAAACTCCATAAATTTTCTAGAGGATACAATGGTCATCGGCCTCATCAGGGACAGAGACGAGTCTGCTTCCGGACAAGAAGTGGAACAGCTTGTCCTCTGGTGCAGTTGGAACCATCTTGAGTTCAGCAGGTAACCTTACAAGCTTTTTAAAAGTTAAATGATTCAAAATACTAAACTGTAATACTTAAAAGTATTTGTCTGTACAAAGTTCATTGCAAAATTAAAAAAATATATATAGCTTTACAGATTAAGAATTCCTACATCATCGTTTCTATTCATCCAATGCTTATATTGCCTGTCACTTTGCTGCTCTTCTTCTACAAGCTGCTGTTCATTAATCTTTATACATTGTAGATTCGGTAACATGATGTTTAATATCTCATCTTTATTCACCAGGACATTAAAAAGAGAACATTACCAGGCCTTCAGAGGTTTTGATGTTTGTGAGGTGAACCAACTCGAGGTGGGCAGATTGAGAGACAAGCGGGTCCGACGACACGCACACAATGTGCTCGCACACTTCAGATAGAGTCTTACACTACAGAGAGGAAGAAAAAATAATGAGTGGGGATGTTAAACAGGGGATTCGCTGATTATTAGGGAACAATTTGTGCTTTTTTCTGCCAAAATTAGACTGTATCTGTGAGAAACCTCTTTATCACTAAGCTGTTTATTGAAGTTGTTTTTCTCTTTGGCTCTAATGAGAAAAAAGCCTTTACTTTTGCAGATATTGTTTTTATTGGAAATCAAATAAGAGTGCACAGCATGCATGCAAATGTATGGGCCTACTCACTAATCCATCTTTTCTTTTCTTTTGTTTGCATTCTTGCAGTAGTTCAATTAACCTCAGTGGTATGGACAGTGTAGAGTAAATTTGGTGCATTATGTTTGTTTTTGCAAAAAAAAAAGACGTCAAAGACAGTTCTAGGTTTAATTCCTCAAACGTCTGTAAAATAACTGCATTGACCCCAAATATAATAGAGGTGAATTTAATATTGGTTCTAGCTGCACTGAAAATGACTTCCTGATAAAACTTTAGAGTAATGTTTCTTTTTTTTCTTGGCAGAGACGACAAACTGCATTCAACAACAGAAGACAGTTTTAAGCATCATTTCCAGAGAAAAGAGGCTGGAACTAAACTGCTGACTATAAATTTAGACTCAAGTTGCAAAACTTTCTTCAAAAAGATTTCTGCCACATAGACAGGAAACTTTCCCTCAGCCTATTAAAGATTTGTCCTGCAAGCACTTTAAATAATCATTTCCCAACTTGTTAAAACGTGTCTGTCTTAATGCATCATTTCTCTGAATGCATCTTTATGTCTCGACAACCTTCTTTAGCATCAGGGTGCTTCCTTCTCTTAATTCGTCCCTGATGAATTGGACCGGTATGTCCCCTTCATTGCCGAAATGTCAATTTGTCACAACACAGAGAGGCCATGTGGAACTAATAACATTAAGGATAGTTCTGTTCCATTAATTAGAGTTTGACAAATCAAAATGTTAGCTGTGGAAAAGGTTAATCAAACTCTGGCTGACATTTGGGAACCACTCAGTTTAAATGAGGTTTTATGGGATAGAGATGATCCAGAGAACGTCTTCAGATGTCATTCTATTGCTCTAAATGCAACTAACTTGAACAGACAGCTGCATAAGACACCTTTTGTCCCTTTGTGACAATTTCGTATGACTTCCTTTAGCATGAAGACATCATAACTCTGAGAAATCTCCAAAGAAGTTTTCTCTCTGGTATTGTCCATGTCAACATGTGCTCCTGTGCCCTCGCTACACACAGTACATCAGCAGTAAGTTCCCACAAAGATCCTTCTAAGTACAACTACAATCACATCCTGCTCCAGGCCTCTAGTTCTCCTGAGCTGCATCAGGATACAACTAAAAGATCACACCATGATGGTATGAAAGCGCTGCATGAGGGGGCAGGAACTAGACTTATGGTCTGCATGGTGAGTCCCACTTCATTCTTTACAACAACCAAACTCCAAACTCTGACCACAAAAAGTTAGTTGTTTGTTTTCTGAAAAGTTGAATTTTCAGTTATGGAAGAATTTTTGTGTATATACCTGCTGTCAGGACCACAGATGGGAATTAACCAGTGGTGAATTTAGCACAAACTGAATTAACTAATTTTAAATTACTTATTGGATAAACCTAGAAGAAGTTAAATAAATAATGAACAATTTAAGAATGAGTTAAGTCACTTTCATTTATATTTTAGGTACAAACATGGACTTTGGGTGTTTTGAATGCAGCTTTATCCCTTCCAGGGTGAAACTTGATTGAATAAACTCCAAAAGCAAGAAGAAGAAAACTGCACATTCAAACATTGCTGAGAACAATGTAGTACTTCCTACTTCAACAAGCAAGATAAACAACTCATTTAAAGAGAGACCAGATTGATGTTTTTCTCTTTCCTAATCTCTAAACTAAGAAATGATTATCACATAGTTGTAGATCAATTACACAGATATCAGCGCTGGGATCTATATCTCGAGGAAAATACACAGTCATATGAGTTTAAGGCTTTTGTAGAGTAAATTCTGTGAGGAGGAATGAATTGAGAGAAATAAGTGACATCTGGCTGAGGGAGAGAAACTTACCACATGAAGGATTTTGTTCTCCGTCTCAAACACCGTACAGTCCTGAGGTAAGACACAAATTTAATGTAGCGCGAGCAGAACATCCTGTCAAGCAAACACATTCACCCTCTCCTGCTGCAGCTACAATATCTCTGTATGCTGTCTGGGCCTCACATTACTGATCCTGAACCACCTGCATACTGTATCCCCTCACAGATAAAGACAAACACACCCACACAAACAGACACACATTCATCTCTTATTTATACACACATCAGCCATATAAAAGACAGACTGTAAAGAACATAAATAGCAAAGTATCAAGTCTCGCTCAAGGATACAGAGTCTGAGGCTGCAGCGGCACACACACACACACACACCTACACACACACCACTCTTAGGGGGATCTGTCAACCTACTGTAGTTCCTCTCAGCCTCACACTTCAAGCAGAGGAGAATAAAAGCTATCAGCCTTCAAAACACGCACACAAATGCTTCCACACACCTGCTGTACAATGGTGGTGAGCTCTAGGCAGAGCTGAATGACATTATTTCGGGTAACTGAGTAGTCTGCCACTGCAGCAAAGGGAGACCTGGGAGGGAAAGATAACACAGCAGTGAGTCTTATAATGTTGCTGCTGCATTAGATGATATGTGGAGGAGATGGACAGGAGCATTGTTAGAGACAAGGGAGGGAGACACTTCTTACACATTTAGAGAGCTTTAAAGAAAAATGCCACGTTGCTTTCATATTATAAGCAGGATCATTTTTCCATTTTCAGCTTTAGAATTACAAAAATAAAAATATTTTGATGAGTGGTAGGAAAAAACTAACGTGGTAGATTGTAGACGCTCACATCCATAAAGATCTTATCCTCATTTTGTTTTCTGTGTCTTAGAGATTCATGGGTTGGATTAAACATGTTCCTTGATGCCTGTCTGAAGAGTTTTAGTCAGAAATAAACAGTTTTCCCTCAACAGAAACAAAAAGATTTACTTGTTTTTATATTCGGATATTTTTTTTTTGTTTTTCTCCTAATTATTTAGTAATTAATTATTCTATCAACACTTATTTTGACAAATATGTTTTTGAATTTGTTCATTTTCTGTGATGGGGCACATGTTACCATATCTCACTGAGAAGTATTTATAAATCTGAATCATTATTTTAAGAATTTGTGGAGTTAATATCTTCTATGAAAAGGTAAAATTTCTCAGGTTCAATATCTGACACAGTGTTTATGCTCTACTAGGAATAAAATATGTCTTTATAAGGTTTGTAAATCATTGTATTCTGCATTTTACACTGCATTTCAATTTTTGGAATGTTTCAACTATAAAGTTGTTTAAAAGCACCAACAACAAATAAAAGCTGAAAACTACCATATGAATGAAACTGGACACAGAATGTTTTACATTTCTGTTGAAAATAACTTAAACTTTATTTAAAAGTGACTCATGAAACATAAATCCCTTGTTTTCATGTTAGTTTCCATTTAAAACTGAATAGAAACATGATCCATAAAAAAAATGTTTATTACAGTCTAATCACAATGACCCGTCTCTCTAAAAAAATGTGCTTGTTTGATTATTATCATTTTTTTGGTTTTAAGGGTTTGGGGACATCTTGCCCTGCAGAGCCAATTCTAGATGAATTTATACTCAGAAGCAAAACACACAGCAGACAGAAGGAGGCTGCTTTCCTGAGAGTATGGAGGTCATGTTTTAAATGCACCTCATATTCATTTCAATAAAAGATTATGAAGCAAAGCTCCAGTAGTTCAAGACTGGATGTTCTTCTTAAAACAGTTTTACTCTGACTCATAAAAACTGTGCAATGGGAGCTATTAGACCACTTTGGGTTTATTATGGTATTTTGCCAGAAGCTTTGTTAGCTCCCGGTGTCTCCCTCATCTTTTGTGTTCTCAGTCAGTTTCCACTCAAGCACTTTGCACATTCTGTTGACAAAATTGCTTTTCGAAAATACTTTTTTTTTTTTTTTCTGAGAGAAGAGGGTCTTTAAATGGAACTGTGTTACTTTTCAGGTGTGAACGAGGTGTTAGTGATAAAGAGCAGAGTGAAGATAATGAAGCACTAATGACTGAACACAGAGACGAAGTGACAGAAGCAACAATCATATAATGAGGATGTAGAGTCATGACACACATTATTACAACTAAAAAAGGCCCATTTCCTTCATTGTTCCAAAGACCTAGATAAAGATTCAGCTACAGCTTCTCTAGTATGTGATTTATCAGTGGTGTGTGTGATTTGGGTCATCAGTATTGAGGCTGACTGCTATATATACATGCAAGACTTGAGGCTATGCAGACTGTTTGCTAACTACTAGGTCCAACACTCAAAACAACACTTTGACATGAAAAACCTTTAAGATCAGAGAAAATATGCTAAACGTGACTTAGAAGTAATTATTATTTAAGTTTTGTTCTTTAACACAATATTTAGGCCTATAGTACGTGCCCTAATTTTAACTGGGACAATTTTGAGCAAATTCAAAAGTTTAAAATGTTATTTTGGGATTTCAGAAATACAGAGATTAAAAATGTATTTTTTGAAACATTTAAAACCATTTCAAGAAAGTTCAGGTGTGCTCAGGTTGGTCAAATAATTGGTCAACAATGGCGAAGTATGAATTACTGTAGATGCTAAATCATTGTTAAGGGTCCAATCTGCTGATTGCAAAACTGCTTTTCAAGAGTATATAGAAATACGTTTAATAGTTGGGTCATAAAGCTCTGAATTAAAAGCAAATGAAGCATTTCAGGAAGTTCAGGAAACAC
>SSNP01000001.1:8666347-8680463 GCA_006937955.1 Pachypanchax playfairii
GCACACGATGAGGTAATGAGGAGTTCACCGAAAAATACATGTCGATGGAAATTTTGGTTATAAAAATGATCCTCCAAATGGTAAAATAAATGCATATATAAAGACATCAGAAGCAGAAGACTAAACCCCTGCTGTTATTTTATTTATGAAAAGTTTTTTTTTTTTCTTTCCCAAAGAAATTCGCACATTAGAAAAAACAAATTTCTGCTTCTTGCCTAAGACCTTTAATAAACTGCAATCTGAAGGAGACAAAACTTCCAGTTTTAACACATTTTATGCCAATTTACTTCTGTTATACCCTCTTCTGAGGAAAAGTCAAGATGTATGTACTAATTCAAGATATGCTAACGTTTTTCCTCAGTGTTAGGCTCTATTATGAAATTCATGCATACCATTACCACTTATTCCCAGGCTGCAGAAATCAGTTTTAGGGTTTCAGCACTGTGGTGATAATATGCATGTTAAAGTTACTGTGTGTCTCCATGCCGCAGGAGAAGGATCTTTTTCCATGTTTGTTTATTCTGTTTTGTTTGCTGGACACAGTCTTTAAAGGCTGTCCCTTTCTCAATGTCACTTTGCCACTTACAGTCGCATCACCGTACGTGGGCGACGCCTGCTTGTTCTCCAGTGTGTTTCTCTGCATGCTGATGTGAGTGATGTCTGCAAGTGCGCTCTCTGCACAATCATGTGGGTTTCTCTGTGGTGCTGTGTGTTTATGTGTGTTTGAGGTCAGAATGGCCTAAGGACAGGTGTGGGTGTCTGGCATTTCAAGAACCGATGTCAAAGACCTTCAGTTCTTTATCTGACGTCTGTGCTGTGAGCTGGAGATCTTGTCGGGTCATGAATATATGAAGAGACACAAAGGACGGGTGAGAGGAGTGATGTGATGAAGAGGAGGTCTACAACCAATAACATCATGCAATGACGTGCAAATCTTAAACATGTTTTAATCCCAAATGAACATAAACAACATATCAGAGGTTGAAGTTCAGAAATTCTTCCAGTTCTACCAGTTAGCTTATTTTGAATTTGATGACAAATCTATATATGTCACTAAATCTATGTAGTAAATTCTGTCTTTTTCATGCTGCTGTTCAGGCGCAGGATATTTCTTTTTCCTGGGAGGACTTGTGAGCAGTGTTTCTCCAAATGAGTATTTTTTTGTTATTCTTTCATTAGATATGCCCATTTTAAAACTGTTGTTTTTAGCTTTATGGCCCTACAGAGAAGACTGGCAGGATATTACAGATCACTGTGGAACTTTTATCATGGTTGCAACTAATTGCAATTATTTAAAGCAGCATTTGCAGCAGCACCAGAACTGAAACTTAAAATTATACTATGATAATTATCTGCATAAATGGTTGCCACATGGCAAAAATATTAAAAAATAACAATCTCACGAGTTGCTGTCTTTAGTTTAAAGCTGTTTTTTATGGGGGTCTTAATTGTTACTTTTACTCGCTGTGCTGCTATGCTAAATCACTAAACAAGGAAACATCCATCTTACCTGCACCTTAACTGTACCAAAATATTCAGTTCAAACTGTTTGAAAAGTTAAATTCCAACCAGAAACTCTTTTCCTTTCAAAAATAAATACATTCAGCACAACAGTTCCCTTTTGATACCAGAGGAGAACGAACCTGTCCAGCCAAGCCAGCAGGCTCTTGGCAGCAGTGATGAGGTCAACCACCGAGGTCAGCAGATCATTGGGGAGTCGCCGCGAGCTCCTGCTTTCTAATTGGCTGCTCCGGCGTCGGCTGGAGATGAAGTTCTGTAGGTTCTTAGCCGATGCGCCGAGCTTGTGAGCCAGAGTCCTGACGCTCTCCGTCTCCAAACCCGAATTCTGGATGTGCAGATGAATACGAGCACTGAGTTGTGCGTCATGAATACAAATCACGTCGCCATATGTGCCAACTTCCATAAAGGTCATTTGGACTTGAACTATAAAAAACAGCAGCGTTTTGCCTTTGTTAAACAATAAAGGATGTGACTGACATCGTGAGTGATTCATAATGAATAAAATGGTTTGAATTATTAAAGAGAGCAGTGTGAGAGTCCAAATGGCTGATGATTAAGATGACATTTATTTTTCTCCAAGTATTCATTTTCTTTTTTAGAACAAATATTTGTGACCAGCTGCAAGTTGCTTAGTTACACAACTGATTTATTCCTGTCCTGATTCATTTAAAGATCTGGAAATTGATCATTCTGTTTAGTTTTTCTTTTTTTTTAATGGGACTTTCCACTTATAAAATGAGGTGGTTTGCCTTTAATTTGCTGTAGTGACACCAGGGAAATGTAAAGAACTGATGCAGGTCACAAACACTTTACCTCCAGCTGGTTTTTACTCTGTGCACTTAAGCACAGCAGAAAAAACAACGTTATAGCTGCAGCTTTAAAAGGTGTCTGATGAGAGTCAAACACTGCACTGCAAACAAAACACAGAAAACTCACCAGAGCACACAGTAAGTCCACGGCCTCCAAAATGAGCTCCTGATGTCCGATACGAGAAACTCCCAGCTCCTCGAGCTCAGAGTGGCTGATCCTCAGCAGCCGCTCCCCGCACACGCCTGCACGCTCGAACACACTCACGTACTGTTGCAAACAGTCATCCAGACCTGAAACAGACACGTGCAACAATCAATGTTACACTCAATAAACAGATATAATACCTGAAGCTGCACCAAGAACCGTTTCTAACGCCTATAAACTACATGAACACATGTTCCTGCTAAAGCTAAACTTAACGAGCCCAAATGTAACAATAATCTACTGGGGTTTTAACATTCAGCTTCACACAGATAAAAAACAGAAAAGACAATAAGTTGTTTTTTTTTTGTTTGAGCTAGTGTTGTAG
Organism: Pachypanchax playfairii; assembly: GCA_006937955.1. Classification (NCBI taxonomy): domain Eukaryota; kingdom Metazoa; phylum Chordata; class Actinopteri; order Cyprinodontiformes; family Aplocheilidae; genus Pachypanchax; species Pachypanchax playfairii. Next base: position 8,669,208 of record SSNP01000001.1, read on the forward strand.
GTTAGTAGATTTAATGATGACCAAATTAAATGTTGAACCCAAGAGGAGCAAAAATATAAGTTGTTTAAGATAAATGAAATAAATACTGAAAGGGGTAATCAGAATTTAGACTCAACACGACTGGGGAAAGGCAGACAATAGTGTAAAAACAAAAAACTTTTAGTTTTATCTGAAGCAGATTGTTTTTTATTCTGATTGCTGATTTGTTATCAGAAGGACGGTCGATGTAAACCTGTTACGATAAGAGCTAGACTACAAGAAACACACACTTTGACTGATGTGTTCTTAATCTTGGATTTAATAGAACCTTTATATTATAATGATACAAAAGGCTTTATCTATTGTAGGAATGAGAAATATTTTAAACAGTAAATTGAAATGTTTCTACAGGCTGCAGCATGTGCTGCTAACACTCAGTGCTGATCTCTTATACGTGTATTTATTATATGAATCACAGTCAGAACAACTAGCTTCTAAATGCTTCTTCTGTTCTTCCCACACTTAAAGTTATAGACCAGACGGTAAACAGTAGGTTAGCCTAAACAGGGTTATGAGCAACTTCTCACCTGTTGTAGACAAGAAAAGATCTCAGTTAGGAGAAACAGAGATTAACTTTAGTCAGACTGATGAGTTAACAGCCAAGAACAAAACTGTATGACTTTTGTCTTATAAGGACTCTGCCATAAATGTTGTCTTATACAATTATTAAAATGTTTTTTTTGTTTTTATTTACAAGGGGACTTAGCTAGCAATAGCACTTCCAGTTCTGAGTCTACCACTCCCATTTAAAATGTTTTTATATTTGTGCTGGATTAATCTAATAATAAAAAACAAACTATGTAAAAATGCATACAGCAGGCTTCATTATGTTTAGCAGTTACCTCACATGTCCAATCACAACTAATCACTATTTATCTAAACTGTGGTCATATGAGTAACTATTTAAGATATTAACTGATCATATCCTTTTCACAAAAATTAATTTTTAAAGTTTGGAACTAGACTTTTAATGAAATACCAAACAAAGGACCCGTGTTCCTTCCTGGGTTTCAGAAATCCCTTTTCATAAAAGACACAAACCATTTTCCCTCATTTCATTTAGTTAGGAACAAAAACAGGACAGTCATAGAGGAACCCAACAATTACAAGTCTCTCAGGAAATAAATACTAATGAGGATGATGACCAACACAAAACAGGTGTGTGCCAATTAGTGACTGGAGTCAGGTGTGAACATACAGAACAACAAGCTCAAAAAATAAATAATAATTTAAAGAAGAGGAAATTAAACCCAAAAAAATCAAGTTTTAGTTAAAGATCATACCAAATTCCTGATATAACAAAATGACAAATAATATACAAAGAAGAAGAAAAATTCACATTAGCCACAAGATGTTTCTTGCATTTTACCATTTGTTTAAAATCTAGTTTAGCTTGTGCATCAAAACTGGTTTTGGTGTAATTTATTTAACTAGTGTGTATCTAAGAAAACAAACATGTCGATGTGTCATTTTGCACGTTTTGTGTTTGAGCTTGTGTTTGATTGACGGAAATACTGCATCATGTTTTTTTGTATTGCAGTTCTGTAAGTTATAAATCTTTTATTTCTACACTGAACACTGCAAGTCATAAAATATTTATGCCTATTGTAATACAAGACAGTATGATTAGATAAAGGAAATGATGAGCCCGAGTTGCTGGAGGGGACTCGCAACTCAACACCAGTTTTACTCTTCTGCCTTCATGATACTCTTCACTATATTAATCCCCTAATCAATAACCACGCCTAGCCCCGATTGAAATTACCAGTCATGGGCCATACTCCAGACTCACTAATCGAATTATGATGTCATACTTTCAGCTGTGGCTTACATCAATATATTGTCCTAACAGGAGGGACGGCTAACTGCTTCAGGTACAAGACAAATTCAAACTCTTTGTTCTCTGTAATATAGCAGCTGCTGCATCATGTGTTTCAGACATTTTAGTTTGCTTGCACTTTTGCCATTGTTGCATTTTGAAAAGATATGCCTCATTAGGTAAAAGATAACACAGTGTGGATTTTATGAGATTCCTGAGAGCTGCAAAAGGTTTTGTAACAATCTGTTTAAATGTGTTACTTTAATGCTTGTTTTTTGGTTCAAAAAGATAAAATGACGAGAAAACAAATGAAGGAAAAATCAACTCTGTATCTAATGATACTGTTAAAGCTATAGTGCGTAACTTCTGTCGCCCCCTAGCGGAATTTTGCGTTATTACAACAATGAAGCTGGTGCTTCCATGTGACGTACGCCCACCTGTGCCCCCCCACCCCCCTTCCCCCAACCGCTATCCCTCTGCCGCTGTGATTCGCGATTCCACAACATTTTTATTCTGTTTGAATAAGGACAGCTGTTGAAAAAAGATGGACTCTTCGGAAGAACTTCCAGATAAGTGTGTCTTTGGTTTCTCCGCCATGTCGCTTTCCCGTTCTGCCTGCACTCTGCCTCCTGCTACGAGACTCTCCACTCGTCCTCCCCCTCCCTTCTTGTTGTGACGTAAAAGACGTAATTTCCTGCGCGCCAGCGCGGGAATGTCGCCGGTCGACACGCAAAGTAAAAATTATATATATTGAAAAATACCGTGAGATGTTTGAGGAGCCGATCGGCTTAATCTGCATTGTGTCATCTCCTCTAATAGTGGCTTGGCTGAAACGGACATTCACGGACATGTAAAAGTTACGCACTATAGCTTTAAAAATGGATCTGCATAAACTCCTAAAATGTACAAGATCCAGTGCATTTAGATTTTTTCATTTATTTAAAAATGCTGTGAATGTTGCGAGCATCCTGGCTTTATACATTATTATACATTACAGTGAACATAAAACCAAGTTTTTGTCAAACTCTTGTGGCTACAAATTAAGAGTCTCAGTAATCTTGAATCAACCAAGAACATTAGAAAACTGAATTCAAGCAAAATCCCTTTTTTCTTTCAAAAAAAAATATTTACACTTACTTTGAACACAAAACATGCAAATTTCTTTCAGTTTTTAAATCTGTAACATCGTTAAAAAGTAGTTTTGAATCTGTTAGTTAAATGTAAAATTGAAAGCTTGTGTTTTTAGTTGTTTTAACTGTTTGACAATGGGAAGTTTTTTTATTCAAAATTTGGGGACACAAAAAACATACAAGAAAACTTCAAAGGAGGTGTATCTGTAGAAATAAAGCGGTTCCTGGAACTTGTTTCCAGCTTCGGATCTAAAACAAACAGTGAACCTAAAGGAGTCACGAGGCTGGAACTAAAAGAGCAATGGACGGGTATCACGCAGTGATCCAGGTTAGGACTTCACTTTCTGTTGGATTGCATAACGTCTGTAAGTATGTGGGATGGTCTCTGAAGATACGTGTATGTGTGTGTTTTGTTTGAGTGCTGTGCATGTGTGCCCGTGTTGGTCTGGCCGGAGAACATTTGCTGAGTCAAAGGAAAGCAGATCAAGACGGAGCAGTCCGACTGCAGCCCCCGGCTCCCAAAACAATGAGTGTAACCAACTTCTAACCTCTTCACAAACAGGCAGCTGCAAAACACACACACTAACACACACCTCTGAGGAATGAGCATTGATTTCTCTCTCTTCAAGTCACGGCTTTATAGTACACTCATCTATCATATCCACACTAACAAAGATCGGAGGGAAATGCCGAGTGGGAAGAAGGCAGAGGAAGGAAGGACGGATAGGAGGGAAAAAAGGACACAGAGCAATAAGGAGAAGGAACAAACTCAAAAGCCAGCTGCTAAATTGCTTTCAAACCATTTCACACACAAATTCATTCGCTCATCAGTGACAAGCAAACTGCATTACTCTGCCTCTGCAGCCTCCCTCTGCTGTCACTAAACCTGAAGTCTAAATGAAGCATTCAGTCCCTGAATGCAGCATATTGATATGAAAAAGAATAAAACACAGCTTAAGGCTAAATATTCATCTAAATTTTAAAAAACACACTCTTCTACAGAAATGATAAACAAACGCCGACCCTGAGGCTCTAAAAACAAACATAGGACATTTCTTCTTGATCATTGTCCAAATTTGGAAGGAAAGTCGGAGCTTTAACTTCACTGTCTGGATTCATAAATGCAACATATTGATGAGTATCACCACGGCCTACTGACAAGCACACTCAGACAGAATAAAAACATCAAACTGAAAGACTCAAATTCAATCATGAATTTACTGACTGCATTGGGTCTGTCACACAAATCTAAGACTTCCAATTCAAGGCTAAATGGTCCACTCAACAAAAACTCCCACTGAATTACCCATTTAACTAAGACTAAACATGAAGGGAAAGAAATGCATCAAGTTTGGGGTTTTTATGGAGTGAAACTGGTGACTCGTATATAATAGAGGTCTTTGTTTATGCAGCACAGAAAAATGTTTTACACAAACACATTTACAAGCATTAAAGGATTCAAACATAAACTATGTGCAATAGGTTCAGCAAAAAAAAAAAAAGAAAAAAAGAAATCCTGTTAAACATGATGAAATGCATTAAAACAAAACAAGTTGAATAAAGTACAGCAAAAATTCGGCTGGTTGAAGACAAAAGTTGTTTGTTTTTCTTTTTAATCCAAGAAACATATTAGGTGCAATATTTAAAATACATAACTTTTTCTAATTTGTCTGTTTCTTTTTTCATTGTGCTCTTAAAACTATTACATGAAGATACAAGTGCTGTGTGGTTACAAATACAAGATGCTAATTAAAGGCTGTATTGTGGATCTCGTTTTTTCAACTTAAACACATTTTGTTTTGTCAGTTTCTCTTTGTTATTTTGGGATTGCTGATATTTTTGAAGGAGTTTTGAGAAGTCTTGCAGATGTTTGGATTTAGGGGAAACTGCTCTTTGTTGCTCTTATTGTTAAAGTATTCATGATTATTTATGACTCTGAGCGCTGTCCTTGCTGTATGGATGTTTTCTTTATTATAATCCTTTCATCATCTCAGCAGCATTGCTTTTATAAAGTGGATGAAATGTTGAAGTTTACAAAGAACCTCATTTTAATCTTACAGGATTGTCTGGAATCAAAACTGATGATTGAAAGATTTGGGTGGGTTTGCTGTTAGCGTCTCTGTATTTTTTACACTGCAGTGTTGTTGTTTGAAGTTAAATAAGAGTAGTTTTCCTCTAAAGAGTGAAACTTGTGATTTTAAGGACGTTAATAGCTGCAGAGTTTTAGTAGAAGTGGAAGAAGCGACGCTGATTAAAACAATGTTGGCTCTCACAGGCAGAGTGTTACTATCGCTGAAAGAGGCAGCGAGAGGCACAGAAGCAGAAGGGGGAGAGATACACAATGTGGCGAAAGTTCACTGATAATCAGCATCGCTTATCACTGGCAGTGAGGGAGAGCGTGAATGCCCTGAATACTGATGAGTCAAATTGTAAGTGGCATCAGCGAGCACACATGCCCACGCAGCATGAAGCAGAGAAGCACGCAGTGCCACAGAGTTGAAATACATACAGGAAAAGAATTCTTCTATAGGATCAGCTGTTCTTCAGCTTTCCCCAACAATCAATTCAGTTTAATTCCTCACGAGCAACTCATCCATCTGTTAATTTTAACTTTAAAACGTTCATTAGTTAGCTATTTTAATATTTAGAAGCATTTGTTTTAGCAAAATGTTTCAACCAATTCACACCTTCATCGCACTTTCATGGCACAAACACGTATTCTTATGCAGTGAAAAACAAATTCAGAACTGATACAATCGTGACGCAAAAAGAAAAGGATTGGATCTGAAAACACAATGAAGCAGCACAGTGTGGCGACAGCAGTGTGCAATAATAACAGCACATTTTATCAGATAAATGAGATGCAGCCAGAAATATCATCATTTCTGTAAATCCTCCTGCAGATCAGATAAACACGCTGCTCATGAATCAGAGCATCTCGACTTCTAAGTCTTTGATTAATTAATCTTCAGACAGGTAGGAATACTTATTATAGGATACTTTAATATAATGATGTTTTTGTTTATTGATTGAGACCCAGCTTCCTTAAAGGAGCAATAAGCGAAAATTCATCATTTCCAGTTTGAAAGAATTCAAAATATGCAATGTGAAGCTCACGTGCATGTTCGTGCATGTGAAACTCCGCCTCCTTCATGTACTGAGCGAAGGCCCTCCCTTCGCTCAGTACAGCCGACACACATTGAAGCGAAATGGCGGAAGGCGGAGCAAAGCGTTCACCTGAAGATGACTGGGAACACATTTCATCACCCAAGAAGCCACGGCCAATGACAAACAAACCGGGTAAAGCAAGGGACAAAACCAGGATAAACATTGGTCTTGCTTTTCCAAGATGGAGAGCACTGAGAGAACGAGAGAATTTACGATTTGACTCGGAGCTGGATTTTCTTCTCCTGGACATGTAAGGAACAATCATTATTTTAATCTAGTGTTACTGTAATGACTCGCTCTGGAAAGCCATAAAGTTGTCGACAGACTTTGTTTTGGTCTCAATCCTGTACTCAACAGCACACCTAGCGGTGAAAAATCGCTTGTTGCTCCTTTAAGCACTTTGTTTTTTTTTCTGTTCAGCTTATCCCTGTTTCTTCATGAACAGCAGCCCTTTTATTTTTATATATTTTTATTTAAATACATTGTCAATTTGTATTATAACTTTTCACATTTTTGATGTTTGAATTAATGTTTAGTTTTTATGTTAAAGTTCCTTGTTAAAATAAAATTTGTCACCAAACCAAATCTCTGGCATTTTGAAATGTTTTTATTTTTATTTATTGAAAATATCTTCAGCTCATGATGATGAATTTTATTATTACTTTCTTACAGTCTGGTTGGGAGGATGGCACAGTCGCTGCAGAGGAAGGGTGTAAACATAACCCAAACCTTTTTCTGTCTTATTTATTTGTAAACTTATATTCAAAAATGGATCATATTTCAGAGAATAATGTTTTAACACCATTTCTGTAACTCTATTCTCAGTAACAGTGAAGTAGAATAGTGGTGAACAACTGCTGGATCCTGCAGTTTGATACATTTCACTTCCATTCAGCCTCATTTAAAGCTGCTGTTCAAGGCCTGCTGTTTATCTCCACTAACTCCGTGTTCATGAGGAACTGAGTTCTGTGGGAATCGCTAAGACTCGTGTTGTTGGTGAAGAATAAGACAAACTTTACCAAGAGACCTCATCAGGCTCCAGCAGTTGCCGCATATTTTTAAAGCAGTGGCAGTGTATTGCTTGTAATACTGCTGCATGAATGCTTTCACTTTTTTCAGCATGTGAGAAAACGACTTGCCCTTCGGTCACAAACAGACTGGGTTGTAATAAAAAGGTAGAATATTTTCATACGCCTCTTTTTTAAATCAGCTAACATGGTCAAAAGCTGCTTCCTGTTAGCTAAAATTAACAAGGAAATCAAATGAGTCTTGGGAAACGATCGCCATTTTTTAAATATTTTTTCATATTTACCATTTATTTAAAATAGCAAGAAGATCAGACCAATTATGGAAGGGGTCGGGGTGGGGGTGGGGGGGTTAAACCTGTTTGAAAAATAAGAGAATACAACCTCAATAAATATAGAAACTGAATTAAATGGAAACAGACTGACTATAGTTATGAAAAATGTTGCTAATGAAAGACCAGAATGAAAGCAGGATGAGTTTTTCATGCTGTCTTACAGTCAAGAAAACTCTCCTCAGGTGGTAAAAATTTTCACCAAAATCTTCATCTTCACTGAATCAATCACTGATTCACGTTTAACCCAATTACTATAAACAAACTTTTATAATTTAAACAATTCCTTTTTGATCTCTATTCTCATCACTTGCATGTCACTCCTGACAAAGTATAAACCCTTTGGTGACTAATTTGATGTATGATAACAATTTTATCAACATCTGTTGTAATGTTGTGATAATGATTCCAGTTGTGATTTACCCAGATGTTTGCCCCTCCCACCTCCGAAAATAAAACTGCATTCATCTCTTGTAGTAAACTATAGGGACTAGCAGGATTTAATCACAATATTTTACATTCATTTTCAACTCTATTATTATTATGCATGTTACTGAACTGTACAACCAAATTATTTCACTATAGTTAAAATCTTATCTAATTATATGTTGTTTACATTTGTATTTCCTCTTTTAACTTTAATTTGAAAGGTTTTCCTATTAGCTGCACTGCACTCCAGATTCAAGGCACGCTAGCAGTTGCAATAACTAGAAGTACTCATTAAAAGTACTGCTGTTTTGGAGGTTTAAAAAATGTTTCCACTCAAGTTTTTCTGTAAACTGACATGAAATGACTGATATAAATGTGGGTTTCTGTACAGTCTGTACAGTCATGCGCTCATACCTGTATTTCACTACATATAGTATGTATAATCATGCGTGATAGAAACCAAGATAATGTGCGCTGTAGTGTTGGGCTGTTACAGAAAGCGTGATTCAGAGCTGACTCATATACTTGACTCCCACAGAGGCACACTTTTCACAACAGCAGGCGAGCCAAACTCCCACAAACAGCCTCTTTCTCTCTGTCATACACACGTCTAATAAAATCCGATTTTGCACTGACTTCTGAGATGTTCGAAAGTCCTATAAAAGATCTGGCCCCACCAGCCGGGTTATGTGTCATTTGTTCCAAGCACTTTAAAGCCCCAGTAACGATAAAAAGTTAGACGAGCACCTCCATCTGTCGCTGTGATCTGCAAATGCGGGATGTTAGAAACGCTACAGCTCTTTGAAGTGAGATTACAACCTAAAACTTAAACCTCTAGAATCCCAGTTTTTAAAACTTTACAGAATGGTGAAAGTGAATCAGTAAATTGTCTTTTTGTGCACTTTATTCAGTGGTGTGTTGCACTTCCTGGGTGTAAATGGATGTTTATTTACTGTTTTTATCAATCTACAATACTTTGAAATCAGTCCTGGTCAATAAACTAAACAAAAAGGCAAAAATTCAAGAGACAGTAAAAGCAATGGAAATAAATCTGTTGAACAAATGAAATTATTACTTTTCTGAATGTAAAATTTGTCTTCCTTAAACAAAAATACAAACCATGTTTCAAATAGAATTTCATCAATTATCTTTTTTACACTGATTCAATTCCCCATTTTCAGTTCTTATTGTTTCTTTTTACAATAGCACATTCTTGAAATAGTGTTGACTAAAAGTTTTGACAACCTTTTAAAGTTTCCTTCTATTTCTGTGCATGACGAGTTGAAATTTACATGAATTTATTTAATAACCGTCAATAAAAAAGTTCAAATTCTTCTGCTCCACAACAAAACTATCAGTGACAAACTAGTTGAGGTGAGGTGGTTTAGTCAGAGATTTGAAGTTAAGAGTTAACCTTGAAGGAGGTTTAAAGCTCCACACCAAAGATTTCTCCAAAAAGCTTCACTAAGCTCAGGTTTATGGACGAGAGTCCCGAAAGAAAGTCTCAGCTTGAAGTAAAAAATACTTAAAGAAGGACTGAAGTTTTCCTGACAGCACCAGAAAAAATCCACATATTTATAGATGAAGGCAGTTAAGTTCTGTATGTACATGTCATGCATCTTTAGACGTTCTGAGAACACAGTTAAGGACAGTGTGGTCAGCGTCATGGATATGGGATATGACTCACCATCAGGATCTAAACATTTAAACTACAACTGAACCGTTTCATTTGACCCATAGAATGGTTGTAAAAGGTTGTTTAAAGAAAATGTTCAAGTTGTAAAAGCCTAAAATTTAATCTGATAAGAAACATGAGACGAGATTTATAAATGTCTGTAATCCAGAAAAAATCTTTGTTTGACGAACCTTCATTGAACATACACTTTACATTTTCAAGTGTTTTCTTTGTTTTGTTTTGCCTTGTCATGCTGTTTGTGTTTAAATAAAAAAAGTCTCTTGAAAATATTTGAAATTCCAACGTACCAACACACAGGACAACAGAACTGCTAAAATAATGAAACTCATTCTGCCTCTTCAGTTAACTGGTCTAATTTGAGCTTAATGAAGTCATTAAAAACATTGTCTGGCTGACAGTTTTAACTCCTCTAGTTTTCCATGAAAACTTTCAAAAAGGTTCTTAAAATAGTGCACAAGCATTTACAGTTTATTGTATTATAAACATGGCAGATTATCATTTGCAATTTCTTTTGATTTGGTTTCTTTATCCACCTTCAGATTTAGGATAATAAAGACAAAATATTCCTTTCCAGCCCTCAATCATTGATTTTAACACCTTTTGATTATTTCATTATTCAATGTTCAACATTAATCAAGGGTTCTACATGTGTTACAGTATGAAACATCAATGTCAGACCATATAAATTATGTTTTATAGATGTTTCTCTTCATAAGAAAAAGCATCAGTGAACATATATAAAACACTTGAAACAATCTGAACTGCTCTGTAGCAGGTTATGAGTTCAGAGTCTGTTACCATGGTGATCAAGTCAGGTTCAATTAGACCCTCCTTCATTTTAAATTAAACAGTCAATTTAAGCTAAACATAGCTCACATAAATGTTATTCTTATCGTACACCTCTCAGAGTAGAATTAGTTTTATCAATTAATTTTCTATTGACCTGTTTTTTTTTTGTGAAATACTTAAAGAGGCCCTTCCATTAAAAACAGTTTTTCTGAGGTTTCTGTTGAATATTTTAGCTCCACATGTGTTCTTACTTTCATAGTGGGTGTGAAAACAGGTCAACAACTTCTCTTTCAGTTTTAATCTCTCAAACTACGCAGGTGGTGATAAAACCCGAGTTCTCCCAAGTTCGAACGGCCTGTATCTGTTTCATCACAACTCCTTTGCTCATAAATATTTATCGGCTCCTGCAGTTGAAACCACGCCTAGCATGCTGCTGGCTAAAAGCTGTTAGCATAAGACATAACAAACAGGAAGAGGGAACATCTGATGTTGCCATGCGCAGCGGGGCAGGAAATAGTATACCTTGCTCTCATAGGCTAGTTTGTTAGCCAATCAGAGTCCAGCAAATTCAAATAATAAATATTAATGAGTTGCAGCCCGAAACCTGACAGATCTTCACGCAGACAGATTGAAAGGTCTATTAATCAGTGTTTCCTAATGGTTTTTAGATATAAAATGCCTCTTTAAAACAGTCTCAAATAACAACTTGTTTAATCAAAGTAGAACAAAAAACGATAAATAAACACAAAACTGGAATTTCTGTATGTGAACTAAACCCTCATCTATCAGCTGTAGCAACAACTGAACATCCATCTGATCCCAAATGCTA
>SSNP01000001.1:8680777-8731439 GCA_006937955.1 Pachypanchax playfairii
TAACTGGTCTAATTTGAGCTTAATGAAGTCATTAAAAACATTGTCTGGCTGACAGTTTTAACTCCTCTAGTTTTCCATGAAAACTTTCAAAAAGGTTCTTAAAATAGTGCACAAGCATTTACAGTTTATTGTATTATAAACATGGCAGATTATCATTTGCAATTTCTTTTGATTTGGTTTCTTTATCCACCTTCAGATTTAGGATAATAAAGACAAAATATTCCTTTCCAGCCCTCAATCATTGATTTTAACACCTTTTGATTATTTCATTATTCAATGTTCAACATTAATCAAGGGTTCTACATGTGTTACAGTATGAAACATCAATGTCAGACCATATAAATTATGTTTTATAGATGTTTCTCTTCATAAGAAAAAGCATCAGTGAACATATATAAAACACTTGAAACAATCTGAACTGCTCTGTAGCAGGTTATGAGTTCAGAGTCTGTTACCATGGTGATCAAGTCAGGTTCAATTAGACCAGGGGTGTCAAGCTCCAGGCCTCGAGGGCCACTATCCTGCATGTTTTAGATGTTTCCCTGCTTCAACACACCTGATTCTAATCCTCTGCATTTCAACAAGTGCTGCAGTAACCTGTTAACGACTTGTTCATTTGAATCAGGTGTGTTGAAACAGGGAAACATCTAAAACATGCAGGATAGTGGCCCTCGAGGCCTGACTTTGGGCACCCCTGCCTGCCTCTTTAAAACAGTCTCAAATAACAACTTGTTTAATCAAAGTAGAACAAAAAACGATAAATAAACACAAAACTGGAATTTCTGTATGTGAACTAAACCCTCATCTATCAGCTGTAGCAACAACTGAACATCCATCTGATCCCAAATGCTATGACTATCTGATTTCTCATGTGGCAAGCGATATCATCAAACGTTCTCACACACTGTTACGCCTGTTTCAAGGCTGATATTCTAGTCTAGCAATACAAATGAATCCAAAGGGAAATGAGGTGAAATCTTGCCCATCACTGTGTGAACAGATGACAGCGTAACGTGACGTGAGAGAAAAATTCCTATCGTTTCTATGAATGTGTTACTAATGAATGGCACCACTCCCTGAGTCTTTTAACATCATTTGTGCCAATTCGGAACCGTTGCCGACTCAACAGCGTGCCGACCTTTTGGCCTGGAATGCCTGTGGCATATGTGAACTTTACATTATCGTACACACACACAAACACACAGTGATGTGTCTCAGATTTCCTCCACTGTCGCCGCAGACACACCCCAGACCCAGCATGATCTGAATACCACACCAAGGCACGCCACGTGTCGGTGTGTGTGTGTTTAAATGTCTGAGGATTTGGGTGGGGCCTTCTGTTCCGAGCTGGTGTGTGAGTCTGTCAGCTGTTTCACACAGACGGTTTGAGACCAACAGCTTGCCCTTTGTCTACACCCACAAACAAGCTCACACAAATACACACAATCTGAAAATTTGTCTGAAAATGTATGTAGAGGTGTATATATGTATGTATGCACACAAAGCCAACTGGACACAAGCAAAAAAAAAACTCAGCATACTGACAGTGTATCATGTAAATAAAGCCTCGTCATCACTCACTTTTTGTTTAGTCATCTGAATAAACAGACCTGCTGACCTGCTTTTTATGCAGATAGGATGAATAAAATGTACTGCTCATATTATTTGTGGTTAGTCATTTAGCACAGTTTTAATCAAGAGATCAGACTTTAAAATTAGAGACTTTAAAAACATAATAAATGTCCATCAGGAAATCTTATTTAGCCCTTTAACACTGAGTGTTTCATCAACTTGTTACTGTTGTGTAACTGAGAAAACTCAGTTTCATAAGAAGGGAAGGTGTTTTATGGTCACACAAAGCATTTTGCAAGGTACTGCAGTCTGAACATAAACAGAAACATCAAGTTCCGTGGTTTGACAGCAAAAAAATCTGATTTTAGGAAGATTGTTTTAAAATAAACTGAAATAAATTATGTGTTGAAAATTTCCATTTATGTAGCGTTTGTGTTTAAGTTTTTAAGTTCTAATGAAATTTAAGCTGAATTTTGTAGCAAACTTTACATACAGTTACCTGCTCTGATAAATACATGAAAGGTGTTTTGTGAATCTTCTTAGAAAATAATTTTTAGATTAATCATTCACTTGTAGACTTTTTGGATGGATTTTAAAAGCTAAAAACTTAATTTATTCGTTAAAATTTCTGCAGAGATGTGACAGAATTGTGGGCGGAGTCTAATCCTGCCATTAAAGCAGATCAATCAGAAATTTCAAAGAGGCAAAAGCTCCCAAGAATTTTATACAAAAAAGCTAAATTCCAAATAATAAACAAAAAATTACATGAGTAAAATAAAAAGAATAAGGATCTTCATAAACATGTATTTTCTTATCTTCAAACAGAAACATAAAACTGGTAAAGATTGAAAGTAAAATGATCTGAAACATTTACAAACAGATTAGATTAAATTCAATCCATATCAACATGAACATTTTCAGTTGTTCTATCAGTAGAATTAATTCCCTAATCCTGAGTTGTGTCTACACTGTCAGTATTTACAAAATACACACTCAGTTTTGCAGCACATTAAAAAAACATAATTTGAGCTGTGATAAAGGATTCAGACTCAAAGTGAAGGATTTATGCAAAAGCAACTCAGACCTGTTTCACCATGCAATGATAACATCTGGCAAATATACCTACATACATCTGGTGACCCAGTACAGTAAATTAAAATATTCCCAAATATTAACTTTTTGTTAATTGAAAAACTTTTCTTCATCTCAATATCAACATTATTAGATATTAATAAATAAAATGTCATATTGCTTAGACCCAAATTATTTTAATTTACTACAAATAATTTTGTTATAAAGTTATTTAAATTCCAGTCTAGGTAAAATGTTCTTAATCCTTAGAAACTGTAAGCAAACCAAATGTATTTTATTTGCTTGAGAAAACAATCTCTTTGGCTGATCTTAAAACTTTATTTTTTGGTGAAGCGAGTGTTTAAATTAGTTTATTATAAAATGTTTGTTTTTTCAGAACTAATATCATATTCATGTCACGGGAATGACATCATGTGATGATAGAATGTTTCTAATATAATGTAATGAATAGTCATCACCCTCTTGTACAAACAGGAAGGTCCAGCAGTCCATTAACTTTTGAATGACCTTCATTTCCCCCCCCCCACCCCCCACCCCCCCACACACACACTTACACACTGGGCATGCAGTATATCACCCTCTTAATGGAATACTTAAGGCACTGAAAACTAAAAAAAAGTTGGCAGCTGATTTTAGTTCTGATAATAAATGTAAATAATGAATTAGAGTTTGTGGAGGTTTAGAAAAGCTCGGGTGATATCGCTGCTGCACACCGAGCCAAAATGAAGTTTTACTAACAGAATATTTTAGAAATATTCATAAGTGTTAAATGGGAAAAAGGATGAATGAGGGCAAAACAGTCAACTAAAAGAGAAATGGTTTCAGTACAACTTCATATTAATGCACCAGGTTTTACAGCTGTTTTAGATGATTTTACCAGAGATAATTTACATGAACTACAGAATAGCTCATTTTTGCTTCACTGGCCTGCGACAAATGCATCCTTTTTTTCAAAATGTGAAATATGAAAAGTGAATTGCGTTTGCATAAAAAATGTCTTTTTGAGTGGAACAGAGTTTTACAATGTTCACAAAAGCCCCTGGGCACAGACCTAATCAGCATGGCTGCTGAATTATTCATGACATAATCTATGCTGATCACTGCAAGGTTTCACAGACACTCACAAACAAAACTCAATCAAATTCTCAAATAATCATGCTTAAGTCTCTTTTGTGAATTTTCATAATGTTGATGTTAGTTGTTTGAGGTTTTTGTGCAGGTCTCATTTGGATAACTACTGTAACATTTTCCAGGCTTACCGAGTCTGACAGGATGAACTCAGTCCTGCTCTATTAGGGCTTTATTTTTGCATGTGATCCATTGTGTACAATGTCATGCAGAAGTTCATGCTGAACTTTGACTGTAGCTCATAACTGCATGCAACTGCTGTTAATCAAAACTTGAACAGAGCGACTACCCTTAATTAAACTTTGATTGTAAATCACTCGTAGAGTTCAGACCTCAATCAAGCACCTCTTTTTCCCCATATTGTTATTTACACTAAAATAACAGTCTCACTTTGTTGTATCGATATTATGAGATCCTCTGACCATGAAATTAGATTGAAATTGATTACATTATTAATTCATTGGTTATTGGTGGTTTTCTTCTGGATGGAGCTCCAAAGTTTTTAAAGGAACATCAGATCCATTAACACACTTCTGATTCCACAGAGTCTTAGAATCAGAATCAGAATCATGTTTATTGGCCAAGTATGTGAGTGAACACATACAAGGAATTTGTTTCCACTATCTTTTGATGTTTGTTGCAGGTTTATAACATCATTTGTTCCTGCAGTGATAAAAAAAATCAGAAGGTTTTCTATTTTTTTTTCTTTTCTGGATCAAAGTATCTGGAATTTTGTAAAGATACAGATCAGCCCTTGATCCAGATCAGTCCTTGGCATCATGTAGAACCTGTTGGGAATTCACCCCGTATTTTTTAAACAAACACCTGGAGCATTTATTGTGGAGTTACATGCAGATTTGTTAAAACAGCATCTCATGATGATGAATAATTAGGTGGTAGTCCAGATCCCCCCCCAACTTCCCCCTCAAAAAGAATACTCACTTCTTACTTGGGCCAAGTCTGACCTTTTCTGAAAACTAAATCAGAATCCATCCAAAACTGTTTAGGTTATCTTGCTAACAGACAGACAAAACCTCCTGGCAGAGGTATTAAGACTTATGGCTTCACATTACCTTGAAATGTTGCAAATATGGGCACTGTGAGTGGAAACTCCAACCTTTAAATGCATATTAGGATTTGATCAAAATTGAGAATGTATTGCATATTTAAAGAAATTTTACAATTTTTATTTTTGTCACAGATCTGTTTTGTTTGCCTAATTAAAATCTCCATCTGTCAAAACAACAAAAGCAACAAGTTTCTCATGTGACAACAAACCAAGATGTCCCTCCAAATAACTACAGCCAACATGATACAAAATCCGGTTGCGTTGCATCAACCGCTTAAAGATGATAAAACTTGAAAACTGGACATTTTTAAATGGAAGGTTTCCTCCAACGTCATGCAGAACCATCAGAAAAAAGAACACAGTGTATTTTGGTATGTAAACTGTTGTTTTCCCCTTTGTCCTCTGAAGCAAAATGAATGTCTCATATTACTGCTGCTGGTCGGAATCCGCCATATTACAAGCAAGGCCATAAGTGAGGCTAAAAAGATTGTAATGTGAATCCAATCTTCAAGTCTGAACAGAAACATACAGCAAGTTACCAACTGTTGGCAGTCAAATGAAAGAATCCATGTAAAATGAATAAACGTTTTAAAAAATTGCATTGGGGGTCTTCCTTTCAGTGGATTGTGATTGTGGCTTATTTAATTAAAGTTGTGTATTTAATGCACAGGACAGAATGGTCAAACCATCCAAATATCTGTAAAGGATTTCCGTTGTAATTTAGATTGTTTTGGGGGGCAAAAACTTTTTTTCTGTCTTTTTTTTTTTTTTGTTGGTGAATATATCAAAATGCACATTAATGAATGTGGCCCCTGACTCAAAAGTTTTTAAACCCGCCCCTGTTCTCATCACCGAAGTTCAGCTGTCTCTCCTGCTGTCACTCTCACAGTAGGCTACATCATCACCCACTGATCATCAGGTGCTAGAATGAGGCATGACACACTCACGCGCGCACACCTCCCACGCAACATAGCATCTTGTCACTCTCTGTATCTCCTGCGTTTCTGTTCAGTTAGATTCTGTTTGTGTTTTCAGGTGAATAATTAATAGAATCGTTGTCTTTAATAACATACCTTTCATCCAGTCCACAACCTGGTTCGTGCTCCATTTGCTCACCGGCTCCATCACCAGCGCCATCGGGGAAAGTTTGCGCTGACTCTCCGTTGTGCGCGAGCTTGAGTCGTCACCCCAAAAGCAACGCTCTGTCAGCCAGGCACACCTTCCCCCCGTGTCCCTTCCACCCTCCTCCCCTCTCCTGCCACCCTCCGCAGCCAGGTGACTCCTTGTTGTTTTACACTGTCCTGGTCCGGAGCGGGTCCCTGGTCTGTCTCAGACCGGTGAAATGTCCCGTTAACGCAGGGGAGTCCTCAGTGCGGGGCTGCGGAATCCGGTACATTCCCCTGCTCGATCCTGTCTGACATGTGTCGCCTCTCTCTGTCTCCTTTTGCTTTCCCTGCCCTCCCTTCTTTCCTATGCGCGAGTCCGGTCCTGCTTCTGGTGTGCGTGTGTGCGTGTGTAGGTGTGTGCGCGGCGCTCCTTTACCAACAGTAGCAGTGTAGGATAGATAAGTCACACTGGACTCAACACCCAGCATCTCCTCCCTCTCTCCAGATATGATTAATTTGTGCACGCGCCTCGTGGGTGGCTGCGCATGCACGTGTCGGTGTGTTTCCTTCAGGAGCAATATAGTCATGTAGATATTATGGTGGGAGAGATTTTCTCACAAGATATTTGAATATGAGAGAGAAGCAGAGACATTAGAGACGCGGGAACGTGGAGCACCTGCTCTGCTCACTCATCTGTTTCACTTAATGAGTTCTCTACCTGCCTCCGCCTCCACTGCATCACATCCACAATTACTTGTTTGGGGATTTAAAAGTTGTTGTGGTTGCAGCTGTAATACAAATTATCTCAGTTTCAAAAATGCAGCTTTACTCAAGTGTTCTTGTCAGTGAATGAGAAAAATGCCTTTGGTTTGAACATGTAGCTCCTTTTATGAAAAAAAGTTTTAAAGTTGTTGAAATTATCTTTGAACTTTTTAATTATGGGGTGCCTTGGACCTATATACTCATACCTTTCATAACTATTACTGTCATTATTGATCTCAAAATTCCATTGTGTGATTTTATTGTTACTCAGATTATTCTTACATCTTCTCGCAAGCCATAACATTCATTAAGACTTGTCTCAACCGGTTCCTGTTGGTGCATTAGGTATTTTTGATGATGCAGACACTTTTGTAACAGAAGTTTAATGTGTTTTTCACAAACACTGTCTACATGTTTGGGAATCTTTAAAAGAAATCTATTCAGTTGATTTGTACATTCATCTGAAAACACTAGAAGTATAATGATCAGTTCACCTCAACAGGTTCAGATTTAAACCAGTTATATAAAATAAATTCAGTCCAATTGTACTTTAATCTAATTCAGTAGGTGATGTCAAATTCTAAAACATTTTGTAAGTAAACAAGCTAGTTTTTCTGCACCACTTTGAGTCAGAATGTTCCTAATTAGAGCAAAACTACACAAGGAACATGTTTCATGGGAATTCTTAAACAATAAAGAGCAGAATAACAGGATCTAAAAGCAGTTCTCTGTGGACCATCTGTGATCTGCTAATCTAATATAGTTCTGTTCATATCGACTTTTTGAAGAGTCAATAGTTAAAGAGCGTCATGTAGCCTTCAGTTTAGCTTTAGATCGGCATAAAGAGCATCATGGAATGAGTTTATATAGTCAAGTAGCTGCATCCAAACACTCCTACACTTTGTAGAAAGTCTTTCCTGAGATGTTGGAGTAGTTGTTGGTGCAAAGGGTGGTTCAATTCCATAATAAACTGTAGTGATTAAGAATGAGATGTCACTCTAGTTCAGGGGTGGCCAACTCCAGGCCTCGAGAGCCACTATCCTGCATGTTTCAGATGTACCCCTGCTTCAATACACCTGATGCAGATAAATGGGTTGTTAACAAGCTTCTGCAGGACTTGCTGAGATATTGCAGATTTGAAACAGGTGCATTGAAGCAGGAAAACATCTAAAACTTAGTGGCTCTCGGGGCCTGGAGGTGGCCACCCCTGCTCTAGTTCATGTCAAGAGGAATTCCCAAAACTTTTGGCGATACAGTTTACATATCAATTCACCAAAGATAAATAAACCATGTTCAAATTGAGGGAGTTCATTTAGGAGGAAATCTAATTTTACCCATGTGGTTTAGATGGAATCAAACAAATATGTTGATGGTTAACATGGAGCTTTTATGTTTTTTAACTCAGGGCGCAGCAGGAGGCACGCTGTCAGAAAACAAATCACCTACTTTGAGACAACCATTCTTATTTCAATGTAACTCCCTTATTCTTAGAAACTCACGACCTTCTAGCCTTTTAGAACCCGTTCTAAAACAGTTCATCCGATCAGTATTTCAGATGCAGTCAGATCTAGTTTCTTCTGATTTGATTCAGTGCTGCATCAGTCACCTGTGGGTGGATACATGCAGATACAATACGAGACACACTGTGAACGTATGGTGAGTTTATCAAACAGTGACCTCTGCTGGCAACAAATATAGCTGACAATTATATGTACAAAAGTCATGACAGACAGACAGACAGATAATCCAATTACAAAATAAGAGCTAAATAAAATAAAGAAGACATGAGCAACTTTACAATAATACAAATAATTTAAAGAATCCTATAAAGTATCTTTTTCTTCTCCCCACATAAATGTGGTAGAAAAGTTTAAGAAATAATGGAACAACTAACATGTCAAACACCCTCAGACTAAGTCTCTCACTTTCAGTCCTGGAGGATAAATTAATATTTACAACTTTTATTTCTAGTTTATTGTAATGATTGGGATGACAGAGATAAAAACAGACAAACTATTTCAGGATTGAGGTAAGAACTGGAAACAAAGTGCTTCATATATTTACTGAATGTGATGAAGCCTGTGAGCTTGTTCAGGCAGACAACACGAGTTGTGCTGATATCACACATAATCTCACACTCCCACATGTGGGCTCCCAGGTCAATGACACTCTTCACTCCTGGCATGGAGAAACGTCCAGACACGAGGAGCTGGAGATATTTTCATCCCTCCATGACAAGTTGTGCAACGTAATAATGAAGAGATAATATTGAAACATATACCAAACTTATTTTTACAACAGTCTGACTGAATGTAAAAATTGCTCAAATTTTTAAAAAGAACACGGAAACAGACGTTCACATTTCAGAGCATTCCATTTTCACTCATCTGTGACAGACTCGGATATCTTGCCACAAAGTTATGTAACAGTGCAACGTTTTCTCACAATGATCACGTTGTTTTTTTTTCCTGTTCCTCAAACCTGCTCAACATCCACTTTGAAAGTGTAGATAACATCCTTTAAACTTGTATGTTAAATTAAGACATTAGAATCTGCAACCACACATTGATTCATGGCTTGTTTAAGTGAGCAATAGTTCATCAGTTTATCTGAACCACAGAAGAAGAGCGTTTTAGTTTTCTCATCAGTTTAGGAAGTACAAGTCAATGAAATCTACAAATGAGAGAGACAGAAAGTATCTTTGTAAAAGAGACCAGATAACCAGAGAAAATCAGGTGTCCTACAACTGAATGATAATTGTTTTTCAGGAGCTGAAACTCCAGGAAGACACCAGCTTAGAATATAGAAATGTAAAAGCAACCAGTCTGAACAAGACCAGACCCAGAACAGTGAAGAAGCAATCAGTCAATCAAGACTCAATCGAGGTAGAAAGCAAAAAATCAAAAACAAAGAGTCGTGTTTCTGACTATAATTCGTCCATGTTTACCTTTTTCCATCCTGCAAAGCTGAGATCCTGTCTGGTTTGATTACACACACCTGCTCACTGCTAATCACCTTCATCAGTCTCACCTGTCTCTTTCCTTATTTAAGCAGTGTGAAATCACCATTCAGTGCTAGTTTGAATGTTCAACTCTTTCCAGTCTCCTTGTCACAAATCATATCTCAGCGACTTTTCTTTCTGGAGGTGAATTAAGAACAATTACTTTGTCAGCTGTAGAAATAAAACATTTTAAACCATTCCTTAAAGTCTAAAAACAAAATGTAGACAAAGCTGAACACAACCATAAAACACAAACTCTGGATTAAAACCAAGCAAAGTCCATTACAGGAACAGTAAAAAAAACACCTATAGACCACAAAGTGCCACTTCCTTAATTTGTGGTTTGTTTGCTCTTGTGGGAAAAAATTCACATGAGTCAAAGTTCTCCATAAGCAATGATTTGCTTTTTTGAAGTGGACTTGAAATTATGAGGAGTCATTATCTTACCTGCAGTAGACAGCAGTCACGGTTATCTCAATTCAGTTTGATTTATTTGTATTTATGAAGCACCAATTCATAACAAATGTGTTTCAAGGCAAGAGCTTTATCTCAGTTTGTAGAATGAAGGATAAATTCTAAGCTAACAACTAGTGCAGCATCCATGGAAAAAGCTCAAAAGAATGTTTATCAGATCTCAAGGAAGGCCAGTTTTCTTAGACTTGCAAAATAGTTTTTATA
Source organism: Pachypanchax playfairii (assembly GCA_006937955.1). NCBI lineage: Eukaryota > Metazoa > Chordata > Actinopteri > Cyprinodontiformes > Aplocheilidae > Pachypanchax > Pachypanchax playfairii. Next base: position 8,691,186 of record SSNP01000001.1, read on the forward strand.
CCATAAAACACATGATGCTTTCATATGAAAATATAATGAAAAATAAGTCTCTCATGACAAATTTACAACTAACTCTGTTCATATTTGAAACAAACAGTAAAGCATTTCAAAGTGAATCTAAGTTGGAAAACAAGTTTCCTTTCAAAGCAGGTGCTTTTCTCTAATGAACTACCTCAAAAAATAAATAAATATATATATATATATATATTTATCTTCATACTTGAAAGATTAATTTACTATAAATATGCTAAATTGTTGTTCAAACGGAGAGTGACATTGTGATCATAGAAAGAACTGAAACAACAAGAGCTGTGCCCATCTCATGGGCAACACAACACAGAAGAGGAAGTATTAGTTCTATTGTTTTAGCTGCAACTGAGGAAGTTGATAAAACCAGGATTCCTAGTACAACGTGTTAATGAAGCGACAGGGATGATAAACCTGATCTAAATCACTGAACAGCAAAGTCCAATAAAACATCTCCAGAAATTCACAGCTGCATCAGATTTCACAAATGGTCTTTTATAATGTTACAATAATTCTGCCATTCTGAACACCATGAGGGCTGAATATTTGACCCTTTGGAAGCCAACAGGTAAATACATCTACCCTCCTCCCACCTGTTCAGTCAGCTTTTACTTCCTCAGTGGATTCGTAGAAAAAGGACAGAAGTTTGAAAACTAAACAGCTTCTGATCAAAACTTTCAAATACAGGAAGACAACTTCACTCTGATAAGGATCATATTCAGCATATTCTTCTTTGTTTTACACAGTAAGTATCAGAAATTGTTATTTGTGACAGGAATTACTACTTATTCTTAATAGTTGGCAATAAAATTTAAAAATGGCTTTCAGTCATGTGCTACATGTGCTTATTTATGTGCGTTCATCATTTTTATTGCATTTTTAGGACTTCCAACTAAAATTATACACACCCAGCTTTGAACAAAGTTTTAAAAATGGGATCAGAAGAGGACAAAACCAAACCAAAAGGAGGCTTGGGATATTCTAAGCCTAGCATCAATTTCCTTTTGATGTACATAATCTGTTTTGTTGTTCCGCTGAGTGGATTTTCCCTGAAGGGTTGCAGAATCAGCAACAATACAGCCATATGTATGATGAGTGAATCAAAGCTCAAGACTGTTCCTCAAGATATCCCACCCACCGTGACCGGCTTTGATTTATCTCAAAACCAAATCTCCAGATTACAACCGTCAGATTTCACACATCTACAGGTTCTGAAATGGCTAAACTTTCAACAAAACCAAATTTCCCATATAGACAGCTTTGCTTTTTCCAGTTTGACTTCCCTCCAGAAGTTAACTTTAAATAACAACAAACTTGTTAAACTGGTGGAGAATGTTTTTCATGGTTTAAGTAACCTCACTGAGTTAAGGCTCAATACTAACTGCATCAAAGCCGTGGCATCGACCTCTTTTAAGTCCTTGACAAGCTTGAAGCTTTTGGATATCTCTCAAAACAAGCTGCAAAATGTTCTGGATCTACATTTGATACTGCAGAATTTACCACAGTTACAAGAACTCGCAGTGAAGAGAAATGGTTTCAAAAGTTTTTTGTCTTGGAATCTTGCAAACTCCTCGCTGGAACTTCGTGCTCTTGATTTATCACATAATCCCTTAAGAGAATTTAAAATAACTGCTAATATATTCCCAAATCTTGTACGCTTTACTATTGGAGATTTCTCCAGTTACATTCAGATGAAATTGGATTTGCTTAACAAAACTTTTCTGAGTCAAGTGACCAGTCTGGATATTAGTGGGCTTAATTCAGCTCTTGATCACAAAAAAGCTTTACTAGAAGCAACAAACTCCTCCCTAATTTCACTAAAAATGAACAGAATGACGCGAATGAAACAAAATATTCCTACTTTAATCAATATCTCTTGCACCATTCCAACAATGTCCAAACTGCACATGCGGGGCAACAAATTGAGAGTTATACATGCATGGACTTTTAAATTGTGTGTCAATGTAACTGAATTAGATTTAGCAGAAAATCACATTCAATATATCCGAGAAAATGCCTTCACATCCCTGGAAAGTTTAAAGATTTTGATCCTGAGTCACAACAAATTTCCTGCAGTTCCTTCAGAAATAAAACATCTACATAATCTTGTCAAGCTAGACCTCGGCACCAACAGAATCCAAGAAATTAAATGTCAAAACTTCTCAAGTCAGAAGAAACTCATTAAGCTTAGCCTGCTAAATAACTCAATCTCTGCATTGCAACCTTGCCTTTTTAAAGATCTATACAACTTCAAGACCTAAAATTACAATCCAATGACATAACTAACTTAAATGGAGCTTTTGAAAAACACTTACCGAATCTCAAACTGCTAAATCTGCATGGAAACAAACTTACTACTATTAAAAAGGGGGAATTTAGAGGCTTGCAGTCACTCCGGAACCTGTCGTTGTATAGCAACAAAATCAAGATTCTTGATAAACACAGTTTTGTGGGACTGAAAAATCTTACAGACATTCAGCTACATACAAATGAGATCAAAAGCCTGACCCTAAAAACAGGAGCGTTCAATGCTCTTATTAACTTGAGGAGACTGGATTTAAGCAATAATCACATAAAATATAAGAACAGTGACGCTTTAGATCAGCCACCATTTTTTAATCTATCCCGTCTTGAGGAGTTGATCATTCCTGCCCAGCACAGCAGAGGCAAGTCTTATCTGCCCCGAAACTTCCTGCAGGGTTTATCAAACCTTCTGCGTTTCAGTGCCAGGAACAGTCAGCTCCTGTACCTGGACAAAGACATGTTCAAGTACACACCTAAGTTGGAAAAACTTGATATTAGCTCAAATGATTTGGTCAATCCTTTGCCACAGATGTTTTTCCCAATCCAGAGCCTTAAAAGCCTCTACATATCCAGAGCATCTCTTCAGTCATTAGACTTCCTCACTGAAGCAAAACTAAACAAGTTGGAGTTTTTACAAGCAAGAAAGAATCAATTCTCAGTCATCAGTGAAGATGTAATAATGTCCCTACCATCTCTGTTATATGTGGATCTTCAGGGGAACAGCTTCATGTGTGACTGTGACAACGCTTTGTTCCTCAACTGGACTATAAACAGTGCACAAACACAGGTTTTTGATGCATATAGCTTTAAGTGTAACTATCCAGAGAACTTCAAAGATACTAAACTTTTGGACTTTGACTTAACATCTTGTTCGTTGCAAACTGGTTTCATCTGCTTCGTCTCCACCACATGCATGATCTTCTGTTTTATGATCACATCCTTCATCTACCATTTCATGAGGTGGCAGCTGTACTGTGCCTATTACCTCTTCTTGGCTTGGCTCTATGACAAGAAGCAGGAAAATAAACAAGTACCTCATCAGTATGACGCCTTCATCTCCTACAACACCCACGATGAGCCCTGGGTGATCGGAGAGCTTCTACCAAAGCTGGAAGGAGAGCAGGGCTGGAGGTTGTGTCTGCACCATCGAGACTTTGAACCAGGTAGGATTGTATATACCCTTGTAAATGTTTGCAATAAAAACAACTTACTTTTTTCATCTTCTTTCAATGTTCTACTCAGAAAGACCTTTTTTGCTTAATAATTTAACAACAAAAGATAGATATTTACAAAAAAGCTTAAAACAGTATAAAATAAATACAGAGCAGCTCACTTCTTTACTCTTTCAGATCCAAATGACAGAACTAGGCCTGTTACTAAAGCAGAGGCTTTTCTTATTTGCTTTCTCTCTCTCAACGCAATCTAAGTTCAGTCTATTGAGCAGAAGTCAGCAGAGTTTTCCCAGACAGTTTGAGCGCTTTTCACTTCCTAACAGTGAATGTTGTACATTCACAGGTAGTCCAGAAGGGGCCACTGTAGTACTTCTGTTGGACTGATTTCTAAACTTGTCACACATTCACTCACACTTTTGTTTTTACCTTTCACCTCTCCAGGGAAGCCCATTATAGATAATATAACAGACGCCATCTATGGAAGCAGGAAGACCATCTGTGTGATCAGCCGCAGATACCTGGAGAGTGAGTGGTGCTCCAGAGAGGTTCAGACTGCCAGGTAATAAAACTAAACATGTCTTCTGTCATCAGGACGGCAACATTACAGCAATATTAATCATTAATTTAATGTTTGTCGCTGGATCGTCTTGATGTTTTTAGGTTTAAAAGACTCTTACCCAACTAGTTTACAAGTTGCTAGTCATGCACCGACTGCTGATGAATAATATACATCATTTGGACAGTGAGCTAAAAACCAGTTTTCTATTCCTGCTTGCTCCTGGTTGTGTGTGTGTGTGGGGGGGGCTAGCAGCCCTTGGACAAAACACAGAGTACACTGATTGCCAGTCAATCACTGGGCCAAACAGCGACAAACAACCATTAAAATATGGGATTAATGGTCCGACTGTGCATGATTTGGGAGGAAACTGCAATTCCTTTAGAAAACTCACGTGCACAGAGAGGACATGCAAACTCATGCTAACCCAGGACCTGTTCACTGCAAGGTAACGATGACATCAACCGTGTGACTCTGCAGGCCTATAAGTCATAATGTGTCTTAATACAATATTTTTATCTCTCTTTTAACTTTTGTCTCTTTTTTTGTTGTTTTTTTCAGTAGTTGCAGTGGTTTTTATCTTTTTATATTTTCAGTCTTTAAACTGATATTGAGCAATTTTCTGTTTTCTCTTTTTAAAATTCCTTTTTCTACCAATATTCAAATATCCTCTCCTCTCCCAAAGCATTTTTTCCTTCTTCTTGTCTCCACAGTTTCCGTCTCTTTGACGAGCAGAAGGATGTACTGATTCTGCTGTTTCTGGAGGACATTCCCACCTATCTGTTGTCTCCGTACCACAGAATGAGGAAGATGCTGAAGAAGAAAACCTACCTGAGCTGGCAGCAAGCCACTAAGTACCCAGAGGTGTTCTGGGAGAAACTACGCCAGGCTCTGCAGACTGGAGAGGATGTGAATCCTGGCAATTTCTGCCTCAATGTATTAGAAACACAAGGATGGAACTGAAACACAAGACAATCAGCCATTATACTCCATCGCTTTGTCCTGGATGTGTTAGTAACTGTTAGTTTTAAAATCTTCTTTTTGAAACAACAATGTGAGGCTTCAAGTATAATTTTACCCGTTAATCAACAGGAAAATAAGGGATTGTTACTTTTTCATTAAAAAAGAATAGAATATGAAAGGCCAAGCTAAAAAAGAATTGAATTCAATTAAATTTAATTGTACTTTTTTAATCCTTATTAGAACTCAGGCCAAGAATTTCATATTCCAGAGATTTTTACATGTGTTTTGTGTGTTGTTTGATTGCTCAGTAATTGATTTGCTAATGTATCTGTATATTTTATTTAGATTAACCTTGTGATTTAATGCTTTTATACTTGCCTTACCTGAGAATGTTTGTGTTACATTAAAGATAGAACATTAACCTCACTTTCTTCTCTTCTTTTTAGCCTCTTTTTTGTAGTTATTGCCCTACATTGACAAACTAAAGGGCTGAAGGGCCACTGTCCTGCAGGTTTCAGATGTTGCTCTGCTTCAACACACCTGGTTTAGATGAACGGGTCATTAAAATGATTCTGCAGGACTTGCTGAAACTAGAGGATTTGAATCAGGTGTGTTGAAAGAGGGAAACATCTAAAACATGCAGGATAGTGGCCCTCGAGGTCTGGAGTTTGACACCCCTGCTTCTACTTCATTCGCTAGCTTTTTTTAGGCATGCAGCAACAGCATGCAAACATCCCAGCTAAGTGACCATTTGTATTTGTTTTTCAAGTGTAGTGCAATTTTTCATTTTTGGGGGACCAGATTGTCCTGTTTTACTCCTTTAGTCCTTATCCTGTCCATAGTTGTTGATTATCCACATTTGAAAACAAAATGTTTTAGTAACCCTATTACTCGCCACAAAGCAAATGTCAATCTTTTCTTTTCATAATACATTATCTGACTTGTTTTGCAATGTTTTATGTATCTGTAAAGACAGGACTAATAATGTGTAACAGTTTCAGATTCTTACCAAACCTTCTGATATGTTGAGCAAAAAACAGCAAAATTTGACCAGTTAAAATTAAGATTAAAATAATTTCCCCTTATGTTCCTCATCATTACACAATGTGGGGCTTTTATGCTTTTCATCCTTCCGTATTTCCATTTTACATCCTTGTTTTTAAGCATATGACCTCTGTTCCTCAAACCTGCTGGATGTCCACTTTCGATCATGCATGCACTAAAAAAAAAAGACTCATTAGATTAACTCAAATTATTTGATATCAGTTTTTCCACCCAAAAAATGTATTTTGGCTGTACGTAAATTGTGTATGTCCATGAAATATAATATACACAACTTGTATGCTTATGAGTGTGAGCTGATAGATTTTACTCAGAATAGGAACTATTATTTGGTATATAAGCATAAATGAGGAAGTGACTTGGGTTGTTTCTCAATGTCAAGGAACCTTGCCTTGATACCTTGGTCCCGCCCCGGTTGCCAAGGAGATATGGTCATTGGGACCCGCTAAAGCGCGTTCCAATGTACATGTGCTACGGAGGCGTCTGTACTCGGTTTGCCTGCTGTTTAGCTAACATACCAAGGATACATGGGACGTGCCTTGATGCCTTCCCTCGATCACAAATTTCATAATACACTGCGCTATATTCAAAAAATGGCGGTTGAGGAGCCGGCAGCAGCTGAACAGCTAAACAGGTAAATTTCTAGTTTAAATGTAAGTTAACTGATTATTGCTATCAGGTTTATTTTTAAAATGTTTAAAATGTCCAAATGTTTAGATCCAAAGCACTTATATGGTTGGTTAGTTGCTTAGTAGTTGCAGCTTCGGTGGTTGGAAGGTACTAACTCACTTGCACATTTTTTTAATTTTTATTAACATTTCTAGTTCTATGGCTGAAGGAATGCTGCTATGCTACAATGCTACTACAATAGGCGGGACGTAAACAGTGCACGTGAGCAGCGGTCACGTGAGTTAAGTCTGTTCCAGTGTCCTCGTAAGCAAGACGCCTCCTCTACCAAGGCAGTGCCTCGGTAGGCAAGGCGACTTGACATTGAGAAACACCATTGATATATGTAGCATTCATCCTTCTATTTCTCCACAACCCTTTCAATGTGTAACATCAAGGCTGGAGTGGCTGGTTAAACAAGGTTAATCCTAGACAGATCATCAGACCATCATAGAGAAAAATCCCCATTTATACCTGCACACATGTACACATAGGCCAATTAAAGCCTTGCAGACTCATATGTGATTCACTATGGAACCAGGAAGTCTGGACAAAGAATAGTTATTGTGAATAATGATCCAGCCGGCTGCGATCGAAATCTGTTACAATGTAACTTTACTTTCATCATCAGTGGGACATTAGACTGTTGAGTGAATATTTCACTGTAAAATTCTTACATATTGCATCTTTAATATCACAAGGGTCAGTTGATTATTTTGGTTGATTGAGGATTTCTTAGGTTTTAATATTTTAAAGGAATTATCTTTATCTTTTGATTTGATTTCAGTTTATGTGTGTTAAAATTTGAACTTTTTGTAAATTAAATAAATAAATTTCAACTTTATTCATCCCACAATGGAGAAATTCACATCTACATTTAACCCATCCCGAGGGAGCAGAGGGCTGCCTGTGTCATGGCGCCCGGGAGGCAGTTTGGGGTTCAGCATCTTGCCCAAGGATGCATCAACACAAGGCTTGTTCGGGTCGGGGATCAAACCTCCAACCTCTCGATCCGAGGACCACCTCCTTCCCCTTTCGACCACGGCCGCCCCTGTTGTAATAAACATAGACAAAAGGTTTTTATAATGATGAAAGCAAAAATAATCCTTGAATTGTGTCAAAAATACACCAATTGTGGAAAAATGAATCCCCAAAAAAATTACAATAAAACCAAAACCAGAGACCATAACTTTATACCACTTCCCTAAATTTAATTCACAATTATCTTTACATTCTTTAAAACAACCAACAAAACACTGTTCTCCATTTTTGATTCTTTTTTTATTATCTGTATCTATTTGGGGTTTTATTAAGTGATATGTTTGTTACATGCTTCATACAACAGTCTAATGATCTGTTTGTAGAATCACATGGAAAAGTGGGAGTTAAACACACACACAGACACACAAAATATTATCACCAGTTTTTCACGTATTAGAAGTAGGCAGCAGAAAAAAATCCTTCCGTTCTCACTCTCACTTCTTCAGTGGATTTGTAAAAATAGAACATGGACATCAGGAAGACGAACAGTTTCTATTCTCACTGCAACAGTTTACTTAGTTACTTCTTAACTAAAGGTAAGTCTTTTTTTTTTTGCACATTTTAAAGATTTTCTAAATAGATATTTTAAGTACATCATTGTGAAAAGATGAAGGATTAGTGAGCTCTACTGTTTTAACACAGTAAGTAGGTGAAACTATGTCTTATAGGCACTGACTTTCTAAGGTAAAACATTTTGGGATCAACAGATTCAATGTTATTACATAGTGTTTGGATTTAAATAGGAGGGTAGCTTCAAATATATTCCGATTATGTTTGTTTGTTTACATGTATATGTGTTGTTACATTTTCAGACTCATCCCAGAAAGTTATACTCAATCGGATGTGGACAAAGATTTAAAAATGGGGTCAGAAGACAAGAAAATCAAACCAAAAATAGTATCAAAATGTTCTAAGTACATCATTGCAGTCTGCTTTCTGTACATGATCTGTTCTGTTGCTCCAGTCAGTGGATTTTTTCTCAAGAGTTGCAGAATCAGCTATAGTACAGCCATATGTGTGCAGAATGAGTTCAAGAAAGTTCCTCAAGATATTCCACCAACTGTAACAGGCTTTAATTTATCTAAGAATCAGATCTCAAGAATTCATGAGACAGATTTCATTTATCTACCGGTCCTGACAAAGTTAGATCTTTTTCGTAACAACATTTCTCAGATCGACAGCTTTGCTTTTGCTCATTTGATTTCCCTTCAGTGGTTGAACCTCAACCATAACAACCTTGTGACTCTGGAGGAGAATGTTTTTGATGGTTTAAGCAATCTCACTCAATTACTGATTACTTATAATCACATCAAAGTTGTGTCATTCACTGCTTTTCAGTCATTATTAAATTTAAAGGTTCTGGATATTTCTAATAACAAACTTCATAAGACTACAGATCTTCATCTAATGCTGCAGCATCTCCCACAGCTAAAGCAGCTGGTGATAAAAGCAAATGATTTCACACATTTTCGTTCATGGGAACTTACAAACCACTCAATGGAACTTTGTGTCCTTGATTTGTCTTTTAATCTCCTGAAGGACTTCAGGATAACAACGGACATCTTTCCAAATCTCACAGACTTTACAATCAGCAGTCCTTTCAGAAACCCACCAATGAAATGGGACGTGCAGAGCAAGACGTTCCTGAGTCGAGTGTCCAGTCTGGATGTTAGTGGGCTGCATGTGTCTCGTAATGACATGAAGGTGTTACTTGAAACTGTAAATTCATCAATAACTTCTCTAAAGATGAACAGAATGAAACTAAATCTAAGCATCCTCATTAATGTTTCCTGCACCATCCCAACAATGTCCATGTTGCAGGTTCAATACAACAAGCTTGAATTTATCAGTTCAGATCTGTTTAAACTTTGTGTTAATGTGACTCAATTAGATTTAGCAAAGAATAACATTCACACCATTCAAGAGAGAGCCTTCACTTCTCTTGTAAATTTAAGGACTTTGAGTCTGACTTCCAATAATCTTTTATCGGTTCCATTGGCTACAGGCGAGCTGCGTAACCTTTCCAAGCTAGATCTTAGCTTCAACAAGATCAGAGCAGTCGGATGTCAAGACTTCTCCAATCACGTCGAGCTCATTGAGCTAAATCTGCAACATAACTCAATCTCAGCTCTGAAAGATTGTGCCTTCAAGGATTTAGTACAACTTCAGGTCCTAAGATTACAATCCAACCAATTAACCAGTTTAAATGGAGCTTTCAAAAACCCTTTACCAAACCTTAAACAGCTGCGTTTGAATGGAAATAAACTCGTCTCTATTTCAAAGGGGGAGTTTACAGGCTTGAAGTCACTTCTGAATCTTTCATTACATGATAATCAAATAGGAGGTCTTCATGCAGACAGTTTTGTTGGACTGATAAATCTTATAGAAATGCAGCTAAAGTCAAATCGTATTACAAGACAGGACTTAGACACAGGAGCTTTCAATGTTCTTATGAACCTAAGGAGATTGGATTTAAGCATTAATCACATTAAATATACCAACAGTACAGTTTTAACTCAACCACCATTTTCAAAATTGTCACTCTTAGAGGACCTAGCTATTCCTGCACAACACTACAGAAAAACAGCTTTTCTGCCTCCGAACCTCTTGTTGGGTTTGACAAACCTTGTGCGTTTCAGTGCCAGGAACATTTGGCTCGTCTACATGGACAAAGACACGTTTAAGGACACACCCAAGCTGAAAACACTTGACATTAACTCAAATGACTTGGTGTCTCTGTCACCCCAACTATTTTTCCCAATTCAAAACCTTAAAAGCCTCTACATATCCAGAACATCTCTTCGTTCATTAGATTTCCTCACTGAAGCAAACCTAAGCAAACTGGAGTTTTTGCAGGCAGCGTACAATCAATTCCCAATAATCAAGGAAGATGTGATAATGTCCCTACCATCTCTGTTATATGTGGACTTCAGGCATAACAGTTTCTCCTGTGATTGTGACAACTCTTGGTTCCTAAACTGGACTAAAAACAGTGCCCAAACACAAGTTTCTGGTGCCTTTAACTTCTCATGTAACTATCCAGATGATTTCAAAGGTACAAAACTTTTGGACTTTGACTTAACATCTTGTTTGTTGGATACTGGTTTCATCTGCTTCGTCTCCACCACATGCATGATCTTCTGTTTTATGATCACATCCTTCATCTACCATTTCATGGGGTGGCAGCTGTACTGTGCCTATTACCTCTTCTTGGCTTGGCTCTATGACAAGAAGCAGGAAAATAAACAAGCACCTCATCAGTATGACGCCTTCATCTCCTACAACACCCACGATGAGCCCTGGGTGATCGGAGAGCTTCTACCAAAGCTGGAAGGAGAGCAGGGCTGGAGGTTGTGTCTGCACCATCGAGACTTTGAACCAGGTAGGATAATAATTAACTACCTTTTCATGGTAACATCAAATTAAACACTTTTTTTTGGCCCTTTACTTTATTTCATTTAGTAAATGTTGTACATTCATCTGTAGCCCAGAAGGTGTCACTGAAGTTCTTTTATTTTACTGACTGAGATTATTCATCATCCATCACTGACTCTATTGTTTTTATCTTCTGCTGTATAGGGAAGCCCATTATAGATAATATAACAGACGCCATCTATGGAAGCAGGAAGACCATCTGTGTGATCAGTCGGCGATACCTGGAGAGTGAGTGGTGCTCCAGAGAGGTTCAGACTGCTAGGTAATATGATGACTACTTTAGAATACTTGATCACATTTGTTCCCTTTTTGTTTTGCAGATTGCTCTGAATCTTTTTTCTGTTTTTGGTCTTTCTCGTCTTTCTAGTTGTATAAAGTTTTAATGATTGTTTTGCTTTTCTTCATATGTTCCATAGACTTTAGTTTGTATTTTTTTTTATTTTCATTGTTCAACAATTTGTGTGTTTTGTTGGTCTTTTGTGTTTTTGAAGATGTTTTGCATTTTTTGAATATTTTAAATCTTTATGCAGATATAAATCAGTTTTCTATTGTTACTTTTAATTGTTTTTTAAATAATAGTAATGTTTTTTTTTCTCCTCCTAAAGCTTTTTTCCTTCTTCTTGTCTCCACAGTTTCCGTCTCTTTGACGAGCAGAAGGATGTGCTGATCCTGCTGTTTCTGGAGGACATTCCCACCTATCTGCTGTCTCCGTACCACAGAATGAGGAAGATGCTGAAGAAGAAAACCTATTTGAGTTGGACACGAGCTGCAGAGCACCCAGATGTGTTCTGGGAGAAACTGCGACAGGCTCTGCAGACTGGAGAGGATTTTAATCAGGGCAGTTTCAGCGTTAATGTGTTACAGGCACAATGATGGAAGGGAAACAGAAGATCGGCCAGTGTGATCCATTATTTGGTACTGAATGTTTATAGAAGGATGGAAACTCCAAAACATCTTATTTTAAAACCAAATTGTGTGACTTTTTTTTTATTGAATCAATTTTATCTATTTAAAAAAAGAATCGGTTGAGGCTGAAAAGACACAGATGAACATTCAATCAGATCTGGATATAATAATTTTGATTCATTCCTTGTGGTTTTGTGTGATTTCTAATCTGTTGCTTTTCAAAATCCAGAGCGTAATTCCAGACCTGTGTTGGATTTTATTACTTTTGTTTATAATCACTGAATTTGTTTGTTGTTGTTGTTGATTTTGCTTTTTATGTTATGTCTGTGCAGAACTTTTTGTTCAGATTTAAGTTTATTATTTACCTCATCTAACTTTATTCTTTTATGTCATAGTGAAGTCATCACAGATTTCACACAGATGGTTTAGTTTGTAATAACAGAAATAAGTCTTAAAAAATTGAAGAAACAATTTTCATTGACGAATACATTTTTTAAAATTATTTTTTAGTCACTCCTTTCAAAAACAGAAATACAAGGAAACATTGACAAATGCCAAAATATTATTGTTAATTCTTTAAAAAAAACATTCCCATTCATTTAACCTCCATAACTATTAGAAGACAGGGTTTTTTTGTATTAAAAAAAATACTACACTTTACTGTTTATAAAACAGAACCAATATAAAACTAAAAAAAGATTACACAGTATTTCACACGTGATAAGAGCAGTTTTATAATGAAACTTGTTTTTTTTTTTCAGGCAGATTAGGATTCCAGATCCAGGTTCAGACCTGATTTGACATGTGAGATTTTCCTTTTCACATCTTGAGTATTTTTCCTCCTCCTGCCACAAGAAAATAACTCAGTAAGCAAGTGTAATAAAATCAGAATGACACATGAGCAGGTTTAATAATGTTTAATATACTCACTCCACAATCTTCATGCACTTCTTGGTCCGTTTGTCTGAAGGATTAGCACACACAAACCTTCCAGGAAGGTGAAAGCTGTGAAACCAGAGAACAGTGATCAGTCATGCTCCTCCTCTCATTCAAGTTTCCCTGCAGTCCTGAAAGTCAGCTTAAAAATCACCCCACAGGACTTTAGTAAATAATTAAAGCAACTTCTTGCTCTCGCACATGAAGCTGCTGTTATTTCATTAAAACTCAATATCTTACAAAGATTCTTCACCTCAGTAAGTTTTGTGCATCAGACTGTTATGCAAATACATTTTGCAACATTCTCCTCTTTTATCAACAACAACAATCTTATCAAAATAGAAAAACTGTCAGCAAATCAGTAGTTTTGTTGCATAACATTTCTTGATTCCAGATTATTGTTTATAAATGTCTTAGTTTTGTTGTAATAAATGATGATGTTTAGTCACTGTGTGCTATAAACCATGGATGTGTTTTCAAAGTTACTGAAAATCTACAAGTACTTGGAAAATTATTGTGAGATCATAAACATTTTTCCTGGTTTTACAGACTTAACTGCATGATTTTTTTTTCGACATGTTTTATGCTTTTCAATCCAAACTGAGCTGTTAACTCACATGATGGCGTTGATGTCGCAGGAGCCAGTAATGGTCTGAATGTCGTAGGCCAAAATCTTTTCACAGGGCACTTTACGTCTGCTGTATCTCACGCAGCAGCTCGCTGTGAAAGTGATAAGGCATTCGTAAACAATCCAATTCTTTTTTTTTATATTAATTTTTTTTTTTTTTAAGTTTATGCAAATTAACAGAATGTTAAAAAAAGTTGCATGAACCTGTTTGCCTTAGAACTCACCTGCTTCTGTGTAGCCAGTCAGAGTTGTTGATATGACGAGGACGCACAGTGCTGCCACGAGACACGACTTGCTGCTTGCCATTCTTACTGAGTTGGTGTTCTCGCTCTGACGCAGTGTGACAGTATGAATGAAGTAGGTGTTACTGTCTGCAGGAATTTGAGTCTAACTCTCAACCCGTCTGCTCCCTCCTTAAATAGTGCATGCTGGGATTTTCCAGATACGCAGGATGAAGATCATGTGGTATTTTAAGGAAAGTTGAACATGACAATTTGCAAACATAAATTGATAGTAGTAGGTAATAGAAAGTTGTATAACTTTGATCATCAGATTCTTTGTCTGACTTTAAAACTTTTAAGACTACATTTGTGAGGCATATAATTTCAAAATGAAATCAAAAAACATTAACATTGGAAGTTTAAGCTGTTTATGGTTTTACTGTGCAGTATACAGACTGCATCACAGGGTTATTAGTTTATGATCTTTTAACTGAAAACAGGATATAACTCCTTCATTAGGATTTAATATGTTAAAGCAGAGAAACATCTGGAACATGCAGGACACTGAAAAGCAGAGTTTTATACTGTGACTGTAGCAAAATGACTGAATTGGCTGATAACTAGTTGACCAATTAGAGTTATTCTAGTTTATTGACCAGGTTGATGGAGCAGTGAAGAGACTTCAAGAGCAAAGAACTGTTGATTGCAAAGAGTTTAATGGATTTAACCTGCTCCCACTGGAGTTTATTTTATTTTGGTTAGGAATTGTGTTTGTGCAAGCTACAAATAAGTAATTCACTTTTATATATTTTAGTCCTGATATGGAGCTTAATTGTTGCAGATGTAACTTTAACTTAAAAATACATTTTATTCTTATTTCTGCAAGGAATTTCTTCATTATGAAAATCAGGTCTTTAGTTTTGTGACTATTAAATATTGTTACAATAAGAGGTTTTGAGTCTGTGCAGCCAGAGCAGTGTGATGAGAAGTCAATGCACAGCATCCCGGCCCAGATTTTCGTTTCTCCAGAAGGCTGCCGTCTGGGAAAAACAAATGACGTTACTTTCCACATAAACTGTTGTCGGTATTTCCAGCTGCAGGTTAATCAGTGACTGATTTATATTAAAGTACTGGGGATGGCATTTCCCTTTTTCAACAAGTGTGTGTGTGGAAGTTTGAAGAATTTAATGTTTTACTGTGTGAACTATTCATGTTTCCCAGATAAACAGAGCTTCAAAAGGTTTCTAGAGTAAATCTCAGGATGTTGGTCATATCTGATGAACAGGGGTCGTATCATGAGGAGTGTTATTAAAACAAAAGTCTCAACGTGTAAGGAAAGGTTCTGTGGAACTGCATGATGCAGCTGAAAAAACCAGGAAGTGCAGAGCTTAGATTCTATTGTCTTTCAGACTGAGATAGATGAAAGTGACTGTGTTATCAGGCTCAAGACAATCATTGATCTTAGATTTTCCTGATTTTTCACCAGTGATTTTTAAGAATGTTTTGCCTTTTGTTTGATATGCTTAAATAAAACATGCAAAAGCAAACAAGCTTTCTGCAGCATAGAAATTGGTATAAAGATGTTAATAAAACAAAATCCTGAGTTTTCTCATTCATCACAGCCATTCTGGTGAGACACCGTTCATGCAATCTCCTCTTTCATAGTAACGAGATTGGCCGTCATAGATTGTCTTAAAAAACATTGATTTTACTGACCAGTTAACAGTTCACTTATCTGTTCTACTCAAATCTATGCAGTTTGTTACACTTACGTAGTTTCACAAAGTCAGGCAAGCTGTAGGCCTCTGGATCATTGGGTTATATTTGTAGTAAAGGTTTGTCCTCTTTATAAATGTTAATATTGCTTTGAACTTCAGCTTTATTACCAACCATCAGAGTCTTGGAAGGTTTTACTGCAGCACTGGGTGAACGAGATTTTATGCAAGCGAACGTTATCAGTGAACCTAAAAGAAGCATTTAGACTATAAATAGCACTCAGTCTTATCACAGTGTTTCGCTTTTTCATGATCTGTAATATTGACTGAAATAATTTACATTTAGCAGCTGCTGAACAGGAAGTTATTTGATGGTATGTGTGGAAAGTCAACATGAGAAGAGTTGAATAAACTGAATTGCAGAGATCAACAAATAATCAAAGTCCATCTCTGTAGAAACTTAAAATTAAATTACTCTAAAATGCCCACAGTGCCATAATTAATGCAAAATAAACACCCAGATATATACACATTAAAAACAAAAGGAAACACAACATCTTACTGAAATGTAAAACATCAAAACAGAAGAAAAAGATGTCCAGACATGAAGAATTACAACAGACACTAATATCTTATTGTTTTATGGGATTATTATGTGTGAAACTGATCACAATTATGTTGCAGACAAACTGCTTCCTTTACTGTGGATGCCATACATTGCTGCTCATGACAATCAAACTACTGGAAAAAAAAAAAAAACTTGATATTCTTGTCTGAACCATTTTTGCACACGTCATCATATTCTATCAATGGTTAGGAACTAAAAATAGAGTCCATTTTCTTCCAGCTGATGTTTTTAGCACATACATAGAGCTAAATATAGCTGTCAGGGGCTAAAAATAGTCACAAGTTAAAAATAGGCCATAAGATATGTTTACAAAGGGGCATTTCCTTGTCAGTGACACAATTTCATGCAGTTAAAAAACTGCAGACTGTGTACATCTCAATGTGACATATCAGATCACATAAAGTTCAAACTCCCCAGTTCAAAGGTTTGTAGTTTAGAAGTTTGTTTTCAAAAACTTTAGTTAATTTACATTATTATATGCATACGTGTACTTTAATTACTTATTTATGTTTGGGCCATTTCATTCTTTAAAACATATAATTTGTCATGTCAAACATGTTGTTAGTGGCTCCTCATGTAATTAAACAAATAGGAATAATGTAATTATTTGCGTGTATAGTTTACTCGACCTGTCAATAAGTTCAAGCAGGGGTGGTTTTAGCAATGTGAAAATTTGCTGAATCTTTTCAACTAACTGTGTGTAAATTTATGTGCAAAGTCCAAGTTTAAAGTGTGTTCAAATGAATTTCAAACAGTTTGAGGATTTTCAAAGTGTAAACAATAAAATAATTTGAAATTCAGATCCACATTCAGTTTTAGATGACTGTAAAGTTACTGGCTTGAAAAAGGAATCGCTTACACAGCAGTTTAACTTGTTGAAGGTTGATGCAAGGCCTGGAATGTTTTCTTGAGTTATTCAGTTACAAAAGTGTAAATAACACGAGGTGGCAGGAGCGGAAAAAAATGAACTTTGATTCTTATCTTAAGTTTGTTTGGTTAAAGGTGAATAATGGCCGCCACTAAAGGAACAAAGTGTTTCAGTCTTATATTGCAAGGATTTTTCCTCAAGTCACCAAATTCTGCTTTTTATCCAGATAAATGTGACCTACTCATATTACACAAACACACCCTCTGCATTGGCAAAAGCATAATGAACTTTTATAACTCAGAAGAATAAAGAATATGCATTTCCTGCCATCTGATTCCCACAGGTGCTTCATACAACCTCACCTGAGTTCCCATGGAGGCACGGTCTTTCATCCAGAAACACTTTACTCTTATCTAATCTGACTTTGGCTTTTTTTTTTTAAACACAATCATAATTCTACAGAGCCACACTTTAATAGGTGCAGGCAAGCTATTGTTTGTAATTAACAAGAACATTTATTTTTCTCCACATTATTGAATCCTCTTTTTCAGCTGCATCATGAAGTCCTTTTTTGTGCTCTCTGAGAAAATTGTACATGTTTTTTCATAAAATATAAGATTATTTTTTTAACCATTCCCTTTAGAGACCACCTTGAGATTGCTGTTTGACTAAAACTGGTTTGGTTTTCATAAATGTACCTTGTAAACAGATACATGTATGTATAAATCAGATGTACAAAAGGACTGCTCCAGCACCAATCACTGCAAGAAACTATAGACACTTCCTGACTCATCAGTTATGTGGATTTTGCTGGATCCAGATGGTCCTTGCAGACAAGATACACACAACACAAGGCCTCTGACATGTACAAGCTTAACAGATCTTGTACTTCATTGTCAGTTCATTTTTTCCTCTCAGTTTGATAAGTACTGTTGTTAATGTGGGTGAAGTCTTAACAATGTTTTGTATCAGTGAAGTCAGTGGTGGACTCCAGGGTATACGCTGGTATACGGCATATAACTACTCATTTTTCAGTCAGCATCGCGTATACCCACTTCTAAACCCCCCTTGATGCGCACCGTTCAGTAATATCTGTGAGCCAGATTGCCCACTTTTTCCTCAAGGATGGTGAAGCCATGACCCACCGTCCTCTGCCTCTAATTGGCTGGTACTCACTGCTTTCACTGATTAGATTGGTTAACTTTAAGCATGAGGACTGATGAGCCATTCAGAGGCAGAGTATGGCGGGTCAAGCCGAGGAAAATATCACTAGTACGGTACTAGCGATAAATACATTTTCCGTACTTCAAGGCTGCTTGTGTGACCAGTAGGAACTACAAACAGCTCCTAATCAAGTCAGGATCATTTTATAGCAGTGAGCAACTAGAAAGACAGATTTTGGGGTAAAGTTAATCATAGTCTAACATGTCACTGTTTCTAAAACAGGGCTTTTTTTCAAGACTACTTTTTTTAAAGGTGAAAACTGAGAGCATGCACACTTCTCCAGGGACCACTACACCACTGAGTGAAGCTGTGTTGATATCCTGTTTAAAATGTCTAGACACTTTCATTGACCAGACCAATAGGCCTAACTCATGTTGATAAAACCAGCTTCTCTGATATTATGGTATGTATTTAAAGTCAATTTTGACTCAATTCCTTCTGTATATTTAAGCTAAGAATGTCAAAAAGCCTGTTTGTCTCCATCAGACTCACAAACTTATAACTTGTGCTACACAAAAATAATTTAACTTACATCAGCACAAAGTCCTTTGTAATTGAGATATGAGCAGAAACTCAATAGGTGTTCAAAAAAACCTACAGTATTTATCATCCTGTTACATACAGTATCTACATGTGGTGCAATGATCTCTCAGTGCAGCACCACTCCTGGGAAAAACCAAAATTTCATTAGAGAGTTAAGTCACTAAAAACAACTGACACAATACATACTGCATAAACAAGCCTGTGTGAGTAGATTGCATCATAGGAGGCATGTATTGCACATGACCATGTGAACTGATTTGTTTAAAAGCTTCGAGGGCTGTGTTGTATTGCACAGGGTTTGACAGGATCAGCACTTGATGAAAGAATCTGAATGAGGTGGAGGATCAGAGGATCTGAGTTCAGTTTACTCATGCTGCAGAGAAGAAACTGTTTGTTCTGGTTTTAACAGATAAGGTGTGTCTCAGATGTCAGCGTGTCAAACAGGTGAGATATAGGGTGTCTGGAACGAATTATTACAACTGTATGCACCAATATGTGTAAACAGCACAATGCATGTACGAATACAAGAGTACCAAAACAGAGAGCCATGAGCCACTGCATAAAACAATATAAAGTGATAGCATTGACCTATTTCTACCTGGTCTGACTTGTTTCTGCAGCATTTTCTATTTGAAACAAACCAGATTAATTTACCATTTAATAAAAGAATTTGGCTGTAAGAGCTGCACAATGAATTTTCTTTTGTTAAAGCTGTGCTCATAAGGTAAGGAGGTTTGAATCTGATAGGACTGAAGCAGATGTTAATCTGTTTATAAAATCACTGCTTAAAAGTCAAACTCTGTGTACAAAAAAAATATATATTTTATATATCTATGAGTATTTTATGTTGCAGATGGATTTGATAACTCACTGAGACACAAAATATAGACTTTGTTTTTAACTGAAATCTATTGTGTCACTTACAAACTCTATTACTGGTAATTTTGCTTCATGACTTTTACAAGAAAAATATATCACGTTTCTGTACAAAAGTGACAGAACTTCCACAGTACTAACTGTAAAAAATACTATTTAAGACATGCCCAAAAAAGTATTTTTTGTACCTTGTTTGCTTTAAATACTGTTGCTTTTATTTTTGTTTTTGGTCTGTATGATCAGACAGGTGTTGTTGCTTTTTCTAGTGGTTTAATACTGTTAACTTGCATTACTAACTATTGTTAAAGTATGTTTTCATTTGTATTATTACATAAAGTCCTTGTGACTAAAACATAAGGATGCCAAAAAAGCACGAGGGACAGGAGCGTCAAACATTCCACCGTTTCTTTTCCTCAATCTTTGTAAAGAGTTAAACCCGTCAGGTTAGTGCAGAGTGTTGCAATATGTCAATCATCAAATTTAAATTTTGGTGAGTGTCTGCAGTCCTGTTCAACAAGAAATCCACTCCATGTGTCATGATGACGTGGTGGAAGAGCCAAATTCAAGCAGGACTCACAGATCAAGAAATCATTTAAGCAAGATATTTTCATTAAATCAAACTAAAAGAGCTGAAAACGCTGCGAAGCAGAGACGTCTTACAAATAGAGACACACTGCTGGAGACACGAGGTGATGCAATAGGAAGTTGACTTTATATGCAGATAATGAACTGAAAGTGATATGAGGTTTCAAACAGAAGGGGGGTGATTGTGTCATTGAAGTTCAAGTTACTTCAGGTGTCATCTGTCCAAACATGTCACAATGACAAGTCATCTTGTTCTTGATTTCCTCATCAACAAGTACTCAGATGTTCTAAAGTCTGAGTTCTAACGATGTCCAGAATTCTGATAGTATCTCTACATCAGCGCTATAAAAACAGCTCAAAAGCATTTTACTTTAGAGCCTCATACAAATGTACAAAGGTTTGGCTGACAGCTCTCATTTTAAGCATTATTTTATAATAAAACTTCATGCAATTCACTCACCTGACTCCGTCATGACCAAATTCTGCCACTACAAATGACAAATAACAGCAGCTTAGGAGAGACTGATTTTGAGTAATGATGATCAGCTGTGACCAATCAGAAAAGTACTGAGGTAATGAGAGTAACAGGAAGCTGGAACTAATACACTAATACACAAATGAGGGGAAATAATAAGAATCTTAAATTAAAAACCAAACTCACAAGGAACAAATCAGACAAACCAAGAAACAATATATGAAACTAAACAACCCATAAAAAACCATGACTACAGATAAATGAAGCAAACAACTAAATCTAAAATAAATAGGAAACTGGAACCACCTTCAAAATAAAATCACCGGTAATCCTGATAATTAATCATGAAAAAATGTAAAGCAAAACCAAATTCAAAACCAACAACCCTGATACCAAGTTTCTATGTGGTTTTAAGTAATGATACAAAAGATGCATGTTGGAAGTGAACATTATAGAGTTTGGAAAAACAATAGTTTGTTAACACGACACTTTAAACAGCTAAAACTTGCAAATTTTGACGACTCATGCTGAACTGGTTAGAGGGGTTGTTGGAGGCTCCACCCCTGCGGCATCTGCTGCAGGTTCTGGTTGTGGGATGGGTGTTGCCTCCAGGTGTTCCAGGAGTGCTGCTGGATGTGGCTCACCAAGGTTTGGTGGCGGACGTGTGGGGACCTGGCTGCTGCTGTTGTGGTGCTATGGGCTTCTGGCCAGTTGTTTGGATTCTTGAATGACTCAGACTGTGTTTGGCTCTGGGGACTGGTCTGAGGGTGGATGGGGCCCCTAACTTGTTCTCCTTCCCAGCCTTCATCTCTGTGGGACTTTACCATGACCCACCCCCTCTTGACTCTCTGGTGTGGGTGGGCACCTAGTCAGGGGTGGGGCTTACCCCTGGACCCTGGGGTCACTGAGCCCTTTCCTCACCCTGTACTGGAGGGTGGAGGCAGCATGCTGGGTCCTGGGGCTTCTTGCCCTGTGTCCTCTGGGGGCGCCATCCTGTTGGGGATGGGAGCTACTCTGCTCTCTTGCTGACATCCCCTCTGCATTGGGCCTGTGTCTGCTGTTAGATGCTAGTCTCCTTGGGGCTGCTGCGCTCACTGCTGCTCAGACCCGGTGCACTATGATACCCTTTGGGCCGAGGTGGTGACTGGTTAAAACCACACTATAGCTACATTGTACCTTTTCTGTGCAGTTATTCCACATGATAAATCTACATAAACACATGCACACACACACACACACACACACATACGCACATGCATGTGCTTCAGACACACTGGTGCACACAGAGACTCAAATCTATACACTGATACATGCAAAGCCTCCACACACAACAAAACAACACACACAAGCACATCCACATGAACACATGCATACACACGCACAAGCAAACAAACCTTTGTGTACAACTGAATATTTTGTAGCAAAAACTTAGAGTTATATACTATCCTTATGATCACAATGAACAGCAAGAAATTGGACTGTTTGGTTTCGTGTTAGTTTTGGTTTGTTTTCTATGTTGTCTTCTCCCACACCTTCTTTAATGTTATCATTTCAATGTGTCTCTCTGCCTTCAAAACCAGATACAGTCAGTTGTACATTAGAAATAAAGTGTACTATACAACAGAAGGAGTAAATTAAACTTCATCTGTTGTAGAGTAAATCTGTCCTAACATGATAAGACACCCAGACCCACAATTCTGTCTGCCAAACAAATCAGGGCAGGCAAAAACAAAAAACTTGCAAATTTGAGTTCACAGTTATTTCTTTATTTATTATTCAATCTGATTTAAAGTTTCCATGCTTCAGATTAATAAATGTTACAGAAGAAACCCCCTTTTGAGTACCTTTAAATCCCTTTTGACATTTTTGTTTATAAATTTGATGCTACATGCATCTTGGATCCTAAAAATGAGAAACAATACTGGCAACTAACAGATTGTTTATGTGTAAATGTACTTCAATCAAAACCTCTTTTCATGCAAACATAGTCAATAAAAATGTATTGAAAAGAACAGTTGACAATTTTTATTGTTAACATTTATTACATCATAAAAGATTATTAGATATTCCATCAGTTTTTTTTTTCCAAAACTCTTCCTTCCAAAAACCAATACATCGTTGTAGTAAATTATCCTGGAGCGAATGTGTTTGTTCCAAGTCAACTGTTAAAAATAGAAACTGGTAATTCTAATTTTAGTAGCTTGTCTGAACAAATCAGTTTACTCAAAGTTTGAATGTAGACAAGAGAAAAATCAGGACAGTCAAGCAATTAAAAAGTCAAATGAGTTTGTTTTCAGGTAGTTATCAAGTTGTCAAGTAACTAATGGAAGGAATGCAGGTTGTGTTTGAACACATAAGCAATCATAAAAACTTCAACTAATGGAAAGAGCAGCTTCTCTGTACAAACAGTTCCACAATGATAGCTATTAATTTAATGGAGGTTTTTCAAAAGGCTGAAAAAAGAAAATATAATATCTGCTCAGAATAAAGAGCCAAGAGAAATGCAGACAACTTTCCAGCTGGAGGAAGTTGAAACGTTAAAAATCAATAAACATATGATAAGAAAGATATGACAGCAGGCCAACCTTTTACAAGTTCACATTTATTGCATTTGCAAAGCACATAAATAACAATGCATGACAGTTGGAATTAAAAAATAAAATAGACACACAAGAAGAAGAACATATTAAAAAGTAATAATAAATAACATGCAAACAAACATAAAACTAGTGATTAGCGGTCAAGATGTGTGCATGTTTCATTTTTATTTATTGTAAGGCTTAAGGTGACACGTTGCTTCTCCTTTTTCTAGAGGCTATCAGATACAGAAGAATGTGACTTTAAGTCTGTGATTTAACCAAAAATCAAGTCATGGAGACCTGCAGCAACAGCTGGACATAGTGTTTGATGATTTGTTGGATTAGCTAATCTGAATTGCAACGGGATCAAAATACTCCTAGAACATCAAACTAGTCTTGAAAAATGTCAGTACAACTTCATTGGTTTGCTTTTTCTGAAGAAAAACTAATATTTCCTCAAACTAAATTTGTTTTTTCCCACCTTTTAGAAGGACATGCCTAACACACCTCTAAGGAGCCACCCTTAAGAAATCTCTTTCCTGCTGCTTGTATCCCGAGTCTTCTTTCAGTCATCACTGAAATTGCATGACCATTAAACATGGATGAACCAATAAACCTTCTTTACTACAACAGACTGGAGCAGTGTCCCTAGCCTGTTGGTCCATTTATCACTTCATCTTATAGCACAGATTTGGATGACCAGACTATCTTCCAATTTAGCCATTAGCAAAGAACCATGCCAGTGTATGCTGGGGACCATGTTGTAAAAGATGCCAACAGAAACACATCATCTGCAAAAAGCAATATTGAGACCTTGAGGTCCCAAATAAGAAACCCTCCTCTCCATGACTTGGAATCTTGTCCATGAACACCCCAAATAGCATCAGACAAAAAGTAGCAGTCCCCTTCACCTGGTGAAGGGTTTTATGGACCCCCTATGAGAGGGGAAGGTTGACTGGGGCATCAGCCTATGTAACGGTCATCCAAGGTAAACTGTTCCCAAATAGTTCCTCGCTGGAACTGGAAGGTCGCTGGTTCGATTCCCTGCTCTGCCCAGAGATCACCTGGCTGTTGTGTCCTTGGGCAAGACACTTAACCCACCTAGCCTGTTTGGTGGTGGCCGGAGGGTCCGGCGGTGCCAGTGTCTGGCAGCCTCGCCTCTGTCAGTGTGTGTCCCAGGACAGCTGTGGCAACAAACGTGTGTAGTTCATCATCCCCAAACGTGTGAGTGTGTGTGTGAATGGGTGAATGACTGACTGTAGTGTGAAGCGCTTTGGGGGGTCGTAGGACCTGAGTAAAGCGCTATACAAGTACACGCCATTTACCATTTAATGATCTACACAGGGACCAGAAGACGGTAAAGATTTTAGCTTTTAAAACAATTCAAATGTTATGAATGTACTAAACCACAGACCCTTTACAGCCACTTCTCTGCAGTGCAATGATGTTTCACAACTTAAACACTGAAAAATAAGGATCAACAACTTCATGGATTATACAAAAACTGCTCAAGCACAAACATACTATGACACAGAAAAACTTCAGTACACACAAAGATACATACAGTAGTGCCTGCACTTAAAAGCTTTGGTCTGATCATTAAGGACTCTGAATGGATTCCAGAAACTACAACATGAAAAGGCACAGCAGATACAGGCAGAGAAAGGAGATGGCCATGCAGTGCTGGTAATGTGTCAATGTGCACAAGTTTCCTAATAACTTAGAGTTAAAGTCATGGTTATAATTCCTTTTTGGAGTGTTTGTCATCCGTCAGTCTTTCTCGCTCTCGGTGCCGCTGTATGGCTCTCCAAATCCGGCAAAGGACTCCACCTCTGAGTGGTATGAAAACAGATTTGATAGTTAAATTAAATCTTACCAAAAAGAAATTCCAAAACTTTTTTTACACTTAATTTACTGGTGTTTATAAATTTTTGACAACTATTAGATCTGCATCTGAAACCATACTACTTCTCCTGGAGCCAATGAATGTTTTCATAAACTTGACTGGGTTCATTAAGGGTCAATGAAGATTTTTGCTCTCATACTTTTGCAATGTTAATACAGCAGTCACATTATCACGTTCCACAGTGAGGAAGGAGTCAGTGTGTAAGGGTGAACTGATCAAACTCACAAATTATTTTGCAAGAGCATATCTTTCCATAAACACAGTGTTCTAGGACAATCAGCTTGGATTGAAACTTGCAATGCAGTTATAAGTGAAACATGTCCAGATCTCTGACATCAACACAGATCAGTCAGATTTCAGATGCTCTGCTGAAATGATCATGACAGATAAAAGATCACAGGACGTTTTCTCTTTTATTGGTGGTACAAAGACTTTTTCAGACCAGCAATCAGCCATGGAAGCATCTCAAGCATTGGACAAGAGGCGTCGTACACCCTGGACAAGTCGCCAGTCCATTACAAGGCCAAATAAAGATAAACAACCATTTACGCACACACACTCTAACACTTACGGCCAGTTTATTATTGCTTAACGTGCATGTATAGGTTTTGGGGAGGAAATCATAGTCTTCAAATAAAACTCATGCATGTACAGGTAGAACCTATGTGTTAAAACAATTTGATTTAATGTTTTAAAGTGTCTGCTTACTGATTACTGAAAATTCAGATGTGATAGGTCAATCTGAAACTTTATATGCATTAAAGGCAAATATGAGCCCTCAAAACCACATTGAAAAACTGTTCATAATAAAATGCAATGAATATTATTGTTTTCCATCAGTTTTTAGAAATGGCTTTATGAGGTTTTATTGTAGACAAATAATAAGGACTTGTGGTTACCGTAAACGTAGAGCGTGGAGGTCATCTTTGCTAACATCTCTCAGAATGTCTGTTAATGTGTATTCCTCCATTACAAACTGGAATACAAAACAGAAAAAAAAATGTAACTTTACAGTGATGGTGTAAACAGTAGGACAATGCTTACAATAGTCTACAGATGCTAAACCTTTTCTATAGTGCCTTGGTCCGCCCCCTGCTCTTTCAACCAATCAGTAAGCTGCTTGTCTGGCTCGTGGTCCGCTGGGATGTGAAGAATGGAGGGAGTTGAAATATCTGAAACAATAAGAACTTGGCTTACATCGCTCTTTGACTAAAATCCGCATTTCTCACAATAACACAACATTACCATCTAGAAATTTTAAAACAATCACAAGTTGCCATTCTGAAATATTTATAATATTGGATATAGCTGACCCCCTTGTGTGACAAGTGTATCTGCAAACCACTGTGACTTTATAAAAGGTTTGATTCCATTATTTTAAGACAGACATGTGTCAATTGTTTCGACCCTGGGATTTATACGTCAGCTGTTATTTGTATTAAATGTTACAAGATTCCACAAGCTGCATCTTCCTGTCCCCCTTATTTCTGCTTTGATAATACCTGCTTAAGATTTCGGGTAAACAAAAAATCAGATCAGACAACATGTGAGATAAGGTTGGGATTAAAGTTATGTTGATACTGTATTTAAGGGTAAAACAGTTCATCCTAAAGATATCAAGGATCAGCATACATAAACAACACAGTAAATCAGTGAGTCAGTGTTTTTACCTGGTGCTCTGTGTCTGAGTCTGACCAGCTCCAGGTCATGAGTTCTCTGCTGCAGCGTGGCTTTCAGGGCCTGCTGGTACTCCTTCTCCTTCTGCAGCAACTCCTCCAGCAACCTGCACCAACAACATCTGTTACAGTGACTGACTGCAAGCAGCCCATCCCGTCCAATCAGATATGCACAACAAAAAGTTTACACTTTATTCTTTCAGATGTTGGGAGATCAGAATGGGAAAAGAACTAGTCCCATCTTGTGTCTCCCAGATCACAAGGCTTTTAGCAGATATATGGGGCTTTTTGGTCTTACACCAACCAGAAGCCACAAGCTCTGTTTTTAATGCCTCTTCCTTACCACTTCCATTATTCTCTCATTGCATGCAGTAGAGCATTCAGTGAGATGTAAATCAAAGACTCTGCTGTGCCTGAAGCTATGTTTCAGTCAAAACATAAACAACAGTCTCATACTTGTTTCCTAAAGAATTACATGTAAAACATGCAACTGAAGTCTGAATAACAAAAACACTCAGAGAGCACTAACCTTCTCCTTGCAGCTCATTTCCTCCATAATCTGATCTACATCTAAAGGTTTCTGGATCAAGGTGGTGATCCAGATCACTCTGTAAATCTGATCGATCGGTCATTGTGCCAATCCCAACCTATCATGAATTGTTATCCACATTCATTCATAACTTTTTGAATGATTTTGTCCACAGTCCAACAGACAAATAAATGAATAAACTAACACCATCCACCGTCTCGTCAGCAGAGGTGATCCTCCATCTTAATCCCCAGTAACCAAGCATTCATTAGAAAATGTGATACTATATTCAGTCAGTGTGAAGGGTGGTGATGGTTTTTAGTCATCCAGGACATGGTAAGTAAAAAAAAAATTAAAAAGGCCCTCTGTCTTGGTTCTTTAAGACATTTTATTTCTCATTCAATAATCTTTCTCAGTTCTTTCTCAGGGTTTCTAGCTTTGTGCTGTAGAGATTGAGATGGTTTGTTTAAAGAGTTCATGATTAACTTTATAGTTCAAACTTTAACCAACGTGTCATCCACATATCTGAACCAACAGCTTGGTGATATTGATGTGTAAAATCCCAGAACTCGGATTTCTGTTTCTTTCATGTAGATGTTTGTAACACTGGGTGAAACTGGAAACTTTTTTAAACAGGTGGTGAAAAGGCAGTTTGGGAGGGTACGAATCTGGTTTGTCTGATCCATCTTGCTGTAAACAGACTCCACCGTTTCAGCTGTCAGCAAGTATATAAGGGACAGATGTGACAACATCTGTGGCCATTGTGGTCTTGCACAAGTTTTGTATGTGATGTGGTATTTTACTGATTATAGGCGCTACCACTTGATACACCACATGCCGCGCCAGCTAGGCCCAGACCTGTCTGCTTACTTATACTTGTTTTGCATGAAATACTGTACCAGTCACTGTGTCCAAACCTGTACTGGTGATGTAGAATATACTTTGTGACAAATGAAATTGAAATTTCTTCAAGTTAATGAAAACTGAGAAAGAACCTGCTGCAGAAAGTGATTTGGCAGGAAAAGGCTGGCATTTAATTCTCAAGAAAAACTGAAGTGTGTATATTAACCAGAAGAAATGCAGAAACAGCATAAAGCCAAACATCATCAAACTCTGCTGAAGCTGAGATCAGACAGACAAATATTTTTTGATTATGCAAAGATGGTGCAGCGCTAACTTCATACATTATTTGCAGTTATTTATGGAAACAAACATTTTTGGGGGATTTTTTTGTTGATAAATCAAATGAGTTTGTTATCTACTTTATAAAAAGTGTTGAACCAGGAACCCAGAAAATATCTGGAGAATCCCACGAAAGTTTCCACATAACACAACAAGAGGCTGTGTGTGTGTGAACAAACAAGTTTGTTACTTCGGGAAACTGGTTAAATTAAAAATAACACCGGCCCGTTTGTGTACTCAGAAAAGCTTCACAGACTTTCAGTAGGAATAATATCAACAAAATGGAAGCAGTAATCCAAAATCTTCACACATCTAAGCTCTGAGATCTGAAAGCTTGATCGTATCTTTTATTTTGAAACAACCATCTATGGTTTGTTAGTTCTGCAGCAAATAAGCAGAAGTAGCTGAAGTTCACATGAAAAAAGAACATTCAAGTGGAACTTCAAGGTCAAGGTACATCACTTATTGATTATACCATCACAGTATTTTCAGCCACAATTTGCTCCATTAAATTTGCAACAATATTGACAGAAAAAGCAAAACTTGAATTCATAGAATTTCATGCTGAAAAGCCCAAAAGTTTGTGGGAGAATATCTTTTAAACTGCTGCTGCACATCATCTCCATGTTGAATAATAACAGCAACACCATGACTGTTGTGAAACATAAATATGGTACACGCACTACACACTTAGTATTTGTAATTTCTGTATTAAATAGAAACATAATTATCAAACCAGAATCATGTTATTTCCCTGGGTTTTATGTCTTCTTTTAACATACAGGAGCCTTAAATACAAATTAGACTTTTTATTTGCTTTGCCATTTATATTGTTCAGCCATTTTTGATTAAATCTCTCTATGTACTTCATGACTCTGCTTTTTGCTTTTTTGCAAAGATTTTGGTTGATTTTTACGGATGCGCACTAGTTAGTATCTGGTGAGCATGAGAAAGTATCTTTTGTGTAAGGGATGCTAAGTGGTGTCCCCTAAAGGGCTCTGTAGATTTTTAAATCATTTAAAACATCAAAAAAGGTAAAAACATAAAGGAAAAACATCTTAAAATTCACAAGTTTGTGTTTTCATAAAATGTTTGCATATTAGCTTTCTGTGCAGGCTGAGTTCACGCCCCGTTTCAGCATGAGGAATGTAACGATGCATGTTTCATTCACCTGATGTGAGCAAACCTGCAGAGGTTTACGTGTGTCTAGTAAATAGTTTCCACATGAATGATTGTTTGTACCTGTTGGTCTCCTGTTTGAGCCGTCCCAGCTGCACTCCCAGGTGAAATTGTGATCGTTGATGCTCCTGTGAGTGGGAGGAGATTGGTGTGCTCACAGCAGGAAGGGTAGAGTCTGCTGCTATCACCGGGTCATCAGAGTTCGATGCTAAAACAGGGCCAAACTCTGTTTCCTCTTCATCCACCTCATCATCTTTCTCTGCCCCCTCACACTCTGATGCTGGGCCAAAGTGAGTCTGCAGCTCTGTAAACCAAAACCATAACGTGTATTTATTTTTAACTTGTTTGTTTATGCTCACCGATTTGCTGATAATGTTTCAATAAGTTGATGTGTTTTTCATTATTGTTCCAATATTTGAAAAGAAAATTCCATCAGGAAATATTTATTTAGCTCCCACATTCAAATTCATGTGACACTTCAGCGGGGTTTCCACCCACCTGGAATGAGGATGGTGATTGCGGCCTGCACAGCTCGCCGAATGATGTTATCCATTGCAAACATCCAGTGGGGTTTAATATGATGATTTCTCAGGACCTTGTTCACCTGAAGAGGTCAGAACGGATGTTTAGAGACTTTTGTTTATGAAATAAAATTAGAATCCAAAATTACTAAAAGTACATCAAACTGCAGAAAATGAGTGCAAATCTTATTGATTAGAAAATGTCAATCTCTAGCTGTTTTTGGCAGATCTGATTCTGAAAAACCTCAAAAAGATAACTGGACTTTTTTATTTGTTGTTGTTGCTGAAGATGTTTGATTCTAATCAGAGATTCATCAGTTCAAAATGAAAACTGGAGAAAAGAGACCATCTTTAAATAGAAGAGAGGAGGGGGTCTCAGGTTTTAACTGTCATACACCTACAATCCAGTTCTGAATATAGTTCCCTGAGAACAAGACACACCTTCAGTCATGTGATTGAAACATCCCACATGAACACCCCTGGGGGGGGGTTACTGGGGAACTCCATACTTCCTTTCAAACTGATCCGAAGTTCAGTTGTCTTTTGAACCTGTTCAAGACTCTGCAGGCACTTAAAGTACTTGGATTTTAAACATTTTTAATAATTTGTAAAAATTCACATATATATACAGTGGGGCAAAAAAGTATTTAGTCAGCCACCAATTGTGTAAGTTCTCCCACTTAAAAAGATCAGAGAGGCCTGTAATTTTCATCATAGGTATACCTCAACTATGAGAGACAAAATGAGGAAAAAAATCCAGAAAATCACATTGTCTGATTTTTAAAGAATTTATTTGCAAATTATGGTGGAAAATAAGTATTTGGTCAATAACAAAAGTTAATCTCAATACTTTGTTATATAGCCTTTGTTGGCAATGACAGAGGTCAAACGTTTTCTGTAAGTCTTCACAAGGTTTTCACACACTGTTGCTGGTATTTTGGCCCATTCCTCCATGCAGATCTCCTCTAGAGCAGTGATGTTTTGGGGCTGACGCTGGGCAACACGGACTTTCAACTCCCTCCAGAGATTTTCTATGGGGTTGAGATCTGGAGACTGGCTAGGCCACTCCAGGACCTTGAAATGCTTCTTACGAAGCCACTCCTTCGTTGCCCGGGCGGTGTGTTTGGGATCATTGTCATGCTGAAAGACCCAGCCACGTCTCATTTTCAATGCCCTTGCTGATGGAAGGAGGTTTTCACTCAAAATCTTACGATACATGGCCCCATTCATTCTTTCCTTTACACGGATCAGTCGTCCTGGTCCCCTTGCAGAAAAACAGCCCCAAAGCATGATGTTTCCACCCCCATGCTTTACAGTAGGTATGGTGTTCTTTGGATCCAACTCAGCATTCTTTCCCCTCCAAACACGACAAGTTGAGTTTCTACCAAAAAGTTCTATTTTGGTTTCATCTGACCATATGATGTTCTCCCAATCCTCTTCTGGATCATCCAAATGCTCTCTAGCAAACCGCAGACGGGCCTGGACGTGTCCTGGCTTCAGCAGGGGGACACGTCTGGCACTGCAGGATTTGAGTCCCTGGCGGCGTAGTGTGTTACTGATGGTAGCCTTTGTTACTTTGGTCCCAGCTCTCTGCAGGTCATTCACTAGGTCCCTCCGTGTGGTTCTGGGATTTTTGCTCACCGTTCTTGTGATCATTTTGACCCCACAGGGTGAGATCTTGCATGGAGNGTGTGTGTGTGTGTGTGTGTGTGTGTGTGTGTGTGTGTGTGTGTGTGTGTGTGTGTGCGTGCTTGCGTGCGTGCGTGCGTGTGTGTGTGGGTGTACTAACTGAGTCCTGAAAGCCGAACAGAACCAACTGAATCTGGTTGATGGAGTTTGAGTCAAAGTCGAGGTCCAGTTTGAGTTTAGAGATGGTGGCCGCCATGATGCGTCTCTCCGGAGAATGAATGAAGTCTCGAAGGATGCAGATGATCTGCTTAATGTGTTCAATAGACAACTGGAGCTCCTCACTGCCCTGTTCAAACACACATACACAGAAAATCCTATTTCCAATTCCTTTGAATGAGTGAGTTTTCGAACCACGTACAAAGGTTTCATGTACCAGAACCCAATGGTAGAATTTTAAAAGTGCTTTTACGCCCCCCGCTGGTTTTATAAGAGCATGCAAGCTCATGTTCACTACAACAGGGTTACTTACATGGTTATGTCAATACTTTAAGTTTAAAAGAGATGTTTATGCAGTTTTGCTGTATATATGACCAATTAACAGTTATTTAAAAACTGAAATTGGTTCCTTACTAAACATTGATATTATACTAATATAAAAAGGCTGATGGAATATTTTTCTTTTGAAACAAAAATAAACACTTCTGACGAAACTTTTACAAGTTCATTAGACATTAAAGAGTTGAATCTGTTGTACTTTCATATACAGTCTTTTTATAATGATTGTCTCCAGTAAACAATGATTATTTCTCATGGATGTAGTCACATAAAATGAGAATAAACATAAAATGCTATTTTTTTAGATTAAGGTTTTACATGGAACACAATAAAAGAAAATGTGTTTTAGACATATAAATATAATTAACTGGGGTTTAAGCCTCAGGACCATGTCTGGCTCCTGGGCTGAATTTGGCTTGTTTTGTGTAAGAAGTGATGAACTTCTGCTGTGACAGATCGTTTTCTCTCTGTGGATTCTTGCAGGTGCCTTTGGAAACAAGACAACTTCAAACATTTATGGTTTCACGTTCACGGAGGTTATTAATTCTCTAAACTTCTTTACATGATATTTTTACAGTGTATCATGAGGGTTTTGGTCCCTTCCAGGGTTGTTGCGTTTTATGTGCAACCTTAAACAACACAGTTATTTTTATTCTTTATTTCTCTTGTCTGAATACCTTCTCATCCAAGTAACTCCTGAACACACTGACCTGCATGTGGTTTTCCCTCAGATTGGAGATGACTTTTTCCTGGTCTTCATTGAGGACCTTGAACAGGATAGCACGTCTCTCGCTGTCTTTTTTTAACAGGAACAGTCCACTGTCCCTGTCCTCGGGTGAGGGGGGGGCACTGCGGTCCTCTGAAACCGTACTGTCATCTGGGACACTGAAATGCATCCACACATTGTAACTTTACAGACATTTTAACCAAGAATTTACATAAATTATTTCAAACAGTGTGAAGCTTTCCTTATTGTAGTAGGTTATAATACAACAGCTGGATTTTCCCTTGGTTCTTAAGGGTCTTTCACTTCTCATCTCAAAATTGAATTGCTTTATTTATTTATTTTTACTTACTAGATTTGCCATGCCCTAGATGATTGAGAGCCTTTCACAACATAATGCTTTATTAGGTTCATTTATAGATAAAAGCCTCTCTTAGATACTGTGTGTGCACAGGAAAGTGCAGAATAAGGCAGCCTGCTGGGACACACACAAATGTACGTGCACACACATGCATACGAGTGCACTGAAAAGATGTGTGCACAGCCATCAGCTGAAGATCATAAAATAATAGGTCCCCATTATATCGGCATTGTAAAAGGCAGCATGGCACAAAGAAGCCACCTGCCCTCCATACAAATACACAGAGAGAGAGAGAGGGAGACATTCACTGACATCTTTAGAACCCAAGCTGAAATCTTTACATCTTTCTTATTTATAACAGCCTGTTCCAAAGGTTTTCCCACAAAATCTGTCATAAATCACATTTTGCTCTTAGAATAAATGTATTTCTGAGGATAACTTTTTAAAATTATTTAGTCTGAACTCCTGGAAGAGTTGTTTACTTATTTACGATGTAAACTCTGCTCCCACCTCAGGTAATTGGAGCTGGACGGTCTGAGGAGGTTCTCGGAGCCCAAGTTTCTTTTTCTCTGGAAGAAAACATCATGTTTGGAGTCACAGTCTGGACTCACAGAACCGTGTTCGCTGCTGCTGCTGCCGGCAGCTTCACCCTGCAGCTGCACCGGCACAGACACGCTGTGGACGTAGTCTAAAAACACATACGAGCAAGAAAAACTCATGAATAAATGGCGACAGCAAAAAACAAACTGAGCTTTAACGTGATAATACTCGATGATGCATTAACAGCAAACAGTTTACTGTGTGTGCAACCTGTTGGTTTGAAGGCGATCTTGCTCTTCTTGCCCTTGGTATTGTGTCTGAGGAAGATGTCTCTGAGGAGGTCAGCAGCAATGGCTCGCTTGTGAGGATCAGGCTCAAAGCAGCGCAGAATGAAGGACTTAGCATCTAGTGACAAAGATTCAGGAATCTCTGGGTGGATTTTAAACATGCCCACCTGCAACATGAAGCCATGCAGACTTTCTCAGAGACAGCTTAGACATGGATAAGCAAAAGATTTAAAGAATCAAACAGTTAAAACGATTATTCAGAAGTCTATTTTAAATCTGTAAGCAGCATCTACCTTAAACATGGCTGCCTGTGGCTCCCCAAGTTCATGAAAAGGAGGTTTCCCCGTTGCCATTTCGATGATGGTACATCCCAGAGACCAGATATCAGCTGGGGCCCCATAGCCTCGAGGACCCTTATCAATGATCTCTGGAGCCATGTACTGCAGAGTACCTACAAGGCATATAATACAATACTGTCTACAAACCTTTTTACAGGAAAAACCTGCCAACATTTAACACTGAGTCAGGGTTATTTATTGACTCCATTGATGGGAACACAATGACACAAACTTCTTTACTTACCCACATATTTCAAGGGGAGAATCTATCATTTATAGACAATATTGAGGAAATATATTTTTTGCCTGATATAAAACTGGCAATGGGACAAGAAATAGATTTAAGCATTTTGCCACCTTGAATTTTCTCTGCTGCCAAAAAAAAGATGACATTTTCAGCCAGACCTATAAAAAGAGGCATCAGAGCTTAGCGAGAGAAGCAGCAGAAACAGATAGGCAGACCTGCTAATGAAAGGTAAACACCTTCATCTGCCATGGCTTGATTAGCTAATCTAATTACACACCCCTGTAGCTGCAGGAGAAGGCCAGATGGTCATTAAATGTGTATGTCCATACACACTTGTGTGCTTGAGTGTTTCCATAGAGGCTGATAGGGGCTCTTGACATTTTAAGGGTCATTTGATATTTACACTCATAGTCTGAGACAACACCATTTCAGTGACTCCATTTATGCAGCCCAGACTGAATTACTGTCTGTTTATGCATACCTGACTGGAACTTGCATGTAGTTTATGTTGTCTGTGAGTCATTTCCTCCATTTAAATTTGTGTGATTTACCTTGCTTTACCTTTTATTTTAAACACTTTAAATGCAGATTTTATCTTCTAAATTTTGTCATGTGGCCTAAGTTTGTAATCTTAACAATGTCATATGATAACTTATTTAATTGGCTCATGTTTAAAAGACATTTAAAATAATTGGGACTTTTTAAAATATTTTTCGCATCGAAAAGTGTACCCCACACATCTCAGACATTTTATGTTCAACGTGTTCAAACTTCTGCAAAAATGTACAAAAGCAGAAGAGTTGTGTTAACAAATACCTGTAAATGTTTCTGTACATGGATTAACTCCCGCCAGTCGTTTTGAGGTTCCAAAGTCGGAGATCTTCAGGACTCCACTGTAAGTGTTCACCAACACATTATCACCCTGAAGATGAAACAGACCAATAGATAGAAACAGCATTTATTTTCAGTACAGTTAGTAATAATTACCCTGATTATTGACTCTTAGGGAAATTTTATATTTTTGCCTACTGAACTAAAATATTACACATTTGCAAAGTTGTATATATGCATCTTTTAATGCATAATGGTGAACCACAGGGCTGTGTTATTAGTCCTTTATTATCAACATGATACAATATGTTACAATCCTTTCCATTCACAATTTTAATATACATTTTAGTGATTAATTGATTTGTTACAAACTGCATCAATTTTGGTAATTAGGATGAATTCTGTTTACCCTGATTTATTGTTTAGTCCTTCATTTTTTTTCAAATCGTATTATAAAATATTCAAAAGATGTAAACATGTGTTGAACACAAGGTTTCAAAAGATTTTGATATGTTAATATGTTTTATTCATATTAAAATACAAGGTCAAATTTAAGACAACATATGGAACTGATAACTGCTTTTTAGAAAATGTGCAATGTTTATTGTGATTCCTACCTTGATGTCTCTATGGACAATTTGGTTCTCATGCAGGTATCGCAGCCCCTCCAGGATCTGTCTGGTATAGAAGATGATGGTCGCCTCCTTCAAAGGACCCCATTTTGACCGAAGCAAAGCAGACAGGCTTCCTGGAGAAAGGAGACAAGGAGTGTCCAAAACCTATCATGAAATGGGAAGATGACCAAGCAGTTAGAGAGACCGCCCGGTAACCGAGAGGTCACAAGCATCGATCTCTGAAACATAATGTTTGTCCACCAAAATGCTGAACTCTGTTTCTGTCTCTGTTTGGTAGAAATGTACCTCCAGGCACTTGTTCCATGAAGATTTTGATGTATCCATTCTCAGAAATGGAACCCAAATACTGAACAATGTTCCTGTGTTTCAGATACTTGTGAAGGGCGATTTCTTCATGTAGCGGCTGTGAGTATCTGAGTATAACAGTGAAAAAAAGCAAATAAAAAGACAAAAGATTTTGTGTGATTAGATTGTTTATAAATTTTTAAAAAATGTAACAGCTACTATTTATACAGCTACTGTTTATAATGAATTGTGCTCCTTTGTTTAAGGATAATTATGATGTTTACTGATGTAAAAATACAAAACAAAAACCAAAATTATTTGGATAGTTCTAAATGTCAACTCTGCTTGCATGTACCAATTTATACCAGCAGATGACAGAGTTGTACTATTTAGTAGTATTTAATGGGTTGTGAACCTACCTACTGTCTCTTTCAGGGATCTCTTTGATGGCAATTCGAACCTGGTTGCTCAGGTCTCTCCCAGCATACACCACTCCATATGTTCCCCGACCCAGCACCACCCTGTCCCCATTCTCATCCATGTCATATTCATACTGTAACACACAAATACATAGAGAAAGATCAGATACATCTAAATACAATGACTTTACATTTGATAGGACATTCCAACACATCCACACTGACCTCCAGGGTATCTCCATCACCCTCTCCTTCCAGTTCCACAGCATTCCCCGTACCATCAGAAATCATCTCCTTCACCATGGTGCAGAACCTGACCCAAACCCATCACAAACAATCATCACGACTCTTACTAGCTTCTACGTCACGATAACATACACAGCACTGCACAAACGTTGAAATCAACTTTATGTTGTTTCCAGTGGGTCAGACTTTCATGTCATGTTTTAAAAGGAGTAGTTGCACTTTTAAAGTGAGGCATGACTCGATATTTTTGCACAGCATATACAGTACAGACCAAAAGTTTGGACACACCTTCTCATTCAAAGAGGATGAGATATATATGCTGTGCCACACAAACATGAACACACACACCTACACAGACACATCTAGAGGAGTGTGTCCTCACCGACCGCACTGTTCCTCAGTGGAGAAGTAGATCTGGAAATCATCTGAATTGTCGTGGACGTATAAAAAGGAGCAGCGCTCATCAAACTTACTAATACTGAAAAACAGAAAGAGAAGGAAAATTTACTAAAAATAAACCAGGAATCCTGATTTATAGCATTTAAAACTCCCTCTTAAAATGTAAAACTGAGAAAAGTTGTAATTTTTATTGTTTTGTGTTTTTTGTTATTTGTATTTCAGACAGTGTGCACAAGCAGAGCTAAAGAATCTCTTTCTCTGATACTGCTGGCAAGCCACCATTAACAATCACAGTTCAAATATATTCCATTACACTTCTCTATTCTTAGCACATACCCATGTTTTTTAAAGCTTATCAGGTTACACTATTTATGTAATTGTACCTTTGCATCATAACTCACTGTCTTAAATATGTAGGAGAGATCAGGTCAGGTGGCAACTTGCTCCCACTAGAGCTCTTAAATGCAACTCCAGGTGACTAAATCTCAGTTTGAAAAGAATCGTTTGAACATATTCATGTGGTTAAATGAAGTTTGCACCCCCACAGACTGTTTTCTACATGTTGAGTAATCCCTTGATTCCCAAAACACAAAAGGTGGCTGGAAGGCAGAATGTAAAAACCTACAACTGCTGCACAAATGAAGTGAAATTATTTCAGAAAAATAAGTATATATTGTGTTCTTATATTAATCTTAGATTAGTACATTTTCATAGTTTAGGAATACTTGTTTTTGTTTTTATTTTTTTGTCTTTTAGTCTTTCAATTTCATTGTTTCAGTTACAATGACACGAAAGACCCATTCAGCTGAGGCTTCCTGTTTTTAAAGTGACCTGTGTATTTTAGGGTTATGCTGTAAAATAAGATTATAACCAGGGGTGCACATAATATTTTTGGCCTGGTTCTCAGAAGAGAACCTAGGGTTGTTGCTTGGTCCTCACATTTTTAAATGTGTCTTGCTGTGTCTCTTCCGAGCTACTCTGCTTTGTTTTTGGTTTCATCAAGCTTCAAATTCAGTCTGTTTACTTTACCTGGCTCTATATTTGTTTCAATAAAAATCCTTTAATTGTTGAAAAAATCAAGAGAAACCAGTAAAATATAAAAATACTGGTAAAAAAAAAACCTTCAGAGTTCAGGTTGGATTGTTTACAGGTTTGATTGTTCACTTTAATCTACATTTAACAGTTTGGTGTTGAAATTTATTAGTCAGCTGTTGGAGCTTCTGTCATTTACTGTAACTGTTTTTTGTTTTGAAATGATGAGGATGTTTGTAATGTGATGCAGTCAGATAAAAAGATACAGTGGACAGTTATGGGGCATTGACTGCATATCCCATAGTGCTTTGCGCGCATTAAAAATGGCGCGGATCACAGACAAATACGCTGATACTGTTGATTTTCTGTATTTTATAGCACAAAAAGGTAGTTCTACACGTCTGTGCCACGATGGTCTATTTGTCTTATTCAGTGAATTTTTTCAGTTTTGACGCGATGCAGAATCCTGCAGTCAGCTGCACTGATCTGACTGACTGAAAATCCGTCACACTGGCAAACTGATACACAGAGACAGAGAGAGACGCAGCATCAGCTGATCAGCTGGAACTTCGGCGCTCTGGCTGAGAAACATATCAGTCAAACAAAAGAAGTCAACGGGATTCTTCATGTATTTGACAATGAACCGCCTCTGATTAACCTAAAAATTCACGCAGCTCAGCCAAACCAATGTTGAGTACGCAAACGCGTGTTGCAACTTTTCATCTGGTGCACATTTTATATTTTGACAGTGTGTGCTGACCTGCGGACCACTTATTTGCACCCCTGATTATAATATAATGTTATATAAAACAAAAAGCTTTACCAAAACTAACAAAATGTCTTCCTAAAGAGCTTCCTGTTTGTGTCTGTAACTACATACCTAATGCCTTTGATGGACGTAGCAGTGAAGTTCCACTCATGAATTCCTTTCTGTAAAACACAAATAATTTCAGTGTAATATAATATGTTTTTTAAACAATTTTGAGTAAACTACTGCGATATTTTTCAGATTTCAGTTATTTTAAAAAGGAAAATGTCCTTTTTGGAACTAATTATGGCTAGCTGTTAGCTCGTATTTGGGATACATTTATCTGTATTTCACCAAACTGAGTTCATTTCAAGAGCTATATCTGAGAATGTCAATATTTTTCAAAACACAGAAATCCACGTCTAAAGATCTGAAGTATCCCTTTAATTTTCCACATTTTTCACATGTGCTTCATGTTATTACATCTAAATTTACCACTTACTTGAGTAAATAAGTGAAATGTCCATTGTTTATCATTTAATTTGCACTAATAATCAGTATTATACTGTGTTAAG
>SSNP01000001.1:8731537-8761811 GCA_006937955.1 Pachypanchax playfairii
TTGTTAATTGACACATAGGAAGGCTGGTAAATCTTGGTCGGCTCTAGAATTAATACCTGCAAAGAAAACACAAACATACAAACATACTACCATTTGTTTTGTATTTAAACATCTATTAATGCAGAATAATGATTTGGACAGATGTGTGTTTTTCATACAGGAAACCGAAGCTTGTTGGTGGTCTCTTGAGTTGCCTCGACAATGATATCCATCCAGAAGTCGAGTTTCTCTCGTTGGGGAGAGTGTTCCACCGCCTGCTTTTTAAACCTCTGGATAAGCTGCAGGTTCTGCACCACCGACCGTAAATACCTAAAGCAGAAACCCATTAGATAAATCAAAATAACTGAGGTCAGTGAGCATCACTAAGCTCGTCTAAAAGAACTGTTTCCTCACATTGTCGGTTATTATTTGTATCTTTTATGCCACTAACAGTGATGTAGTACCCCAACAATCCTTTAGGGGTTTTACATTGTAACTCATCACGAATGCAAAACTTTGTAGTAATTTGGTAAATAGAAATATACTGCGTTGCTGATATGTTTTAATATTATGTATGATGTGAGCTTTTATCTGAATTGAATTGAATTGAATTGAATTGAATTGAATTGAATTGAATTGAATTGAATTGAATTGAATTGAATTGAATTGAATTGAATAATCCTTTATTGTCCCAAAGGGGGAAATTACAATGGAGATACAGGAAACTTTAACCCTCACTCTCCGAATGTGCCTCCAAACAACATTTATGACCAGTAACATTTGTAAACAAACACAATTATTTAAAAGAGAACATTTAACAGAGTTATTTTTTTTATAATTTGCCAGTTTTACCATAGCGGTGGCTTCAGTTTGAAGAGCTTCTCGGCCGCCTGAGTTGCTTTAGGAATATCGCTAGCTAGCATACTAACGGTGAAGAACTGGCCCACGTCCCAGTAGTTATTCATTTTCTCCAGGGAACCCTTTCGCCCCAGCAGGCTGTTCAACCTCACACCTTAAATGAAAAAAAATATTATTATTAATGAAAACTCCTGGTCAGTAACTGTTTAAACACCTTCCAAAATACACTATTTAACCAACTGCTACAAATTATTAAACCACTTTTTACTGAACAAGCTTCAAAACTACATTGACTTTTAATACATTAAACTGGATTTTGAGTTGACTTAAAAGAAATTAAAAGTTTGTGAATTGACCTATTTTTCTGAGTTC
The DNA here is from genome assembly GCA_006937955.1 of Pachypanchax playfairii. NCBI lineage: Eukaryota > Metazoa > Chordata > Actinopteri > Cyprinodontiformes > Aplocheilidae > Pachypanchax > Pachypanchax playfairii. Next base: position 8,732,747 of record SSNP01000001.1, read on the forward strand.
CATGGAGCTCTCAAACTGTTGTCCAGCAACTATGAGAAGGACAGCCAGGTTGATGCCAGAATAAAGAGTGGGCTGCAGCTCAAACCCCTTCCTGTACCTGTAGGTGAAAGAAGAAAACCAGATGAATACAATGTGGGACATAATTAGCCAAAATATCCATGTTCTCACCATTGAATTGCATTGTCTCTGTTTATAGTGTCTTTGCAGTCTGAGTCAAGAAAAATATCCTTATAGATTCGTCCACAGAGGCAGAACATGTCTGGTGCAGGATGTTCACAGGACTGCAGCACCTGGAGCATCACCCTGAGAGCCTGTTCTCTGTCTCCAGGACTGTTCCTCCTGCACACATTCACAAGCATAAATAAGTGCAAAGAAATAATCTGAGACAATGAAAAACATATTACTTTCCTGAGATCTCAGTTGCATATATACTACTCCAAATTAGGCAGAGCTGTTTTTAAATCCCAGCTAAAAACACGTTTGCCTTCACTGGCCTTTAATTCAGTAAAAGAGTTTATTTTAGTTACTGCTTTTAAATGACTCATGTCTCATTTTATCATTTTAAATTCAAATCTAAGTTTTTGATCTGATATAAAGATAATCATAAGATTTTAACTGGATTCTTTTTTCTCATGTGAAAGACATGTCTGGTAGAAAATAGCTGCACTTACCTGTTGAGGGCAAATGCATAATGAAACTGGATCATTGGTTGAGTAGCCAGATCACAAGTTGGCAGAGTCTCTAGCGTTTGCACCAGCTTCACCATTGCATCATAATCCTGTTGATCAGTTAAAGATAGCAGAAGTTGCTCATTTTGTGCAACTGCAGCCAAAGAACATGTTCAGAACAATTATACAGGAATATGTTCTAAAATAACATTTAAATTTATCCAACTGATTTTTAATGTTTTTATTATTTCTTGTTTATGATCACATATATACCTGTATGTCTCTGTAAGAAAACAGCAGGTTAATGACGATATCTTGTGTTAGGACCTCTGTGTTGTCCATTCGGAGTTTTATTCGTGCAAGCTCCTTGGCCAGCTCCTCTCCCTGATACTTCTCTCTGGCCTTCCTGATGTCATTGAGCAGTGTGTCCTTAAACGATGCACTGCAAAGAAACGTTCCAGGAAAAACTGAAATTCAAGCATAAATCTTTTTTTTTTCATGCTGGACATAGAGCAGGAACATCGTAATGACTTTAAGGACTAGAAAAAGCAGAGATTACTGAACTGTGGCAGAAACTGTTCTTCTTTTTCCTAAAATCAAAAGTTTTTAGTTTTATTTCTGGCAGTTTTAGAGTTGGTCCAGTATATTCAATAACAGCATTTGTAACTTTTTACAGTGTGATTAGTGTTAATTAGAAGTCATTATCTCAATAAAACTGTATTTCTACCTATTTGTATCCTGCTTTTAATGCACACAAATCAATGGGTGTGTTTCTTGTCAAACAATATTAATTTTTTTTTATTTTGTTTTTATTCTTCTCACCATGATGTTACATGGATGTCCTTCAGGAGGCTAGTAAAGCGGTCAGTCAGGGGGACACACAGCGGCCCCAGTAAGTTGTCCCAACTGGGCTGCATGTACTCACTGGCCCTTCGTTGAGCATCACTCTCACAGCACATATACTCATGATTAGGAGTCACAATGTAGGGGATGAAGTAGTAGTTACCACTAGATGCCTAGAAGGTGAGAGAAATGGGTGATTAAAGAGAAAAATAGAAAGACAGGATGAAGTTCTGTCACACAGTTAAACTTTATTATACACACAGGATTCTGACACAAGGTGTTAAAGAGAGAGGCGGAGGCGGAAGATTAGAGGGAAATAAATGAGTAGGATCAGTTCAAGCAGAGGATCTGATCCTCACAGACTTATTTGGTAAAATCCTGATGCATCATGACTTATTAGCAGGTTATGATGGGTAATATTTAAAGTCATAGTTAAACTATGACACAAATATGAAGACATGGCACCCTAAATCATCCCAATGTGTCTGTTTCCGCATACAGATTTAGCAGTGATTCATTGCACGATGCAGGTAAATGCAGGAAATATGAGGAACTTTGCCTTTGTGAGTTGCATACAGTAGTAGGAGTTTATTGCACGATTCCGTTGAGATTCTCAGTAGTAGTTGTAAATGATAAACTCTCCCAGCATGCCTTGGTACAGGCTTTGTACCTACTTTATTTCGTAGTCCAGAGCCTCTGTATTCTGGAGGCAACTGAACCCAGGGAAAGCCTAACGTCGGTGGACGAGTTCCCTACTCCACACAGGCAAATAGAGAGCACAAAAATAAGTATCAGTTCCTAGAAACTAAAAACATGTCAGGACAATGTCTATATCTACACATGTGTGTGTATGTGAGGGTAAGAAAGAGTTCAAAAGACAGAAAGGAGGAGCTTAATAAAGCATATGCATTCCTGAATGGTATCAACATGAGACGACAGACAGCTTGTCATGAAGGTTATTCCTAGAAATAAAAGGAGACGGAGTGTGCACATGAATGACTGTGAAACACACCACATAGAAACTTACTGTGTTTTTCTGCGCCACCATGTCCTGTACAGTAACAGAACAAAAAAAAAGAATGTGATGCATTTGAAAGCTGTTAAACAACATTACATGTAGTATTTTTACTGCATTAGTGCTTTCAAATAGGTGGTAGAACTGACTGTCCTGCACACACCAGTCTGTAAATAACTTAGTGGATCACTTTGTTCTGAGGCAGCATGAAGGAATGGCATCCACGAACTCTGATTACACTCAGGGATGGTGTGCATGTCTACCTTCAGTGACTGAGCAGTGTCGGGGTCGGTGTCATGGTACAGGATGACATTGTTGGCCATGTCGAAGCTCTCCCTCACCCCCAGGTGGTAAAATAACGAGGGCTGCCGAAACACATCGCTCATGTCCACGACCGCAATGTCTGAAAGGAGAAAGCGACACTACTAATAAGACGCACATGATTAATTTGATACTTTCAAAGTTCCAACTGGATTTGCCTATGAACTTCAGTCAACACTGGCACCATTTAAAGGGATAGTTCATATATTCTGCAGAAGGGTTCTGTGGAATGGTCATGAACAATGAACATCTCACCTGTTGTAGATATCTCTTTGAAACACTAGATTTTGCTATAATATATTTAAGTCTGATTGGACTGTTGTTGAGCTAATAGTTAGTTCATGCGGGGCCAAGATTGAAGCAGAATTCTTTAAAAAATTCCAGTTTCAAAAATGTCCTGGTGAATTCAGCTGTTTTTTAAACATTTACATTGTTATTTATCTGTCAGAGTTATAGTAGCTTCAGACATACAGATATCTGCTGCTACTATTTTTACTTGCTAGCATAGAGTTGTTTTTGCATAACTTGGTAGTATTCAATTTTGAATTACACAGTTATGTAAATAATCTATGGTTTAGCTTGAATTCATACTATTCCTGCCAGATAACCAAGTAATCCAACAGCAGTGGAAAAGTTTATGAAAAAGTATTTGTATGTGTTGCAATTGACTTTTTAGTTGTTTTAAAGTTTTTGTAGAGTGCAGGACTTCACTTTGGTCTTGGAACTCCTCATGTCATCAGCTCGTCAATCCAGTTACAGCTAATCTGCTTTCCTTCTTCACTAAGTTTGTTCAAAGAGTTACAACAGATAATATATTAATGTTTAAAACATTTCCATAGAGCCAAGCTTCCAAAGATCTGAACCATCCCTGTTAGCTAACAGATGAAGAGAGCATTGAAGAGGAAACTGAAATGTTTATGGTTCCTAACGTGAAAATTCAAAGATATTGTCCTATGAAAGTATTTTTATGAGCACATAAAAAAGAACTGAAGTAAACTAAGTCCTTCCTGTGAGGTTGCAGCTTTATGAATTCCTGGAAATACTCCTCAGTGTAAAAGACAGAGCATACCGAATGGTGGAAATAAGAGCAGGTCTCATGAGAACATGTATGGACTAGTATGAAGACAGGAAAAAGACTCATTATGAACTCAGAAGCAATAGTCACAAAATCCCTGACAGCCACATTGTACAGTACAGACAATAAGGAAGGAAATAATATAATTTGTATTGGTGATCTTGGCTAGTTTTATAATCATTGATCTTTTAAATGACACTTCTATGTCATAGTGAAAACACAAACTCATCACAACAGCAGGGAGCAGCTGGACCAAGTGTCCATGTAAAATCGGGGGAGAGGGTGGTTTATAATCATGTGTTTTTGAAAAAAAAATTTTTTAAGATATTTGATTAATAGCACAGGAAGTTATGTTAGCTTATGTAATGTATATTTTAAAATATCCGGTTTGACCTTTACTCTTGAGAGAAAAGACCAAACAAGAATAGGGAGGGTTTCCTGGAGAGTTTTGTTTATCTCTGTGGTCCCTGGCATATAAATCTGAAGGATTCCGATCAATCTGAGATTATTTTAAGCAGTTCCAGTGGGATTTAGTTGTTCCCATGTAAAGGGAAAGATTAGAACAGAGATTAATACTGATGATTCTTCAGTGACAAGTTTTAGATGGAACACTGAGATGGATTGGTGCACTCGTAAGAACAGTTTTTAATGTCTAAAAACTTTGGGTTTTCTCAGGTACAGTCTCTGTGTGATTAGTAATTTTTGCTTACAGCGTATTTTTTTCTTTCAAGTTATATGTTCTAAGATTTCTTAACGTAAAGATTTAGACGTATGACATCAAAGACTATAAATTATGTAGAAAGTTAAAAAGGAATGTGGTCATTCCATAGAAGTTCACATTGCACGTACATTTAGGTAGATTCTAAATTGTTCCAGCAGGTTTTAAACCGGTTACTGGGTCAAGAAACAGTAAATCTGATCTTTAAATACTCAGCTTCATAACCACTATCTCACCATATGTACAACCATATGAAACAATGTCATTGCAGTTCATTTATGTTGCATGTTTCTTTTCTTGTTGACCTATAAAAATAAGATTTGAAGCATCTAATCATAAAACCTGTGGTGCTATTCTACCTCAGGTGTAGGTTCTCCATTGAATTCTAGTGAAAATTGTTACAATTTTTCATGATCTTAATTCTTATTATGAATAAATGTTTGACCAAAGTAACACCGTGATTTATCCAACGTTTGCTTTAGCCGTGAATTTAAAACATAATACATAATATACTGAATGTTGATGTCAAAGCTTCCTGGAAGGAAAAACCTCAAATGAATGAATGAATGGCTCTGTGTCGTAATTTACAAAGAAATCTGGATACCAATGAAACATTGTTCGGGCCGTTACTCACGTCTGTTTTGCTTGTTTTGACAAGTCGAAAGTCTGCCATGTGAATAGTTTTATTTTTGACTCACCACTCCATCATCTCAGGTTTATCTGTTCTCAGGGAAGCCATTGGTGTTATGGACTCATGCAACTGAAACTTGTGCACGAGTCCATGTTTTCTGCAGGACTGTGTGGACAATTTCATAAGGTATAAATAACTATCAGACTCGGATTCCTTTAAAAGGTTTCAGCTTTTCATGATGATGATGGAATGATAAACCACATGAATGAAAACCAGCTGTGAAACAGAGATGGGTATTAAACTTGTGTAAGTAAAACTTTTGGGGTAACATGAGGTCACAGTATTTTGAGTACTGGAAGTGGTAATCTTACTGATAGCACATGCTGCAGACATGATCACATTAGAGTCAAAGTAAGGCACATAGTGGGCCACATTAGAGGTCATCTGGTGTTCAATGGGATTATAAACTTGATGCTGACGGATGCTGATGACAAATGGTTTTGGCAGAAAAACAATTTTGCAGAACAAACAATTATTGCCAGAAACCTGAGCTGCAGACGTAAATGTATCATTATAAATCATTATATCTCTAGAACATAAATTACCAGCACTTAAAATCAAGCCAATAAAATCATTTTAAGGGTTGTGTAATGTTCCTTGCTCAAACAAAGTAAAAGTGAAACTAAAGTTGCAGAAATCCAACAAATCAGAGCAACTTTTATACACACTTAGCTTATCTTTTGGAAAAATCAGAAACCTTTTAAAGAATCTGTTTTGTTTAATCAAAACTTTCTACTAGTGAGATTTAACTGGATTCTTACACACCTGCATCATAGAAGCTGTCCAGTACAGCTGTCTCTCCGAAGTCCAGCCGTCCGAAGGTGACGGTGGTGAGCAGCGCGCTCTCCGAGTCGCACGCTCTCTGCAGACACTGCAACGCTCCGGATTCTGGGCTGCTCGCCATCACCGACTTCAATCCGTCATTCAGGACGTACACGACCCGCAGCGAGCGCTGCTTAGCCAGCGGACTGGGGCTGAACACCTCACCTCGGTCGCGCTCCGCGCACACCCCGGCTGTGTGCTCTCCAACCATGTCGGCGGCCTGCGCGCTCTGCCCAGTTTCCATAGCGAAAGCCTGGGAAATGGATCAGTTTTACCTCCTTCCTTCCTTCTCCGCTTGCTGTCCTCCTCTCCGCCCTTCTCACTCTGTCTGCTCCTCCGCCTGGACCTCCTCTTGTTCAAAAGCGGCGCACCTGATGAGCGCGTCTGAGTTTGTCCTGCCGCATCTCCGCCTCATTAACTCACATCAGCTGCCGATTATCTCGCACCAAGACGCTCGTCTTACCCAGACTGGATAAGACCAGATCATATAGGAGGAGATCTGAAGAAATGGGGAAGTCTGATGAATGTTTTCATATCCATTAATTATCTGGTTGGAGGTTTCCTTGGGACACATTGTCAAACAGGGAGCATGACACTGACAAGAAGTTCTTTGTGAGGGATCAAACGCGGCCTGCAGGTTAAACCATCTCTATTACAAAGTTAAAGGAACAGCAATCCACAGGAGCAGAAGATGTTTTAAAGCTTGCTGAGTTCTGGTTTGAATTATTTTCAGCTTCATGTTGGAGTAATCTTTGTGTATTTAACCAAATTTACACAAGAAGAGACGAGTGAATGTGATTCAACATCCTATAAACTTATAGTGAACATGTAAACTGTAAAACTGATGCATCTAAAAGTCCGATCGACTTTTAAAATCCCTAAAGAACTTCATCAGCTTGTGAAAAAGGAACAAATATTCAATTTTTATACAAACATTATACACGGTTTATAAAAAAACTGGGGTAGCTATTTTTCCCTGTTAATGACCGGAAACTGTAAAATACTGAATTTTAGATGTTTAAAAGGATCTAAATCCCTTTTATGATGATTTCATATGTTTTTGAAAGAGAAGTAGAGCATATGATGTGATTGTTTCTCAAAAATAAACGTTTACACAAATAACCTGATGTATATTTCATTAATGAGAGTTGTTTCTCAAAAATAAACTTTTACACAAATAACCTGATGTATATTTCATTAATGAGAGTTTTTACATGCTGTGGCTTTAACTGTCTCTTCTTGCTCTCTCCCTTTGATGACCCATTATTTCTCTTTTTAATTATTTAAGCAGAACAAATATATTGAGTTAATTTACACAGCATGCACTGTTTACTCACATATATTCACAACTGTCATTATAAACAAAACACACACGTACAGTACATAATAGCCTCTTTATTACACCGAAATATAAAAGTATATATATATATAGATATATATATATATTCATCACTATCCTGGAGAGAAAGGACCAAGTCAAGAAAACAACTTGTAGCCTCAGTAGTTTTCTCTTTGTCATATGAAAGACAGGAAAACAAAAAGAGAACAAATAAAGATTTGGAATCCAAAACAGGAAGGCCACAGTGACGGGTTGTCATTGATTCTGTGCACATATGAGGAAGGGAAGCAAACAGCTGCACATGCTGCCATTCACACGCCAACACATGCACATATTATATCTTCCTTTACCTGTGAGGACCAATAACTAACTACATTCAAGAGACCCTGTGGTTAATTTACCCTTCACATGGTGCAGAAACATGGTGTGCAATGATCTCTGCTTTGTAGGTATGATGTTACCGGCACGATTTTCCACTTCCAAGACTTAAGAAAATGTGAGTTTGTGTATGAACCTTTAAATTGCAGCAAAATCTCACTGGCATGTTTTTTTTTTTTTTATCAATTTTTTTAGTTCCAAACGGGATTCAATTAAGAACAAATAACAATCATTTGTGTGAAATGAAAATATCAGATATATTATAGCAACATATCAGACACAAAATGCTAAAGAAGCATGATTACTTAAACTTTTTTGATAATAACTGGTTATATTCTTGATTAAATCTACTTCAGCTGATCCATTAAAAAAAAAAGAAACAGATATTTTTTCTGCTGATGCACACACACACTTCCTGTAACCATTTCAAATAAATAGCCTGGTTCAGTGTTTCCTATTGTGTTTTCCATAGGCAACAACAGACAAACAGGATCTGAGCATGACTCAGCAAAATGGATCAGCATGACCAAATTAAACATCACAAATGTTGAAAAGATCATTACCAGCTTCTGTTTGCAGAAGAAATATTGTGCCATGTGACTTTTTATATGAAAATAAAAATAATAAAGTCTTTTTGGGATCCTTTTATCGATTGCTGCACTGCTACAGAACATATTTCTTTGTACTTTATTATCTTCAAATCTCAACATATCATGTTTCTGTCATTTAAATGACAGAGTTTCTGGCTCAGAAAAATCACTGATCATGTGCAGTGACTTTTTAAAAGTCATTGTAAAACCTCAAACAGCTGCTGGTTTATTTAAAGATCAGACACACCAGATACAAACTTTACTGTTTAAATGGTAAGCTAAGCTAACTACAGTAACGCCTGACCAGTTTCCATCAGACATAATTTCATTTAAAACAATATTTCCTTGCCAAATGTTTGAATTAAGTTATGTCTTACAGTTTAAACCCCATTAGAACCCAAATTAAGATGAGTTCAAAAAAAGACCAGATAAAATTATTTAAATGTATCTGTAGTAAAAAGTAGCTGATACCTCCTGATTACTTTCCTGCAGTGTAACATATAGAAAATAAATTAGCCTAAATTCAGCCTAGATCTCAAAGAAGAAAAAATATGCATTTTGAAACTGTATAAAACAAAAAGGCCAGAGTTTTCATTACATTTTTTTAACACACTGGCACCTTAAACATACATTTTTGCCATAAATGCTTAACAATAGACACTGCTTCATCCATTGCTGAAAGTAACGCATAGAGACAGATTCTGCTCACTAGAGACATGGAGCTAAAAGCTCCGCCCCTTCGCCTGCCCACTTATGGTATTTTTAAGCATTAAATAAATAATTATGACTAAATGTGGGATAAAATGAGTATTTATCCATGCAACAACGAGATAATAGATATGTCAACACTTACAAAGAATCCAAGAAGTTTTTGTTTTTTTTTGTAAGTCTGGAAAGCATTTCACTCATTAATATGGAGGGGGCGGGACTTAAAGCTTGCATTGGAACCAATCAGTAAGATGTGCAACTTTTGTATTGGCTTCAAATTTGGGTAGCATTTGAATATGTAGTTTCTTTGTATAAATAATGGATTTTGAACAGAAGAAATAAAAACAGATAATAGAGAAACTTATTTAGAGTTTATGGCACAAAAAGTTGTTTTTAACATGGAGGAGGTTTGTGTGTTTGGGTCTAATTCAGGGGTGTCAAACTCCAGGCCTCGAGGGCCACTATCCTGCATGTTTTAGATGTTTCCCTGTTTCAACACACCTGATTCAAATCCTCTGTATTTCAACAAGTCCTGCAGAAGCCTGTTAACAACTTGTTCATTTGAATCAGGTGTGTTGAAGCAGGGAAACATCTAAAACATGCAGGATAGTGGCCCTCGAGGCCTGGAGTTTGAGACCCCTGGTCTAATTCATGTCTCTGGAACTTTACATAAGTCCTCAGGTGGAAACTGTGTTCAGTGTCCTACTTTGTACCTGTACAACTACAGTCCTCACATGATAGGAAAACATACAGACATGCGCACACCTACACACACACACACACACACACACATATGCACACACATACAGGAGGTGAAGGCCACAAAGTGGACACAGAACAGCACAGAGGTCAGCTGATCTGACCGGGCTACAGAAGTTAAAGTTTTCCTCCCTGTCTAAAGTACCAGTGAGGTTGCCACAGCAGCTGTGACTCCATGTCCTTCTTCCATTACCATGGCAACCCACGGCGTAAAGCCTTGGTCAGTCAGTACCAGTGGCACAGCAAGAAAGCAGTAAACTGAACAGATCTCTTCAAAAAGAAAAAAAAAAATCAAGAAATAAACACAGGATAAGGCGGCAGAAGGGGGAAAGATGGCAGAGTCCGTGGTGCTGATCATGAAGATCTTTTGGCACAAACTTAGTTTTGGCTGACGTGTCAAAACTGACAGTGATATTGTTTTTAAACGGTGGCCTCAGATGTGATCAAAGCAGGCTGATAAGGATGCTCTAGTCCTCATTTGGACAAGCTTTTCTTTATGTGCTCTATTTCCACCTGGAAAACAAGAACAAGATTTTATTTGTGTAGATTACATTAAAACATTAAAGCCATTACATTTATGGCTTTAGTCAAGATCAGTCAATAAACATCTATTTGCTTATTGTCTCACCTGTAAACTAATACGCATCTTTTTCTCCTCGTCCAGTGCGTTGGTCAGCTGTTTCATCTCCTGTCTGAAATGCATCAACACAATGAGCTTTTGTTGTTTCATATACAAAGTCATCTACAAACAAACGATGTCTCACTTACTTGTGCTGGGTCCTCAGCAGTTCTATGGAGCCTCTCAAGTCTCTCAGCTGGTTCCTGAGTTCCTCCAGCGTTGTTGGTGTCAGAGGTGAGTGCCGGAGCTCGGGGGAGGGGGTCAGACCCGAGGAGGAGGACGGGGAGATGGAGCGATGGCCGGAGTTAGATGGAGAGAGGACAGAGGGCTTGGACAGCTGTGCTTTACCGTCTGGTACCTAACACAAATCAGTGATTTACTTTTAATAGGGTTTATTTTATAAACATAAAACCACAATCTTCTATTTTAGATGTTCAATTTCAATAATTAAAAAAAATGTTAGTTTCTAAACATATCTAAACTTTATGCCTTGTGTTTTTGAGAATCAGTGAAAATAATCCAAAAAACTGAGAAAATACAATAAAATATGTGGTGATGAAATATTACAAGTTTCTGTTTTAAGGCTGTCTAAATATTATTTATGTACAATGTAATCCCAAGACTGGTGTTAATTCCCTGTAACACTGAAACTGGCTGCAATAGTTTTTACTTGGCTTTTTAACATTAAAACATGTGGGTTGGCGCCCTCTAGTGGTGGAAATAATGTCTAGAAGGAGGAGCAGCGGTCGTACAGGGAAAATAGGAACTCCTTTTCTCAGGGAAACCTCCACAGGTCTGACAGAGACTGGCTCATGTTCATCCTTCCTTCTCTCCTTCCTTTCCTCCACTGGGGGAGAGTCCAGGTCTGCATTGGGCAGAGAAGACTGCCAGAGGAAGAAAAGTGTTTAAAAATACTGATTTACAAAATAAAAGAATAACATTTCCAACATCCTCCCTTCAGCTAATGCTCAAAAGAAAATCATAAGCAAATTATATGATTTGTCGAAATTTTACTTTTACTTGTGACTTAACTGAAGATGCATGAGAAATGTTATCTTTTAACTATTCAGTTACATTAATTATATCTCTGCAGTTTGGCTGCAGGACATCCTGCATGCGCTCAGTGCAGCACAGATGTTTCTGTAAACTATTCCAGCCACTTGGTTATGGCGTTCCATGTACATCCTGTTATTAGGTGCTGCTCTGTCTCGGGGGCATTTTGTCCAGTCTGCGTCTTGGCTCTTGTTTCTTTTATTTAAACTGTGTCACAATGTGTGGAGTTACATATTAAACATGAAAGCCAAAAGTTTCTGCAGTTTCAGAGAGAATTAAATACATTTTTAATTAGAACTGAATCTAGAATTAATCTAGAATCAAATCTAATTATCTAATTTCCCTTCTAGGATTAATAAAGTAGGATTAAATTGAATTAGAATGTGTTGTAAGTTCTTCAGACTTACAGGTGTGAAGATCTGTGAGCGAGGTCGGCGGTCCATGACTCTTGGCCGCGACGCTGTTGGGTGGTTGAGCTTCTCCGTCGATGTGACGACTGCATCCAAGTCCATCTCTGTGCACACAAACACAAAAACACACCGTGGTCAGACTCATTCAGAGATGAGATAACATGTCGATGCTCCAGTCAGTCAGACTCACCCGTGACCTGTGACCTGTCAGGGGCAGAATCTGGTGTCGAAGCCCGACCCTCAGATTTAGGGCTTTCACACCTGAGCAGGTCAATCATACAGCAGCATTAAACCAGGTCTGATTATAGATGTGTTTTGTAAGTGTGTATGAATGTGTGTACTAACGCTAGTGTGGGTGGTCTTTCTGGACGCCGTGGGGGGTGGGAGGAAGAGGAGGAGCTTGACTTTGGGAGGACGGGTTTCTTGGGAAGGTGAGCAGGGAGGGTGGGCTTAGGGATGTCCCCAATCTTCATGTCATCACCTAAACACACGTGCAAAGTTTTACAGCAAAAGACGAATTCAAATGAAGTGAATAAGAATCAAATTCTGGTGAAACAGAAACAAACATAACACGAGCAACAATGAGTCGGATGCAAAGGAAAGGAAGCACAGTGAAGGAATGAAGTTTAAAGATGCTAAAAGCTGCAGGAATAAAGAAAGAACAGCTGCAGAGGACAAAGAGGATTAAGATAAAGATCTTATAAAATAAAACACAAGCTGACATCTGGTTGTTTTATTTAATACAGTTTGTCGGTTTAGAGTAAACATGGCTAATATGTCACATTTGAACAAAATCCTGAACGCTGCTTTATGCTTTCTAAAACAAATCCCAGATTCATATTTACACCTGACTGCACTGATATAATTAGTTTTATTCAGAATTGTGTCAAACAAGATTTAATTTTTATAAAATTCTTGGTTAAAATGCACAAACCTCTAAAGATTTATATTTTTATCCATGAAGTTAATTTATTTTGTCACCACTAGTTTTTAAAATGGTATTTAAAATCAATCTTGTATGGAAGAACATAAAATATAATGACTTTAAAAATAGCTTATTTCTTAAAATGCTTCTTTGTTATGGCCCCTAACAGTTTGTAAAATCTATTCAGAGAGAATTCATAACTGCCTACTCGCCTCAGCTGTGGCCAACTTTCTCATGTGTCATGGTTCCTAATGATAAAAGTATTGAAGAAGCAGTGAGTTAGTGTTTTATCCTGAACAGAAACTCTCCTGATACATCAGGTTATTTTATTGTGATAGAAGCAGGTTTAAGTTTCAAAGTAAAATACAGTTTTTGGTTTTAACACAAACACTTGGTTTTGACACATCAGCCTTTTCTTCTACAGTCAGCTTTGATAATAATATTGTTTCTAAAAAAAGTTAAATGTTATAAATGATTTCAACAATCTCTTAAAGAACCTAGAACATGTACAGATATTTTATTTTGCAATAACTGCATTTTTTTGGGCCACAGACCATTTATATCTATATATATACTGTATATTTAATATCAACTCTTCCTCGCCTCCGTGGTTCGTCTCTCTTCCCTCAGATGATCACAGGCTGATGCCTCCTGACCTCCAGCTCTTCTCTGACCTCCTGGTATTTCTCTAGTTTCTCTTCCTTTTTCTTGATGTTGGAGTAACTTGGTATTGTTGTATCAACCACAGCGGTTTTCCTCTGCTGTTTGTCCACCATGACGTCTGCTGTTTCCAGCTCATAGTCTGCACAGATGTTCCTGTGCGTTATTCCAGCTACTTGGTTATAACACTACCAGCATCCTGCAGCTGGATTGTCTCAGGGCATATATACATATATATATTTTTATTGTTAATCTATGATATTGACACTAACTAGACTGGAAAAGACTATGTTGAAACTTCCTGGTATGTTTAAAAAAATATCAACATCATTCTAAGAGCAGAATAATTGACTCTGATTTAAACAACTGTAAACAAATAAGATGGCAGTAAATTTGTTCCCCTTAAATTACAGTTTAATATTTATATATTTTTTAAAACACTGGTTTATTAATTTAAATTTCCCTAAAAATGCTGGAGCTCTCCTTTCTTCACTGGTCTCCTTAGTGCATGTTTATTTCCTCTTTTTGATGTATTTTGCTGATGAAAATCACAAAGTTAACTGCTGTATTATACCAGAAGTGTTGTTGTGACAAGTGGAAGTGTTTGTCTTGCACCAGCAGTGCTGTCGCTGCCAGAATTCGTCAAGAAAACCGCAGTACTTGTAGCTTCCTGCTTCATGTGGACAGACTCAGACGCATTTTCTCAATCACAGCTCTTGTTATTCTGCACACAAAGGAAGGAAAACATGTGGCGAAGGAGCCTTCTGGGGCTCCAGCCTTGACGGAAAATTAGCCTCAGCTCAGATTCAGCGTTGATTTCTTGTTAGTTTGTTATTGCAGAGTGGGTTAGCAGGAAAGACCTGAATTATACGGTCAAAGCCCAACAGCAGAGGCCAAAGAGGACCCGGTTTTACCTCGATCCTGGTCTCTCTGTGGAAGATGTTCAGGCCGTTCAGGAGGAACCTTCTTAACTTCTGATTTTTTCTCTACAGATAAGATTTTGTTTGATTTTTCACTCGTTTCTTTTATAATCTCTCAGACCAAAAACACTGAAGGAGTTGATCGTTACCTGTGGAGTGTTTGGCAGATGGAGCGCTGGGTGGTGGTGGTTTCTTCGGTCTCTGGAAACCCACAGAAACAGAACTTCAAACATCAGCAAACATTCCTTCCTAATAAACATCAAGATGCAGAATTTACCTCTTTCTCAACTTCAAGCAGTTTGACGAAGTTGTCTGGGAACACACCTTGCCTCCCCCCGATCTCCCCCATCCACCAGCCCGCATCAGCACAGTCCTGAGAAATCCCAGCTTGATCGATTAACACATATTCATCATGGTCGGCTGTAAACAGAGAGTCATGACTGATAAGCCACTCTCACCTTGGTGACGATGTTGATGATGTCACCCTCTTTCAGTGTGAGTTCATCCTCGTTTTGTGCTTCATATGGGAAAAGGACTTTGCACAGCTCCCGCACTGACAGCCAATCGAAAAAAGATAAACATTCATAAGAAAAATTCCACAAAAATATGATTATTTCTTTCCACAAGGAGCTGAAATACAAGCAGAGTTTATTCTAGGTAAAAGCCTGCAGCAACTAATCTGAACAAGATGCAAGTAAATAGTGTCAAATTATATAAAATTAAAAAAAATGAATAAAATATGATTTTTAAAGGCTTTGAAATTAAACTTCTTTAATCTATAACTTCAGTTTCAAAACTCACCATGTAAAATGTAAATTAAAAACAGAAAGTATTGATTTGTAAATCTTATAAGTCGATAACCTGTAAACAACATATCAGGTGTTGAAACTGAGATATTTGAACATTTTATAGAAACATTAGCTCATTTTTAATGTGATGACAGCAAGACATCCCAAAAAAAAACCAGAGCAACAAAATCCTTGATAATTATATATTGTAGAAATATAGAAATTCTGGTAGTATAAAAAAAATGACTTTTTTCAGTTTGAAAAATCTTAGAATGTGTTTTTCCATCCAGTTTTAATATCTTTACACAAGAACCTGATCAACACAAAAGGCCTTTTGAAAACCAGAACATTAGATGTGGCGATGATAAGAAACAATAGTGATTCAAAATTAAAGGAAACCTGCAAGAAATAAAGGAAGTGATAAAGAAAATGGTTTATAGTTGTTAGGATCTGAGTGGCTCTGAGGCCCTGCTGAAAACGCTCACCTCTGGCTTTGCCGTCAGGTTCAGTCTTCATGCTTTCAGCTGTAGAACTTGACGGCTTCCCTTCGTTGATCTGAATGACAGGAAGATTACAGGAAACCTTAAGTTTCTTACATGCCCAGAGTTATGGCACCTGCAGACTGCTTTTGTTTGGTACTTCCTGTATCAACCTCAAAGTAGATCATGAGGCTTGTGTTGACGTGCTCAAAAGGACTCAGCAGAAACTAAAATTCATTAATTTAGAAGAAAATAGATTATTCAACATCTGATCGTATCTACAGATCTTGTGATATATGATACATCCCATATAACCCATATAGTATTAATACCTAGATTTCTTGTTAAGGGGGCCATTTCATACACATTTCAGGACTTTGTGGTTATTCCTTAAGTATTAAACAGTAATATGAAACATTTTATATCTAAAAAACGTCAGGAAACACTGATTAACAGACCTTTCAATCTGTCTGCGTTAAAATTTGGGTGGTTCGGGCTCCTTCCGTCAGGCTGCTTCATCAGCAGCTCGTTCATATTCATTATTTCAATTTGCTGGATTCAGATTGGCTAATAAACTAGCCTATGAGAGCAAATAATACTGTTTCCTGCCCCGCTGTGCATGGCAACGTCAGACGTTGTGTCTTCCTGTTTGATACATCTTATGCTAACAGCTTTTAGCCAGCAGCATGCTAGGCGTGGTTTCAACTGCGGGAGCTGATGAATACTAACGAATATAAGTTTTGCTAAACAGCATCAAGTATTGCTAGAAGCATACAGTTATAATAAAGAGTAGGACTAAAAAAAAAAAAGGCCTTTAGATTTACCCTGTTCTAAGATATACTGTACACACAGGTTGTCACATATACTGGACACATATTTAGGCACTACTTTTTATGGCAACAGGTCAGTTAATCACTGATATTTTTCTGTCTGTTCTGAGGTTTTAGCTTCTCATAAAAAAGCAAAAGTCACAGTGGATCTATTTAAGCTGCAGGCTTCCTGATTTTAACATTGGCTGCAGACAGATACATCACAGAAACCAGCAAACCACCTCCACAGCTCACATGTTGGTCTTACAAGGACTTTGAAATATAAATAATAAATCCCAACATAAATGCATCCCTTTTCTCTTATAAACAGCTATTTATTCCAGAAATAGATTTAGCAGAGAGACGGGCCAGCTGACTTGCTGGTGCAGAGTGTGTGTTACAGAGTGTGTGAGTGTGCCATTAAAGCAGCCGTTGTTTCCTGGGCTGAGTGGATCGTTCGATGGTGTTTGTGGAACCAGGGTGGCTCTTCCAGAGGAAAACGCACACATTCACAGCATGCAGTCTGTTCCAGCGCACACACACAGCTCTGTTCTGTTCTCCCCTCAACACTTCCTCCCTCTCTCCTCCCCCTCACTAACGAGACCCATGTGGTGGTGCGAGCTTCGAGGCATCACTGCAACGTTGCAGAAAGACGTCAAATAATCACATGCTGCTGGGAGTCAAACAGTCTGCGAGGGATCGACAACAGAGACTGTTGAAGGCCAGTGAAATGTGGAAGGACACAGACGATTAACTATTAACATTATATCAATTAAACCCTTTCAGTGTTTTGTAGACTGGATCAGGCCCCATTTCTGACTGAACTGTGTTACCCAAAAATATTGAAACTCTAGTCTTTAGAGCAAAAGTATGAACACATAAACAAATATAGTACACCATGTACATATGGTAGTATTATTTAAATCTAATCATAATTCTATGTAAATGCTGGATAAATATCCAAAACAGACTAAGTATGAACCGTCTACCGTACTATCAGATAGTATATAAAATATCAAATATAATTTTAAATTTAAACACTGAGTCACTGTAACTGGATCTGTGACCGAAGAGGAACATTTTTACAGAGGCTGTACTTCAGCTCACCACCGGAGGTACAGAAATATCATGTATCACAGTTGGTTTTCCAACCTGGAATAAAAAGCTTTAAAGTATATTTAAATCTCTACCCAGCAGGTATGAATGTTGTGTTAAAGGTTACAGTCTATATATCTGAGCTGCTGAGTGTTTTCTATCTGCACTCAGACGTCTGAATCTGTTTTCTGTCAATTTATTTCAATAAATCAGTCAAACAGAAAGTGCTACACAACCTCGTATAGGGAAGCTGTTGCTGCAGAGTTGAACATATACAGTGAAGAAGTTACTGACTTGTGTTGCTAACATTAGTTTGTATGATAACTAAGTACAAGAATGAGGGACTTCTACATCTAATTTGTAACAAGTCATTTCCAGCTCAGAATAATGAGTCCTGAGGTAAATTGAACACAACACAATACGTGGGAATTTACGTAAATTATAGACCCAAAGTGTCTCTGGGTAAAATATTTGTCCTTTTCTAACAAACCAGAGGAGAGTTTTAATTTTAACAGTTCTATTTTAAAGACTCTGTTTCTTCAGGTTTGTTAAATGGGTTTAATTATAGCTTCACGTATCTTTTATAATTTAATTCTTTAATTTGGTTTACATAGTGCATCTCAAATTTTACTTGTTCTGAAAAAAAAAAAGCTCCAAAAATGTATCGTTTTAAATTTAAATGTTCTATTTAATGGTAAAAGCAGTAAACCCATAAACTTTAAGGAAAAAATGTGCAAATTACAAAGTGAAATCTTAAATTTGTTTTCAATAACTTGATTTCTCAGTCCAAACAGTGTAATCATGCAAATAATCAAACTAAATAGATAAAAGAAAGTCATGATAAAGTGAGATAATACAGTAACACAACAAACAAACATGATGCACATGCAAGTTCTACTTTAAAATATTATTGCAAGTATGTGCAACATGTCTTCCGGTTGTGTCACTGTCCCACAGTATTGTGTTGTTGGACTCAGATGTTGATGTCAGTGTTTTATTTTAGACTTGTTACTGGGGTGAATGTTAAAGAGGCCCTTCCATTAAAAACATTTTTTCTGATGTTTCTGTCTGTTGAATATTTTAGCTCTACAGGTGTTCTTACCTTCATAGTGGGTGTGAAAACAGGTCAACAACTTCTCTTTCAGTTTTAATCTCTCAAACTACACAGGTGGTGATAACACCAGAGTCCAAACAGCCTGTATCTGTTTCATCACAACTCCTTTGTTCGTTAGTATTCATCAGCTCCCACGCCTAGCATGCTGCTGGCTAAAAGCTGTTAGCATAAGACGTAGCAAACAGGAAGACATGACATCTGACGTTGCCATGCACAGCGGGGCAGGAAACAGTATACCTTGCTCTCAAAGGCTAGTTTGTTAGCCAATCAGAGTCCAGCAAATTTGAATAATGAATATGAACGAGCTGCTGACGAAGCCTGACGGAAGGAGCCGGAACCACCCGAATTTTAATGCAGACAGATTGAAAGGTCTGTTAATCAGTGTTTCCTGACGTTTTTTAGATATAAAATGTTTCATTTTACTGGTTAATACTTAAGAAATAACCACAAAGTCCTGAAATGTGTATGAAATGGCCTCTTTAATGTTTTGAATCTGATGACCAGAACTTCCTATGACCTGGTCACCTCAGTAACCTGGAAGTGTGCAGGTGCTGGAGCGATGGCAGCTTCTCTGCAGGCTAAATGATATGCTGCAGTCTGCGTTTGTCCTTGCTGCGGGCAGCAGGACACCAGGTAGTGAAAGAGGATGTGAGGGAGGATTTAGTAACAGGAATGCAGGAAGTAGGACACTGTTCATGACAGGTGGGACTTCTTTAGTTTCTGCAGGAAGGACGTCCTCTGTTGTTCTTTCTCAATAAAGAAGCTGATAATTAGCTCTAACTTGAGGTCTCATGTGGTGACAGACAACCAAAAAGCAGACGTGTTCCAGAGTTTTACTTTTAGAGTTAAATGAACTACAACAAGAAGTTATTAAGGGGGTCAAATTTTGTACTTTTGCGAGAAAAAAACTATTTTATGAAAGAAAGAACTGGCACAAATAATTCTATTAAATATTCAGTACTGAATGTAACATGTTGTCAGTTTTCGTTATGGACACGTGCACTTTTCAAACTATTTAGTTTGTTTTCAATGCAGTGACTTTCTTATTGTCTGTTGCAGCAGAGGACACTTCAAATAAAATGGTTTTTTTCAGTAACTTCAGCAGTTTGTTAGCAGTTTGCTCATAAAATAAACACAGTTTTTCCGTCATGTTAGCTGGTGAGAAATATACGGAAATCATCCAAATATAATATGTCAGCATCTAGCTGTCAGTCTCTCTGTTCACCAAACATCAAGCTGCTGACCTTCCATAAAGTTAATGTGGCTGTAAGTGACTCAGCCGGATGGAGACGCTCCCATGTCTCCTCCTTCAAAGCCTCATTAGGGAGTAGAAAGACTCCTCTCACCGTCTCCCACTCACCAGGACGGCTCACTAACATCCTTCAGACACACAAACATCTGCAGAAGCCACAGGAAGCCTTGATGACCAGCAATGTGTTTTAAAGGCCTTTTTGATTCTTTAAACACAGGTTTGTTTTAATTCATCCACTTATTTTCTTTATTTCCACTTGGATCAAATAGAAAAAAAAAAGGTTTATCCTTCTTTTACAAAACATGGATGAGCTGAGCCTTTCGTAGAAACTCAAACTGGTCTGATTCCCATTAAGATATTCTTTAGTAGTTTGTTCTTGTCATTTTTGCTGCCTAAACATTAAACATTTTATTTGGAAAAACTGCATCTGAAAATGTTATATGACCAAAACTTTATGCTAAAAAATATTTTTGCTAAAAATAAAAGTTTTATGAATTCCATAACATCATCCTTTTTTTTTCATGCCCAATCAGAACTTCTTCTTTTACCTTTGCTGGGCAGGAAAAGTCACTTATTTGGTGTTTTCTGTTTTTTCTTACAGGAAATATTTACTCTTAAAAATCTCCCCAGTCACCTTTGTAAAGTCGATTCATTTCAAACAAAGAACAAGAAGAAAAGACAGAAGGAAAACAAATGAGGAAAAACACAAAGAATTAATAAAGACAGGGAGACGAGGCAGAAAAAGCCTGAGCCTACCGTCGCTTTGCGTCCTGTTAAAGCTTTGCTACATCAGCTCAGACAGCAGGAGAACATGTGAATATGTCGACGTGAGTGAAAAGCTGTATCACTACCCCTCCTCTCTCTTGCCCTCCGTCTGCTCTGCAGAGCTCTCACTTCTGCTTTGCTTGTCAAATCCCTGCAGGATGTGTGTGTGTGTGTGTGTGTGTGTGTCAACATAAAACCACTTCCTGCACTCTGAAGCTGAAACGGAGGAAGGGGAGGAGCTTAAGCTGAGACATCCTTTCCTTAAAGCTCAAGGCAGCAATTAAAACACCCCAAATAATTATTTATAGGCTCAACTTGCATATATTGTTTAGAATTCATTTCAGGGACAAGATGTGGGCCTCTTCAAGTCCCAGTAGCGTAAATGTTTATATTGTGTAGTGTAAGGTTGGTTAAGTATTAGTTAGGTCTCCAGGAAGTGATGGTGAATCAATGTGATGTGCTCTGAAAGGGCAGGAACAAATACTGGCTGTGTGTGACTCACCTTGTCTCTCTCTGGGTCCATGTCCATGGAGCGAGGTCTCAGCTTGATGGGCTGATTTTTAAAAATGTTCCCGAAACCAAAACCTTGGACCTGTGTGGAAGTTTAAAGATCCAAAATGACACATTATATTCAAACAACAAAAACTAAAATCATCCTGAACAAACCTCCACAACAACATAAATGAAAACAGTTCAAGTTTCCTAAAGTTTTAGATATTAAATAAACTAATTTATCTAATATTCCATCAATCCACAGCATCCTTTATTCTAATCTAATGGTGTGTTCTGTGGGCTGTCTGATTCTAATGTCAGATTTCTCAACTCCAGTTAGAGCTAGAACACCATAAAATATATTATTATATGTCTGTTCTGCTAACACTGCGCATCCTAGTCTGTAAACCCAATCACTGCCAAATGCAGATCATCAAACAGAAACATAATGTGAGGTAAGTTGTGTCATTCTCAGAACTGAGATAAAACATTTAACATCAATGAATCACAGAATATTTTGACCAAACTGAATCAAACCTACAACTGACAGTCTAAAACTTTGGAGAGACTATCGTACATCACAGAACCCCAAAACCTGAATTTTTACTCTGTATTTTTGTAAACATAATCTGGATAATGTGCAGTTTGAAGTATATAAATGTTGTGTATGGACTGAACTTGTTGTTAGCAAGTTAAATAGTTTATTTACTTCAGTATAAACTCATTCCATGTGCAGTATTTGGCCCCCAAAAGCAACTAAATAAAAAAGTTTTGGAGCAGTAAAGTTACAGAAGGATAATCCCTCCAGGCTCCAGTTTAACACCTCACTGAAGCAGATGTTCATTTTGAAACCATCACAAGGTTTTGCAGAAAAAATTCTATTTGCACCAGTTAAACCAGTAATTCACTTGCAAATTTCAGTTAAACATATGACATAAAGATATAAAGCGTATCATTTCACATTTTATTTTGAACATTTTAAGATAAATGCATCCCTTATTCTGGACACTTGGTGGTGCTAAAAACACAAACATGAAAAGTTTGCTGTTTTT
This sequence comes from Pachypanchax playfairii, assembly GCA_006937955.1. Classification (NCBI taxonomy): domain Eukaryota; kingdom Metazoa; phylum Chordata; class Actinopteri; order Cyprinodontiformes; family Aplocheilidae; genus Pachypanchax; species Pachypanchax playfairii. The sequence goes on from SSNP01000001.1 coordinate 8,755,107, forward strand.
TTTATTTCCACTGCAGCGCTGGAACAATTCAAAAACAAACATGTTAATGTCTCAATATGAAGATCACCAAGTCAAGTTCTAAATAATAACACTGTAACATGAAGTACAGCAGCTCATCTTCCACTGCAGTTTATAATCAATGTGTGTGTGTGGGGGGGGGGCTTGTTTTTCTAACCTCCTGAAGACCAGTTTCCAGACATTTACTATCTTTCTGGGGTCCGAGGGTTTTTGTGGGGACCACATAAGGGGGACTCCCCTTTTTAGGGTTAGGGGTTAGGTTTATAGGTATGGTGTGAATAGAGTTTTAGTTAGTCTTAGGGTTAGTTATAGATCAGTAATGGTTAAGGTTAGTAAAAGGGTTTGTGTTAGGTATAAATCTAGTTACTAAAATCAATGGAAGTCAATGGAGGGTCCCCATAAGGATAACAAAACAAACATGTGTGTGTGTGTGAGAATGTTGCTCTCGATTGTTTGGGAGTTCAACTCTCTGTTTTCTCAGATCAGTACTGAACTTTTTGACTCAGACTCTGTCTCGTCAACACGCAACTGAAGTGCTAGTTTCACTTCTTAAGGCTGAACATCTCCAGAAGATTTCCTGCTGCAAAGCACATGTAAACAGTAACTTGACAAAATAATATACCAAATGGTCCTCAGATTATCACCTGAGTTTGACAGAAAAGAATCAACACCTGCAACAATCCAGCACAAACTCAAAAGGGACCATGTAAGACGTAAAAACACTTATATTAATCCATCTTTTTTAATGTTTTAGTCTTAGAAAACAACATGTCTAAAATATTCTGATATTTCATGCTCTTCACTGCATTAAAACCCAGACTATGACTGTGTTTCCCAGAACATATACAGCTGTCCAAACAGAATGATTCTCATCTAGAATGCTCAACCCAGTAAATTAAATTAGTATTTGCTTGAAAATCTAAATGCAAATGATTGTAAATATGGTTGAGATAAATTTTCTAACTAGCAAATTGTTATAATTCTGGGCACATAGCAGTTACACTGACACGCGAGTTATTACCTTCTTGGGCTGAATTTCTGATCCTGTTTCTGACCGACTGTCCGCTCCATCACTTTCACTGCTGGGACTTTCCTTACCTATGTTGCACAAACATTCACACACAGAAAAAAAAAAAAAAACATACATTAGTGTAAAATTACAACCCCAATTCCCAAAAAACAGGGTTGATGTGTAAAATATAAATAAATACAACATCTTGTAAATCCATATTTTATTCCAATAGAAGATAAACAAGATATAAGATATTAAATCTGAAAATTATACAATTTCATTTAAAAAAATAGTTTATTCTGAATTGAATCTAAAAAAATTGAACCAGTTTGTTTATCTATGTTTTACAAAATATACAAAAATATATTTTGGTTTAAAATGATCTTTTTACATGTTAAAGTGATGTTTTGTGTGTTTATTCTTTTCTGGGACTCACTTGTGCGGCTATTGCGTTGGTCCTCTTGTGAGGTGGGCGTGTCCGAAGGGGGCGTGTCCAACTCTGCCAGGAGCTCTTTGGTAAAATTGGAGGGAAACATTCCAATCTTTCCATTAAGGACTCCTTCCCACCAGCCCTCCTCTACCTGAACACACAACGTTACCAACACATAATAATACATGAAAATATTCCCCCATAAACATGCATACAGTCACATGATTTATGTATGTAAATATAACTACTAACATAATTTACACTCTCTGATTTTCTAGAGTGCTTTTCAAATGAAAAAACTGTCTCACCTCTGCAATAATCTCAATGACATCTCCTACTTTAAGCTCCAGCTCATCTTCATGCTGCGGCGCGTAGCTGAATGCTGCCTTACATCTCCGTTTACGGATTTGCTCTCCTGCATCACAATCACACACACTCACATTAGTTTATATGTAAACATATTTGTGGATGATATAATAAGTTCATAACCCAAACTCTGCTGTGAGGAAGCTGCTGTTTAAGGCCTTCATTGTTAAAGCCTGACAAGCTGACCTCTGACCACTTCCATTAGAGAACAGTCTAAACATGACTGACCACAAAGCGGCCTGCAGCGGTTTGTCTTGACCTCATTGACCTTTTCAGAACTCCTGACTCACATCAGCCAGAAAATTCAGTCATTACCCTGCAGTTACAGGTTTTGTCCACTTGGTGTCACTCGTGTTCTTAGTGCAGATACTGAGCAGGTGCCGGAAGTAAAGGTATTAATTTACATTTATACATTTCTTTTTTGTTCTAAAATGGCTGTTAAGAATTACAATCAGTGTTTTAGGTTAATGTATTTTCATTAATTATTTAATTGTAAGTCTGGGATTAAAGAGCTGTTTGTGTTTGTTTTGTGTTTTCTTGTGACTATGGGGTGTTTTTGTATATTCTGTAATGTTTGGAATAAACTCTTGGTCATTTTGTATCTTGTTGTATCAGTTAAAGTTTCTCTGTTGTTATCTTCTTATTACTTCTATCTTGTTTGACACTGTTTTATTATTAGTTACAGTATTCACCTTTTGGTAATTATTTACATGTTTTTGTATTTGTTTATATGTTTTAGTTGTCAGTTATTATAGTTGTATCATTTATTTATGATAAATTGTCATGATATTTGTAGTGTTTTCTTTTTCTTTCTTTATTTTTGCTGTTTAACTGTAACTTTTTGTTGGCTGTTGTTTTAAACTCATTATTTTTGAAAGTTTTCACTTAATCTCCTCCTGGTTCCATTCATGTTTGATTTTTTTTCCCTTTTTGATTTACTATAATAAAAACATCTCTGCATACGGTATTAACAGTCTGCATCCTGTTTATGTGTCTTGTGCTATTTGTGGTTTCTACCAGTTGTTTTTTTATTTTTTTTTTTAAGAATCATTTTTGCTTTAATGTAATGAGATTTAATCATGTTTTTTTTATGAATGTTATAGTTCTGGATATATATTCTAATTTATAACAGTTATTGAATCTATTTGGCTTATTGTTGTGAATTAATTTGTAGTGTTCTGATTTACTGACAAAATATGAAATGTTAAGCTTGTTCTATATTAGATTAATCTGATACATCATGCTGTGTCTGAGCCGACGTCTGAGCATCCAGTTATTCTGCTGTATCCGTCAGCAGCAGAACGGTCAGCAACCCTAACCCAAATCCTTCATTACAGTAATAGGATCAAAGCCTGAAGACTCAGAGTTACACACGCTCACAGTGTATACTTTTATCACACAGCATGTGGGTGAGATCAGAACCTTTCTTTGCAGGTCGGACACTCTGGTCCGACACAGGACTGGCTCTGCCGTTGGAAAGTTCAGACCTGAGCACGCTTGCCTGTCCTCCATCTCTCTTCCCATTTTTCTTTATCTCCTGTTACAAGAAGAAGACAAGAAGACAAGATTAAGACAAGAATGTATGGAGAATACAAAGAATCAAGCAGGAATTTAATGAATAACAGCATTAGAGCAGCAACATTTAGCTGCATCAACAAACAGTGGTTGATCATCTGAGTCTATGTCTGCATTTGTATTAATAAACCCACACTGGACTGCAGCCCTTTTCTGTCTCCATGTGACTTTCATTCACATAAACGATCACGAGACGTCGTGAGAAACTGATCAAGAAACACAAAAAAAAAAACCTAAAAAATCAGCAGACAACGAGTCAACAAACAGGAAACCCTTATCTAGAGAGTTCCAGGAAAAAACAGACGTGATGGTTTCGTAGCTTCCCACTTTTTTCACGACACAGTTTTATAAGCCCTGGCCTGTGGCGAACGCAGCTCAGTGAGGCAGACGGACCCGGGTACACTGACTCACCCCTCATACACACTCAGGCTGTGAATCGCCTGGTGTGGCGAAAAGGCCTTAATGAGCATCTAAGATCTAAAAATATGGACATAAAATCCTCCCTCAATGACAGCAGAAGAATATTTTGGACTGAGAAGCATTTTTAGACCAAACATCAGGGATGGACATAAAACTGAGGGTGAGAAGGATGTTTAACTAAAATCTTTGGTCAAAAATCTTCTTTGTCAAACTAGAAACCATATATTCGACAGTGTGTGAAGAAGATATTCCAGTTCCCCACAGTTAAAGAGCCAATTAAAATCAGGCATATGGTTTATGTGCTCCTCTTCCAACAGGAAGTCACAAATTAAGAAGCAAAAAACTGACATCAAACAGCAACGGCTGACTTTTTCTTACATAAAACTGCTCGAAAATAATTTCCTTGTCTTCGGTCTCAGCACTCAGCTGGAATTAGAATTAGATTTCCTATAAAAACAGATAACAGTGATTTCACTCCTATTTTTGTTCCAGAAAAGCTCAGAATGTTCTTATTGCTGAGCTCCACTGGCCTGAGAAGATATCACCAATTACTTTACAAAAACACAAATCTGAGGTAGCATTTAATTAAACAATAACCGCCTTGCAGTGCAACATCCAAATTAATTCTTCAAAAAGTCCTTTGATCATGTTAGATCGAACACAGACGTCAGAAAATAACATTTGCTGTTATGGAGACATATTTCTCAGATGTATACATTAAACTAAATGTTAAACTTTCTCTAAACAATTTGAATAATTATATATTTTCCATGTTCTTCTATCATTCGTATCCTTCTAACACTTTTTAATAGAGTTTGATTTTAGTTGTCTGTTTTCCATTTTTTTCTTCCTGCAAGCTAGTAATACCAGACAGTCTCTTAAAGAATGTTAAAAACTCTGTTTAATCTTGAAAATTACACCATCAGGGAGGCAACAGTACAGAGATATGTTGGTACAAAGAATGAAAAAAGGGTTTGGAATTTAAGGATTTAAGGGAACAGAAATTCATCAATCACTTTTCAAAAAACATTTGAGATTCCAGCCACTAATACCTTTTACTGTAGTTTTACTGTATGTAAAAGATGTTGACGTTTATATCTAAAAACAGACGATGCATTTAATCAGGTTGAGAATCAAAAATCCAATTTTTAACACTCCATGAACACACCACAGTTTAGTTTGTGCTTTACTGAAGGAAAGACTCAATTCAGCAGGTTTTAAGACAAACTCACACAAAGTGCAAGAGATGTAAGAACTTATACAGGAAACTGGAAACTGTTGGTTATTTCCAAAGTTGTGTTACGTTAGGAAATGTGTGGTGAAAGACGTCAGGTCAAAAAGTGAACTTTGCATCACACCGCAGTTTGTTAAGTGGGCTAAAGCAGCTAATGCTGCTGATGCAGAACCAGACATTCATTCAGCAGCTTTATATACTGCAGCCACTGCAAAAACAGTGAGCAACAAACATTCATTCAGAAACTCACACACGCAGACACAAATTCACTGGACTGCTTAAAATAACACCTTCAGCTCAGACACACACAAACACAGCAGCTTGTTGTTAGGCTACACCGTTCTTTATCCTATAATCCATAAGTGATGAAGCTACACGGTGCAACGTCTTGACAGACAATGAAATATAAATAGAGCATAAATTTAAACAGCCTGACTTTAGTTAAATAATTAATACTTGAAGTGGAAATCAGGAAAACACCAAACTGCACTACTCCTGGAAGCCCTTGTTGTAACTTGGACTACATTCATGCATATCTGGGATTCCTGCAGGAACATGAAGGTAAACTGGATTTTAAGGAAGCCCAGCTGTAAAGAGAAGAGGAAGAGAACGTGATTCATCATATCTGAACAGGAAACACCTGGTTTATGTACACTGTCGTTCATTCATTGTGTGTTTGTATGTCAGAAAAACGTCAGTAGTTTAAACTCCAGGGCTTTAAGTCTGCTGTGTGTCTTACTACCAGACCTTTATCCTTTCCTCTACATTGCAAAACAGGACACTGAAGCTGTAAACTGTGCTGGACCAGCAGTATAGGTCTTCTAAACAATCTGTCTAGAGACACAGCAAATGTTTGTTCAAAACATTGTGAAATGCATCTCGTTTAGACAGAGATAAAAATGATTACTTCCTCTCTTCTTTAATGTTTTTCATCCTTCGGATCCTTCTGTTCACCATATGCTGCCACTTCAGACTGGAATCAAACTGAATCTCCCATTTTCAAACCATGAATGTGTTATGCACAGTCATTTATATTAACTGGAGTTTTAACTTTTGTAAAGTTCTTGAAAAGAATTAATAAAATTTCCACTTTCATGTTCAAACCATCAGCTGAAAAAGAATACATATTAAAACCTCCAGGCCCTTCCTGTCACCCATTGGTACAATATCTGCTTTGCATTCGCCGCACAACACGACAATGTCTGCATGAACAAAATGACTAATGTTACATGACTTTATCTATTATTCATGGAACGATTAACTTTAATTTAGAAAATCTGACTTTAAGTTTTACATGAATTTAAGGTTTTTACACAGAGATTTTGACTGTTTTATCCTGATCTTTAAACGTAACCCATCAAACACATTCAATTATATAAAAGAGCTAAATTACAACAAAAATTAGAAAATAAATGGGCAAGTGGGGATTTTTAAAAATAATAGTAAGTTATTTCATTTAAGTTAAATTAAAAAATAATAAGACCCTTTCTAAGTGTTTGATACTCACCAAAAAAAGACATTAAACTTGAATTATATTCATTATCTTCACACAAATTCACAAATTAGTAAAAAAAAAAAAAATTTTATTAAAAATAAAACAGGATTTTTACAAAGAAAAATGTGACAATTTACAGCGAGAAATTTAATTTA
>SSNP01000001.1:8770081-8860870 GCA_006937955.1 Pachypanchax playfairii
AAAACTACAGGTGTGGGTGTTATTTGCACCAAACATATGTTTCAATTGGCTGATGTTACTTCTCATCTAAACACCACACACTCCTCATGAGTGCTTGTCCAGCTGCTTACACCACAAAAAAATGCAGGGAATGTGTATTACCACATGTATAAACCATCTGCATGCCTACAGATTGGCCACTGAGGCTTGATCCTTGTCTAAACTGCAGCTACGGGGGGAGGGGGGGGGTGTAGAGAAGAGATTCAGGGGTTGGGTAACCATGGGAACTACAGCAGAAACGGGTAGCAATGACTCAAACTGTTTTCTCCACCAAAATTTCTTTGCACATGGTAAACCTACAAACTTAACCACTTTTTTTGGGAAGCAGTTGTGGGAAGGTTGAGAGGTCAGTGGATTCCTGACACCACAGTGGAAGAAAAATACTTTCACAAAACACCAATTTCAGACGAGGAGGAGACTGTAGAAACAAGTTGCCACTCAGATGGAAGAGGATTTGATCCTGGCTTGAGATAACTAAAGGGATTAGTCGCAGATGTGACAATATCGTGGCACAGAAACCATTTTCTTTTGCTGCACTCGGCGGTGATGTGAGTGGGGAAGTGGCGAACAGCCTGTGAGTGGAAGCGGAACATTCCACAGTAAAGAGAAGTGTGAATTTATAGCTAGTGACAGTTATCTTGCAAACTATGTTATGGTGCATTAAGGAGGTAAAACAGGAGAACCTGAACCACCATGTTTTGTCTGGAACAAAAGAGGACAACAGTTTGAGGATTCGCTCATCACTGAGTGTAAAAGCATGTGCAAGTTGACATCGACACAACATCAACACTAAATGCAGAGAGGAAGCCATGCAGAAGGACTGGAGTCTAATATATATGAGATTCTAAGGCAAACAACCTCAATTTATTGTCTGCAATGCAATTGCAGTACAATTTAAGATATTTGTACAGTACTTGCCTCATTACAGTTACCCACCCACACCGCTATACTCAGTTAACTGAATTAATTGAGTCAAAGACATATATAGAGATAAAAAAAATGTGTCTCCGTCTACTTCCTTTGACAAGTCAAAATATCCTGTTGGTAGACGTTGTTGTGTCATAGTTCTGAGTCACCGTGTGCACTAGAGATGTGAGAATGAAAGTCCCGCCTAATCACCTGCACACAATCATGGTGAAATGTATGACTGTAAACATTTAAAAATAAAGACATTTTAAATCAGGAAGTTGCCTATTTTATTTACATGAAAGGGGTGTGGCTTAAATCTTGTACTTCATTTAACTTCTGTATTATGTTCCTGTGTTTAGTTCTAATGTAAGTTTAAGAACCAAATACTGACATTTTTAGCAGAAAATTGAAAATTCTGTAAAAATGGAAACAGAAATTCCTCTTGTTCTATTATGGACCATACTATATCAACAACGCATACACTATTTCCCTTCTATCCATTCCCATCTGTCATCAAGATGATCACAACACTTTGTGTATGCGTTAACATCGACACCACCATCATCGAAACCTGCTCTGGCTCAATATATTATTGACATTCAGTTCATCTCTGTGATTTATTACAATTATTATTCTATACTGATATTTTAATAATAATTCATCAGTCTTGACTGTGAAAAATAACATGCACACATACCTTTTCAGTTTTCAGTTACTCAAAAATATTCTAGAAAATCTGTTGGGACTTTAAAAACTTCACCATCTAAAAGTTAAGAGAAGTTTATTAGAAGCACTTTTAAAAAACTGTCATGCTGTCTGTAAGGGTCTGTGCTGTAGTAATGAATCTGCTTTGTAAATGATCTCAACAAATGACATTTTTCTTTGATGTTTTTCTGAGTTTTACACTCTTGATGCATAATTATTAATATCCTGCTATTACAAACTTATAATCTTGTCGAAACATTAGAGGAAATTCCCAGAGTGAGTCTTCTGTTGGAGAAGATGTCTCTGAAAATAACTTGTGATAACAGATTCTGAATTACAAAAGCAATGACTCTGGTTTCTGATTGGTTCATTAAAATGAACAACATTATGATCTCATCCCGCTTCTTGTTTAAAAGCATTTAAAGTTTAACTATATCAAGAAAAACGAGCTTTGAGTAGTTATCAGAATCATTTTTGGCAATAAACAGATGAGTGAAATCTTTCTTGCTTAATGTCAACGTGTTCCTTGTGCAAAATTATACAAAAATGTAGGAGACCTTGACAAGACAAGAGGCAGAATATTTGCAGACAAAACAAAACTCCCACTCAAGTAGCCAAACAGACTTTCACAGAAACTGAGCTGAAGTCTGTCGCGTCCTTTCAACAGCTGCAGCTAGTTTAGATAAAGGAAACCTTCTAACTCAGACACACGCAGCTCTGCAAAGCCATGTTGACATTTTGGTGGTTTATCAGCTGACCTATGTTTAGTTCTGTGAGTTTCAGCCCAGCCATCTCTGACAGTGTTAAGAACAGCTGTCAGTAAAGCATTGATCCTGGACTGGAACCCACTGGGAGTCAAAGCCACCCACTATTAACTGTGGATCAGATCACAGGCTTCAGCAAATTCCTCCACATGAAAAGGAAAATTCCAACATCCTCTGCTCATCATTCTGCTGTTGAGGGACTCTTGTGGCAAAGTCCACCATATTCTTTGTCTGTTTGGCATTCTCAGCATTATTTCAGAGTTATTGTGGTGTGAGCCACACTACAAGTAGAGCAGTGGTGACAGGGAAACTTTTTCAGCTTCACAGAAGAAAACAAAAACATTATTTGGCCAGACTGAGTAACAGTGACATCAGAGAGACTGTCTTCATGACTATTAATGTGAAAGGTTTGTGCAAAGACAGACGTCTTTTTATTGTTTTATTTGGTTTCTTAATGTTTTACTCATTTTATTTGTGATTTTTTTTTTATCTTAAAAGGTGAAATAAAATGTTCTGTATTTGCACCTTTCTATGTATCTTTGTTTCATATCAGATAATTTATGAAAGCAAGCCAGGAAAACACAATAAATCCCCTCATTCCAGATGTTATAACACCTGTGCAGCAATCTTTACAAGCCACTTTATTGTACATTAAATAAAATTATGTTTGTCATCTCTAAACACATTTAGCCTGTTGTAAAATGAAAACAGAATAACTTATTTTGTTACTTTCTTCATTTTATTCAGACATATTTGTCATATTCTCCATCAGTTTGCAGCAGAAGCCATGAGGGGTTATGATTGGATCACCCAGCCTGTCTTTGCTGAACTTCACTTTGCCCTGATGCACGTTTTAAAGTGTGTGAATATGGAGGGAAGAGTACGAGTCTACATATAGAGTGCAGGAAGTGGTGTGTTTACGTGAATGACAAACACATTGTTAGGAACGTTGTCGAACACAAACAAGGTTAAAGCCAGATGTGCACTGTAACATTTTTACAACAAGCTAAGCAACAAGTCTGTATCATATTCATAGGTTTGAACTGTTTCAACCATAAAATTCAGTTTAGTTAATTTATATAGCACCAACTCATAACAAATCATCTCAAATATATACAAGTCCAAATACAAACAGTTCAGTCCAGCTGTAATGTGATCAGTTAGTCTTTCTTTACACGCTAGGGTCGCAGTGAGCTGGTGTCTGGAGAGGTGGAACTGTACCTGCACAGATCTCCAGTCCATCACAAGCCACATATAGACAGACAATCACTCACACACACCTGGGAACAATTTAGAGTTGCCAATTAACCTCAAGCATATTTTTGGTCTGTGGGAGGACGCCGGAGTCCCGGAGAAAACCCACACAGCACAGGGAGAACCTGCAAACTCCGTGCAGAAAGGTCCTGGCCTGGTTTTGAACCCATGACTTTTTTGCTACCAGCTGTTCCACCATGCAGCCCTATAATGTGATCAGTGAATTATACGATGCAATAGTTAGTGAAAAGTTTCCAATCAAAGGAAACCAGCAGATTGCATTGAAACTTCTTTTCAACACAATCCTCCAGCATGAATCCAGATGGAAGTTCATCCAATTTAATGATACTTTCGTAAAATACCTTTAAACTTAAATATCTGTTCCAATCCAATAAATCTGGCGTCATGAGTTGATTTAAGTTGGTGGTGAATTAACAGGAATCTGTTGAACATGCTGAGAAGATGATACAGTAATATGAATGAGTTTTATTTGTGCAGGAAAACATCAAAAGCTTGCAGGATAACTGAGGAACCAGACTGGACATCCCTGTTTGAGGTTTCCCTGCGTCAACACACCTGATTGAAATTAATGTAAATTATATCTTGTGTTGAAGCAGAGGCACATAAACATTCAATACAGTGATCATCAAAGAACCGTGGTTCTACATTTTTTAGTTTCAGGAAGTAATTCAACATCAGGGATGAGGAAATCTTTCAAAGTCTGAACATGAAGTGTCTGCTCTACTGGTTCAGTGTCCAATGAAGAGACTTTGTATATTTAAGCATCTTGAAATAAATATCTGTCCTTCATGTGAACAACTGCTCTGGTGTTAATTCTGTCACACATAAGTATATACACCCTGTAAATGTAGAGACATTTGTTGTTACATGAAGGGTTTTATATCTCGCTTGCAGGAAAAGTTCAAAAGTTCTTAAAACTTCAGTTGCAACTAATTTTGTACTTCACGGAATAATATTTTCACATAAATTTAAATATTCAACAAACATTGATATGGTTATCTACTCTTTCTGGTAATTCACCACAGGTATTTCAGTCTAGTGTGTGGGTTAAAACTTTTCCCCTGTGGTTGGCTATGCATTAACTGTTTATGTCAAACACAAACAGAACATCTAATGTAAATTTAACAGAATAGATGTGCTGCAGCTAATGTGCACCTTCATTATACTGATAAACACGGTAGAATGCTTTAATTTCACATTCTACCAGACTGGATTGCAGAGGAAAGTAGCGTGCAAAAAAAGGAAGTTGGATCTCAAGCGCTGCAGGACATACAGTATAGTATACAAGCCGCACATTTGCATAGCACTTAATTGATCACTCGGCCACCAAAATCTGCAGCCAGTTACAGTTATGCACGAACAACAACAACAACAACGCAGTTCCGTGGGAAAGAACTGGTGAGGATCACAACAGTCAGGCCTGTTTTCATCCACACAGACACAAAGCTGGACAGAACAACTCTATGCAACACAATAGGCACATGGACAGCGTGGATGTAAACGTGTCAACATCTGCAACTCATCAATCTGCTTCCCCTAACAGAACGCGTCCGCGCTGCACTCCCACGCGTGGCTTTCTCACCAACTAGGATACAGCTTCGGAAATGGACCACAAAACGCCCGTGGTCTGTTACTAAAAAGATCTGCTTTGTGTGGAACGACGCAAGGGGAGGTGCAGAGGTAAAAAGGTGAGGAGCGGAGGAAGACTGAACCCTGCGCGCATCTGGACCGGGTGTTCATTCCTGTCCCATCCAGATGCGCAGAGGCGCTGGAGGCTGTCTTAGTGGGGATTCTCCAAATTAGAATCAAAAAGAAAAATCCGTCCCAGCTCACCCATTTATGTCTCCCGGTGTGCTGGTAGTACTCCTGCAGGATTGTTGGTCACAGGGACGGTGGCGGTCTCAGGTATAGGGGCAGTTTTAGTCCGGACCGAGCCCTAGCCTCCTGTCTGTGCTACAGATCCGCTATAGCAGCGCTGAAACGGGAGGAGCGTCAGATGAAACCATATTCCTTCCTCTTTTTTTCTGTCCAGTGACACGACACGACAGAGGAGGAGGCGCGGCGAGCGGCCAAAAAACGGAAAAAGCGCTGATGAACAAATCTCTCTCTCTCTGGTGTTGCTTTCACGTGCACCTCGTAAACTCCACCTTCAATCTTCGAATGCTCAGTTTCGCCATGTGTAACGATGCAGTGAGCGTGGTGTGACGCAGGATGTTGCGCTCTGCGTCACGCACTCCGAACAGATGGTGGTGGCACAAACAAAGTGTTAAGGGACATGAAATCTCATTGCTCCTAACGAGTTATGTACTAAATATTTTTAAAGGATTTATTCTCATCAAATCCGATGACACAAGAGCTGACAACATAATTAGTTAACAAAATATAAGACTACAAACATTCCAACTAGTCAGACCTACGTGATGGATTCGTCACGTGTCTTGTCCCTATATTATTTATTGTTACCATCACACCTTAGATTTGGGGAAATCTTTAACCTGTAGCATGGATTAGCTCAGTTTGGACAATAAGATTTATTCTCGTTCGAGTCCGCACAGAGTCATGATTTTGTTAATAAATGAGCTTTATGAAACTTATGTTGGGTTAATTTTATGTATTTTTCTAAATTTAAATGACTAATTCAAAAATTGTACTTTTCTCCATAAACTTGTTAGTCATAATTGGTCTATTCTTAATTTGAAGTGCTCCTTTGATCAGCTATTTTAAAATGACATCACCTCAGCATTTGAAATTGGTCAATAAGAACTGCTTGGGAACAATGAATATTCCAGTTTTTTCACATTAGGACTTTTAATATTTAGCTTGTTTATCATTTAAGTTTAACAACTAAGGTATAGGCCAGAAGAGAAACTTTAGTGTCAGTTACTGAATGATAAGAACTAAAATGATGGGATTTGAAAGCCCACCCCCCGTCTTATTACAGCTCCACACCAATAAAATCATACAGCTTATCTTAAAAAAATATAGAAATGAGAATTACTCAAGAGATATGCACACAAATGTCTCATGTCACATTCTTCTTCAAATTAAAATTAAGTTTAAATATTAAACTGAAACTCACCCTTACAGACTTTTTACAGATTAAAGACAAACATATACAATAAATGAATTTTGACAGGTCTGTTGATATGCATTTTCTAATGATTAGAAGAGAATTATTACTTGGGTTTTTCATGTTACACATGTATGAAGGAAGTAGGGCAGGAATACTGAGACATTACAAAACTACAGTAATGGACATCAGTTTTAAATTACAACACACCTAATTCTTTTAAACAAAAATGTTCTATTTATTAATACGTATTTGATTACTTTTAGGAGACTCTTTAGGAGACAAGATGTTTGTATTTCCTAGAGTCTTTGAAGGTGACATTGTTGGAGCGCAAGGCGTCACACCTGTGCGCAGAAAATCTCGCGATAGCTTATTGTAAAGCTACTCTAGTGTGACTGAAGGAATTTTTACACTGCTGTAGCACTGAGTATTTTAGATGTTTTTATCAAGATATACTTTAGGCGATATATTTTGATAATTAATATATAAATAGGGATGAATTCAGTTTATTTGGTTGTAGTTCACCTTCCTTTTATTTTAATGTGAACAGACAAGAGCAAAACCTCCATACACGTAAACATTGTTAATGTAGCTCTACCTTTCCTGCTTTGACATATTGGGGGTTGTGTTATTTTCTGTCATTCGGAATAATTTAGCATATTTAATTAACCTGAGTCAGATAACTAAAAACATTTTCTCCCATCCTGCTGATGCAGAGTAGTTTCCTTCTTGTTATCATGTTCAGCCATAGAAGAGAATGTGCTGGCGGCAGCAGAAATGATACAGCAGCAGTAGTGAGAAAAAGATGATGAATTTCGAGTTTTATATATATATTTATATATCAGTCTTTCCATGCTGCTGCAAGAAAAGTGAACCAATATTGCAGAGTGACTTTCAGTTATTTTTAGATGCCTTTCGGGTAACAGTGATGCATAATCGACACTGATTTGAACGTATGAACAAAAAGTTTTGATTTTTCTAAATGAAGCATTTTGTCTCTCTCTTTCAGTTCTCCATCAGAAATGGGAATAAATATGAATTCTCTTCTCCAAAAGCACCAAAAACATATCAAACTGGAAATCAAACCCATTTTAATGTTATTTGTCAACAAAGGGGAGATACAACCATCAGAATATTTGGAATACTTTAGAGAGTAAAAGTAATGTGATATTTTGAAAGCCGTCAGAGTTATACCCATTTGTTTTATTTGAATTGAAACAAGTATTACGATAGTTTCAAGTGGTAAACATCAGCTGCAGCAAAAAACCAAAACATTATTGGCTCCACACCAAAGCTTACTGCCACTATGTTTTATACATTATGTTCTCTCATTCCAACCTATATATTGATATAACTGTTCATATACAGACTCTTACTCACATAGATGCCGTCTGTGCTGCTGCTTTAAGAGACGACAATTGTTTCACCGTCCACAGATGGTCATAATCGCCCTCAAGAGAAAAGTAAATTTAACACAAAGCTCTGAGGTGACACCATCTGGGATAGTGTTGTTATTGCATAATGGGCTCTGATCCAGTAAAAGAGGAAACACACTGTTTACACTGTTTCTATTGTCATAGTCCTTCATTTCATATACAATGATTTTAAGCAGTGAAAAGAAGTTGATAAAGCTTAACATTTTCTCCATTAGTAGTAATATTCATATTGCATTGTGTTCTAACTATGGCAGGCATAGAAAAGTTGAAAGGTCCATACTGGGATCCACAAAATGTTTTACCAACACTTCTGTTTTATAAGAAACAGCTGATATGTTGTTTTATGCAGCAACACATCCTATAAAATAATCCAGTCACAAAATACAAAGTCGCTTGCAATACTTTCACAAAATGAACAAGAAACCATAAAAGTGATGTAAGGTTTTGTTCAGTTGCACTTTTTAAATAAGGGAACTAAAAATTATATATATTTACAGCACTGGCAATTCAGATTAAGCCTTTTAGTATTAGTGCCAGAGGAATGTTTCCACCTATTTCTGTATTTATCAGCACTGCCAGTAATGTCAAAGCTTCAAACACTTCAATTAAAAGTTACTACAGGTGATTTATTTTAATTTGGTTCCGGTTTGTTTATTCAACCAGGAATGTTCCATTGAGACATATCCGCCATGCAGCCCAGGTCAAGATGAGAGGCAAAATATTTAATGCATAAACACACAATTTGTAGTTTGTAGACTATCCTCTTCAATTGTTTCAAAAAGTTTATTCAAAGTAATGACATTCTTACTGAAGGTAATCAATTTAAATTAAAGGTACAATATGTAATACATACAATGAAATACTCACACGACAGTCTAATGTCCCAATTGTGTTAAAAGTAAAGTTACATTTTAACAGATCTCAATCTGAGAAGGCTGGGTGGTCGCCAGTTGTTGTCATTATAAAAACGTTGTTCCAGGACGGAATCATTGTTCATAATCCCTATTCCGCATCTAGACTTCCTGGTTCCATAGCGAATTCAAGGTTGCTACGTCTTCAACACAAGCAGTTGCAATTCTACAATGACCAGCAGCAAAGAGTAGCAGTGGACAGAATGAAAGCTAGTAAAAGACGCTGCTCTGAGGTAACTTGTAGTAAACCTAAGAAACTACAGCATCCTTCCCAAAAATTGAACAAATACGAGAGAAATAAAACGAGGATCAACATTGGAACTGGCAACCCGGAGTGTCTCAGAGCGAACAGTTTTGTTTTTCTACATGAAAAGCTGTACTCCAATTTGACCACAAGGTGTAATTCTTACATATTGCACCATTAAATATGTTCTGATTATTGTTCCTAACGTAAAAGAGCTTAATGCTTGAAAGGCAGTTTTGCTTAAATTTTTGAGTGACCTGTGAATTTTAATTTAAAAAAAAGGATATCAAACCAAAAATAATCTTTTGTAAATGGAAAATGATTTTATGTAAAATTAAACTTAAGTTTGGATGCTGATGCTAAGATATTAAGCTACCGATGTGCACAGGACGAAGCTACCCAGCCTTTTTCCAGAAGTCATCCATCCACTGTACATGTTTATACCCACACCAGATCCTCAGATGTTACTCATCTTCTTCAGATCGATGAGATTGTGCTGAATTTAACTTACAATCATGGAGTAAAAAGCAAAAGACTGAGTATATCCTTGAGGGGCTCCTTTTCTTTCATCTAATGCTTATAAAGAGGAATAAGTAAGAAACATGGCTGCACAGTAGTGCTGTATTTACCACTGTTTCCTCACAGAAAGACCTCTAATTCTAAGGTTAACTGGTAATTTGCTGTGTTTTAGCTGTCTGTCCCATCTCTCTTGACCCTAGGATGGACCAAACGAGAGTGCATGTTAGTCTCATCGAGTTACTAATCTAATAACTTTACAGCATCTGACCCTTTCAGTCCTTGGAAAAGGTAGTGATTTCTCAACTTTACAGTCCAGATAACATCACATTATTTAAAGAAACGTGTGTAGGCTACTGTGTTTATTGTGTGTAAGTTTTTACTTTATCACCAAAAATAAATAAAAGTTTGGTTTTTCACTTCAACATTTCCACAACTCAAATACAGATTTCAAACAGTTACTGTAGTGTTGTTTTTTTCAGATTTTTTGCAACAAGATTAAACGTTTATTGTTTACTAACTTTGACTGAATGTCTTCTGCTTTTTGGGTCATTTTAGAGTTTTACTTCCTGTTAACAAAACGACAAAACCCGCCAAATGACTGATGACGATGACACGTAAAACTGCTGCGTAATTACGTTGGTGGACACGTGGAGTGAAGTCTAGCTTAAAACGGAAAGAGGAGAGCGCAGAGGTCATTGGGCTTTCAGCTGAATTATAGAGCTCTTTAAGGTGAGATATATCATATATTTTAAACTTTTATGATTTGCATGCAATACGTAATTTATTCGAATTTAAGTAATATATTTTGTAATTTTACGTCACTCCTCCGTCCCCTGTGAAGCTGCGACCAAGACATTCAGGAAAAGCTTATTCAACCACGATGCTACAATTTGTTTAGCCTGTCCTTAGTACTACATCGCCCCATATTACTACTTAAAACATTGTCAGTTATCCATGAACAAGATACTCAGCTGCTAGATTGGGTGTGGGGTTTTTCTTTTAGACTCGTTTTTTTTCAAGGTCTGTCAATTATTAATAACCACAAATCCACCCTTTCGGAAGCTAAGACTCTCCCCACGTGCCTTTTTGTAGGAAAAGGTTGGGGAAGGCAAGTGTTGAGTCATGACACATTGATTGTAACCGGATCAAACAGTCTCCATGGTTTCCTTTCAGCCATTTTAAACTGAAGCACCTTCACGTATTCATGATTTACATCAGCACGAGGTCGCTTTGCATTTATTTTATCTGCATGTTTGGCTACATATACGGTGTTTGTAGGGTGTAAAAGTGACATTGAGGTTTCTGTAATCCAACTTTCAAAAAGTTAACATTTGTGATTTCGTTCATTTGAGCAAAATTCACTGTTTTGTAAGCACTGCAGTTTTTAATCAAGGAAAGATCAATTGCTTAACAGCAGAAGTATAACTAGTTTATTCGACGGGAAAAAACCTTGCATGGTATTTTTAGTTGCTTGACACACCAGCCTGTCATATAAAAGGAAGTGGACAAACCTGGGAGACAATGTGGACTTTGTGGTTTGTTTCAAAAAAAGAAGTTCTTTAAAAGTACTGATAACAAGGAACCAAATAGTGTGTGGAAACAGTGGGGGGGTATTCCTGGTACGACAAGTCACATGTTTTTTTATCACCTGAAAGTCAAGTCTGTTTTTGGATGTTTATTTCTAGAGTGTTCTGTAAAATCTGGTTAACGTTATGGTTTGTTGGTTTTCAGCTCACTCTGCAGGGTGCAAGAACAAAAATGTTGAACATTTATTTTTACTGAGGTTCAAATGCAACGTGTGGCTCATTGAGTTAAACCCTGTCAAGTTATCTGGTGTTTGATTAGCAGCATTATTTACAGTAAAACTTACTAAATGCTATATACAAAGCACCTTGTTTAATCCACACACAGAACATTGTATCGGAAACAGAGTTGTTACTGTGGTTTGGCATGTGAAGGTTCTAGTCTCAGGAAATGAGTTGGTTTACACAGAACACTGTATCCACCCTCTAACTGTCGATGATTCTGTGGAAAGGGCAGTGCAGACTTACCTCACGTCCACCTCTCCTCTTATTAGTTCTACTCGTTTCATCTTTCCTTCATGTGCTTTGTAACCTCGTCGCCATTTTGTTCCATATTCTTCAGGTTACCAACAGGGAGAATGGACCGGATAAGATCAGCTTTCAATGGCATGGTGAGTATCTGTTGCTTAAAGAGGACCTCCATTCATGACCTGTTTTAAGCATTTGGTTTTTATGTGTCATGCTTTAATTTGTGCTGCCTGACCTTTACAAATGGGACATTAGTATTTTTTAATGTCAGCTGTGCTCTGAAGCAACTTGTCTTATCTTCTCCAGATCAGGAGTGAGCAGTACAGCAGGTTCTCGCTTCAGGCCCGGGAGAACGGGGAGGAACACGCGGAAGTGAAATTCTCTGATTGTTCCACCGATGATGGTGTAGAGTTGGAAGCACATGGCTCACCGAGCTTCAGGCTAACTTCTCAACGTCAGAGCAGGTGGACTGCAGTCCTCATCCTGGGAGCCCTGCTGATATTTGTTGTTGGTTAGTTTTGCTCACATTTGTTTTCGTGACATTTTCAAATAATTTAGAGCAGCAAGAAAATAATGTTTTCCGCACAGATTGACACAACGTCTTTATTGTTGTCTGCATTTAAACTTAAAGGTATTATTTTAGACATTTTAAAGACACAATCCAGAACTCATGAAGAACTGAATGATTTATTGAAAAGTCATGTGTTCACACTCTGATTTTAATCACTTGTAAATTCATTTGTAAAAAGAATTAATAATCTCTACTTTAAACTTGAAATTTCAGATGAATTTGGAAACATTTTATTTTTGTGAAGGATTATTATTATTTCAGCTGCAGGGACAGAACGAGTTATGCTACACTGCTTTTCATGCATTTCTGAATTTTATTCATAAATGGACATCAGGGTCCATAAACCTTCAACTTTTATCTTCATGTTGTACAAAGAAACAATGCTGTGAAAGAAGTCAAAGGCTTTGTGCAAAGTGAAATGGTTGCACCATGTGAACTCCTCCTCCAGATGTTTAGCTGTGTGGGCAGCCTGACTGTAGGTCTGTTCACACAACTAAGACATTTCTGAGCTGAAATTTGAGTAGTTTTATGCTGTTTCTGTTGTTTTTCTTGGTCAATTCATGCAGGTTAAGGAGGCAGAGAAAAACAGTTGACAGCTGTTAAAATCAATGAAATGCCTTGAAAAGCCCTGAAGCACATTATTGCTCAAGTTTTTAAGTTTTCCTCTGTATTTCTTAGTAGCAGGTTCTGTTAAAAGGAACTAAGATGAGTTCTCTGGAAACTAATTTCTGTCTGTGTCTTCCAGGCTGTCTGGTTGGTCATTTCAGCTACCGGAAACAGAACGTGGAGTCAAGCTGCCTGCAGAGTCTGAAAAATAAATCGGAAGACAACTCAAAAGCCTCTTCACCAACCATTCCTCCACCGCCTCCGGATGCCCAGCTGACCTGGAGTGACATCACTCAACTCCTCACAGACAAACTCACCAGTCAGGCCTTTAAAAAGACTCTTAAGTATGTTCATGTCCACGTCCACACCTTTAGACTCCCTCAGGCTAGATTTCACAATACTTCAGAACTGGGAACTTGTTCTAATGAACAAATACTAACCGTTAAACACTCAGACAAGCCTGCGGGCAAAAGCTTTATCAGGTGTATTAAAGGGGAACCTACTCCACCTGTAGTTCAGGAGGAGGAAATAATGTCTGAAATAAATGAAATGAATCAAAACATTCTCAGATGTCCAGGAAGCTTGCAGTAAAACGAGTTCCCTCATTGTAATGGAGGATGTAATGTTAAAAACCAGTTCAGGGTTCCTCATTCACAATTAAACAAAAACCTACTAAGTCAGGCAAAGAGTGAATACTTCCATGTTTCCTTTTTAATCCACTAAATCTCAAGTTAAATATTGTGCGTTCATGTTCTGCCTGTGAACTTCTTACCTGTATGAAGTTAAAGAAGCATTGAGTGAAGCTTGATGTCTGTAGCAATTTATTTTTAATGTAAATCAGTCGGGATAACGAAGACGCGTTAAGTCGAACCAGAATGAGAAGCCTGCTTTACAAAAGCTGTCGATTTTAAAACCTGCTCTATTATAAACTGATTTTCAGCTGTAGAAACTTTAGTACCTGGTTGTTGCATCATTATTATCTTCAGTGATGCCTTTCAGGTTTCTATTATAACATTTGCATCAGGTTGTTTATTATTCAGTAGAGGATGAATCGAATAACCTTCATGACTAACTTGAGACAGAACTGACTGGAAACATCATATTTAATCTCTCTGCAGTGACTTTGATCTGAAATCGCGCTCAGCAGGAAGTGAGGAAGATATGAGACTTGCAAACACCATCTTTAACTCATTCAAGAAACTGGAGATGGATCCTTGGACAGATGCTCACTACATTCAGCTGCAGGTGCCCAACAGGTTGGTACCATGGTCCGATCTTGGCGTTTTTTTTGCATGCGTAGTTTATTGACAAAGAAAATATTTTGGGCAAAGCTTTTCATTAAACAAACGTGTTTCCTGACAATATGTTTCTGCTATCAGAATACGGCTGAAGGAAACTTGTAAGAAAATGACCCATAAATTAAAAAAAGACCCTTCTCCTTTTTTTTTTTTTTTTTTTTTTTTCCAGCAACTGTCCAAATCTGATTGAATTTGGTTCCAAAGTCTTAAAACCTGAAGGATATTTAGCTTACAGTGCTACTGGCAGAGCTGAGGTGAGTCACAAATAACAGAAATCTCAAAGTCCAAGACAACTGACATCTCATCTGAGGGATCTATTACTCTGGTTTACAGTGATTTGTATGTGTTTAGCTTCATTACAGCAGTAACTTTTAAATCTAAATGTATTACCGTCAGCTTTCAGTGTTAAAAATATAAATTGACACATGAAATTTTTTAAGCACCACGTGTTGTTTTAACATCTTTACACAGTTTAGCTGCGATCAGAATTTTATCAGTCAAAACAATTGAAAGTATGTACTTCAGAAATATTTTTGGAACAAATACTGCAACATGCTGTTAAAGGTGGAGAATCTTATCTGTAAATCAGACCAAACAATGCTGTCTAGAAGGAAGTGCTGTATTGACAGTAACTCGTGTCTGACTTCTGCTCATGTCTGTTAGGGTCGACTGGTTTACGGAAATTACGGCTCTCCAGAAGATCTGGATCTTGTGCAACGGGACGTTGACCTAAACGGTTCTGTGCTGCTGCTGCGGGCTGGAAACATCAGTTTTGCACAACAGGTTTGTGTATTTGTAGACTTATTGTTCTTTGGCAGGTATGAAGATGTACAAGGAGGAGGAAATGCTTTGCTTGTGAGAGAAATGTTGCAAGATGAAGGGAAGAGGTCAGTTTCTTAAAGTTGTTTGACAAGGAACTAAAATCTTTTTTGTGTGTTTGTTTTTTTTATTCCCTGATGATTTTTAAGGTGGACAATGCTGCCAAAAAGGGCGTCTCTGCCGTTCTTATTTACCCTGATCCTGAAAATTTCAACAATGTCAAAGACACAGAACTCTACGGACACGTGAGTTTGTAAAATCAAAGGAACAAAGTTTCCAGTCGAGTCTTGTTTTCTAACTGCAGGGAACTGAATAACTTTTTGTATTCGTATATTCCAGGTTCATCTTGGCTCAGGCGATCCCTACACTCCTGGATTCCCCTCCTTCAACCACACTCAGTTCGCCCCTATACAATCTTCTGGTCTTCCTAAAATTCCAGCTCAAACTATCACGGCTGAAATGGCTGAAGTTCTTCTAAAGTAAGATTCCTTTGTGCTTCCTAGCATTTGGTTTTCCATCAAACTTTGTCTACAAAATAAAACTCTCTATCTTTTACAGGGACATCGGGGGTATTCAATCAAGCAATGCTTTTAAAGGCAAGCTCACATCTGTCTCTTACCAGCTGGGAGGTGTTAAGAACATCACCGTAGAGGTGAACAACATGCTGGTGAACAAGAAGATCAACAATGTGTTTGGAGTGGTCAAAGGATTCACTGATCCTGGTTTGTTAAAATGTTTTTATTATTCAGCGTTCCCTCATTACATCAGAGATGGATGTTAACGTGTTTTTCATTAAACTGCAGATCGGTATGTGGTCCTTGGAGCTCAGAGAGATGCTTGGGGAAAAGGTTACACCAAAGCTACTGTTGGCACATCTGTACTGCTAGAGCTGGCCAAGGCATTCCAGGAGTTGGTGGAAAAAAGTAATGACAAATTTTATCAAACTAATTGGCCTAATTTTTTGACTAGATTATAACCAGGGGTGCACATAAGTGGTCCGCAGGTCCGCACACACTGTCAAAATATTAAATGCGCATCAGATGAAAAGTTGCAACACGCGTTTGCGTACTTAACATTGGTTTGGCTGAGCTGCGTGAATTTTTAGGTTAATCAGAGGCGATTCATTGTCAAATAAATGAAGAATCCCGTTGACTTCTTTTGTTTGACTGATATGTTTCTCAGCCAGAGCGCCGAAGTTCCAGCTGATCAGCTGATGCTGCGTCTCTCTCTGTCTCTGTGTGACGGATTTTCAGTCAGTCAGATCAGTGCAGCTGACTGCAGGATTCTGCATCGCGTCAAAACTGAAAAAATTCACTGAATAAGACAAATAGACCATCGTGGCCCCAACAGCTGACTAATAAATTTCAACACCAAACTGTTAAATGTAGATTAAAGTGAACAATCAAACCTGTAAACAATCCAACCTGAACTCTGAAGGTTTTTTTTTTTACCAGTATTTTTATATTTTACTGGTTCCTCTTGATTTTTTTTTCAACAATTAAAGGTTTTTTATTGAAACAAATATAGAGCCAGGTAAAGTAAACACACTGAATTTGAAGCTTGATGAAACCAAAAACAAAGCAGAGGAGCTCAGAAGAGACACAGCGAGACACATTTAAAAATGTGAGGACCAAGCAACAACCCTAGATTGTCTTCTGAGAACCAGGCCAAAAATATTATGTGCACCCCTGCTTACAACTAAATGATGCAAAATCTTTTAAAATGCTTTATTGACTTGACTCTTCACTTGTTTAGATGGTTTCAGGCCGAGGAGAAGCCTGGTGTTTGCTAGCTGGAGTGGTGGAGAATATGGAAGCGTTGGTGCCACCGAGTGGTTGGAGGGTTACATGTCCTCTATTGATAAAAATGTCATCACCTACATAAGCCTGGATGGAGTAGTAATGGGTATATACAGTACACACTTACTGTCATTTGTTTAAAAGAAAAAAAAAGTTGATTCACGTTTGTCTGTTGACAGGTCGTGGAAGTTTCATAGCCTCAGCGAGTCCACTGCTCTACAGTCTCATGGAGAGCACAATGAAGGAGGTAAAACATCTGACTCACCTGCTAACAAGCTCAGACTGGACACACTTTAATTCTTATGTCTTATAGGTGAAGATGCCTCTTGATCTAGATTCTTCCACGATGTACAAGACGATGGAAGAAAAGAACTGGGAAGCCAGAGTGTGAGTAGGAAATCAAGACTAACAACAACAGTCTGAAATTTCAACTGTTTGTCCTGCAGTTAAACCTGAAATGACAAACACTTGCCAGTCTGAGTTAAAGGTTTTATTCAAAAATAACTTATTTTGACATCATTTTAACCAGATAGTCAAATGCTACCTTTTTTTCTTTTAAATTTTCTTACATTTATGAATAACTACATGGATGTTTTCAACCTGTCTAAACCTGGTAGTTGGATGTGGAACTGCATCATAAAGACATTTTTTCTAACTTATTTGGAAAAAAAACACTTTACTGATTTATTTCTGTTTTCTGACACTGACTGCATTTACATGCAGCCAATAACCTGTTCAGAACCAGAATATTAGCAATAACCCGGCCACGTAAACACCTGCAAAAACCCTGAATATGCTCATAACCGGGGTTTTAAAAACCTGAATTTGAAACCTGGGTAACTCTGTTCTAACCTGAGTATTTGGTCACGTAAACGTGTATCGGCGTGTCACCATCAAAAGGAACATTTGTGTTTTGCGAACCAACGAACGTTGGTCTTTTGAGTAGAGGAACTTCTTGTATGTGCCGTCTGGCACATTTAAAACTCACGTGCAGATGTAAAGAGGAAGTAGAGGTAAACATGGTGAGACGCAGCACAGCTCCACACTTTTGAAGCGAGACGGAAACTAGTTTCTTTATTAGTGTGGTGAAAACATGAATGTCTTTTTTGACATCAGAAAATACCAAGAAAGTAGTGATTTAGAATATGATTCTACTTGTTAAATTGTACGCAGGAAAGTTTTTGTTTGAGATCAATAAAGTTTAGATCCTTAAGCTGAATGTTTGTGTTTGTCTGCAGACTGAGGCCAATGTCGATGGATGACCCCGCCTACCCATTCCTGGCTTTCTCTGGAATCCCCTCAATCTCTTTCCATTTCATCTCAAAGAATGTGAGTTTTTATTCAATCATTTTATTTATTTTAAACAAATTTAATAACTTTTTTTTCTGCCTTTTCAAAGACTGAAGTCTACACTTACTACGGCACAAACCTGGACAACAAGGATCACCTCGATTATCAAACCAACCAACACACCAGTGAGATTGCGGTGACGGCGGCTCAGTTTGCCGGTCAGCTTGCTCTGCGACTGGTTCATGACCATCTGCTGAGTCTGGACGTGAGACGATACAGTAGCCTCATCACCAAAACTGTGACAAGAGCATACAAGCGCATCAAGCTGCTTTCTCAGGTTGAGATTTTCACACTTGTTTATCAACTGTTCCCACACGTCTTTATTTTTATTAGATTTTTAGACTGACAGTTTATATTTATAGGAACATATTCATGTCGTTTTGTTTTGTCTTATAGTCTGGTCAACTTAAGGATGTGAGTCCCGACTGGCTGAATCGTGCTCGAGGCTCATATCAGCGAGCAGCTGGAGACATCAGCAATGCCATTATCAATACAGACGTAAACGATCAAGAGGCCTGCCGGATCCTCAATGACAGGATGATGAGGGTGAGATGAGAACTGCATCTTTATTGTTCCACTTTAATATTAGTGGTTTTAATTTTGAAGATTTGATCAGAGTACAGATTACAAAGTGAAAGTCTAAAATTGTGCACTTAAATGTACTTTGTAGGTTGAGCACTCCCTCCTCTCCCCATACGTGTCCCCTGTTGAGACTCCCTTCCGTCACATCCTGCTTGGTCGGGGCTCCCACACTTTAGCATCCATCATTGAGACCGCTGACATGAAGGAGCTCGAGACCCAGCTGGCTCTCGCCACCTGGACCCTGCAGGGCTGTGCCAACGCCATGGTGGGGAACATCTGGGACATCGATGATGAAATTTAGAGAGTGATGGTTGTGCTGCAACATCAACCCCTTAAGCATAAAGAAGTCCTGTTTTCTAGACTATCCTAATCCAGGATTAGTTTTAGTTTTTTCTTGCTCCTAATTTTAAAGATCCAGTTGGATAAAAGAAAAAGCTGGAACCATCATCACCAGATACTTGAAGAAACATCACTGATAAATAATCCTCCATCACTGAACCAGGCAAAGTTTTGCTGTAGCCTCCTGCCATTGAAGCACTGATACCTCCTTTATGCTTTCTTTTTATATATGTATTTATCAGTGGCAGTGTCCACTATATTTATTGTCTTTTTTTTTTTTTTGTACAGTATTATCGGAAGCAGTGCCTTCCATAATTATGACGGTTATACTGTCGAAAGCCACAGCAGCATCTGCTACAGAAAAGAGTCCTTCGCTGTTGCTGACTAGAAGAAGCCTCAGATAACAAGTGTCCTGTCTTCTGCTGGTTATTTCTCCTGTTTGTGTGGATTTTAGACTTTGGATGTTTGTGGCCTGTCTGAAGCTACATTAACTGGGAGAAATAAGTGGTTGAAAGATTTAGTAAGTTTGCAATTGCTTTATCTGAATATAAAATGCTTCAAAAGTGGCCCAAAAGCCACACAGACTGATATTAGATCCTCAAACCTCCTTTTGGCACCATTAGTTGAACTGATTGGTTCTATAAGTTTCTGTGAGGTTATTTATGTTGCACAGTTTTAAACTGGAGCACCTAATAAAACTCCAATGTTATCGGGAGCAGAGCCTTCCATAATTTAAAGCCATTATCGGGAGCAGTGTCTTCCATGATGATTAACTGACGGTAGCTTTTGACTACCATTTTGTGTATGTTTGTTTTTTGTACGGTGTGTAATTATCGAGAGCAGCGACTCTCATTTTTCACTTGAAGGGTGCATCAACTTATCGGGAACAGCGTTTCCCAGAGTTTTATACTTGTGTCATTATCGAGAGCAGTGTCTCTCATTTTTCACTTGAAAGGTGGAACAACTTATCGGGGACAGTGTTTCCCAGAGTTTTATACTTGAAATATTTATATTTTTGATTTAATTTGGATGTCTTCTGAACTTCCACAATGTTTGTGCAGCTGTTTTCCCTGTTTTGATTGTGCTTACATTCTGAGTTTATAGTTTTAATGAGGGGTGAGGTGGGCACCAAAATATTTGTCCAGATTGTCAGGTAGGTAAAGATTTTAGGGTGTTAGAATGCTAAAATTGTTGTGATTGGGCTGTGGGATCTGCAATGAGCTGAGAGATGAAACTTGTACTTCCAGTGTCATGGCACTTGTTTAGCCTATTATTTCCATGTGACTAATTTAAGGGCCATAAATCTTAGTACAAAATTTTTTGTACACTGATCATACTGTAGCCAAAGTAGAGGTGCAGTTTGAGGGTTTTATGTTGGTGATGTTAGTTTATTTTCTTGTGCCATAACTTATAAACCCACTTCATAGGCTTCAACTCTGTCCAGCTAACAGGGTTATTCACCAACCTCTCTTCATTCATTAATAGACACTTGAAAAAGGATTTTTTTTTTTTCTTCATGTCAACATATTCTATGGAATTTTAATTCACATGTCGAAACCCTGAACAATGTTTTAAATGCTCTTTATTCCTTATCTGTGGCATCAAAACATGTCTTGCAACCTTGTTGCCTCTAAACTGCTTGTTTCTGAAGGCAACAAAAATAAGCTGCGCATGAATTTAGGTCAACAAGCCAAATTTAAACATTTTCTTACAATTATATATTGTTTTTTTTCCTTCCCATCATTGAACTGTATCAAACAGTTTAAGGCATAAGATTAAAATATGGCCGAACTCCGTGAAAGAGAAATGTTCCGCTGTTCTGATAATGAACTTCCTCTGCTCATTTCAGTTTATTTTCCATCATCTGATGTTGGAATACATCAGACACTTCATTTCTTTGAATTCTAAAATTAAAACAGAATTGTCTTTTCCTGCTGGTTAAAGCTGTTTAGATTGAAGTTTAATGACACGTTCTGTAAAATTCTGATTTCAAATTAAACAGAAAAGTGTAATAAATCATTTGAGTAATTTAAAATGTCTCTGGCTTGCTTTCTTATCAATTAAACTTCTCAAGTGAGGCCTTCTGGGTTGATTTCCTTTTCTAAAGTGTAATTTCTAGATTATTTTCCAGATTTACACTTTGTAAAATGAGGTTTAACTTTACATTTCTGAATAAAGCTGATAAACCATAGACATTTTTAGCAGTTTTGATTTAACAGTGACAAATCAGTGATTTATCAATTTGTTTGAAATCTTATATTAATTAAATGATTAATTCTATTAATTAAAGTACAATATAGTACAATATAGCACCTAATTGCATTTAAATAATCGTTTATATAATAGGCCAGAAAAAGAAACTGGCTAATGGATGGAATATATAACAAACTGTTTCATACCTACAGCGCTAAACAAGCGCTTTTATTTTGAATCCAGAACCGGAAGTCTCTTTGTTTTTACGCTTTTCATATCCAGCAGCAGCGGAGCGTCTGGACGTTTCTGACGTACCGTGACGTTCAAATCACGGCACGCGCACTGAGAAACGTTACGGAATACAACAAGAAGATAACGGTTAAATTCAACTAATAAATGCGGCTACCGCTGGGTTGTAGTAACTGGAAGCGGTAAGAGGAACAAGAATTGACTGGCAGAAATAGAACGATTTCCTGCCCTTAAAGCTCGGCATCACAGGTTTGTACACTTGGAGTTAAGTGTTGCTACTTGCTCCATTTTGATATGTTGCTGTAAAACAAAGATATCACGTGAACAAATAAGCTTATATAACGAATAACCGTCGTTTAAATTGAGTTTTGATTTAGCCACGAACAATGGTAGTCAACTTTAGGAGGGCTAATCAGATTTGAGACTGACGGAAAATCAGTTAATCTTATCTTTCATCCTCTGTTTACAAATTGAAATTAAAATATTGGGATCTGTTGGGTCTATTCTGTTTTAAATGTTCTAATACTGCACTGTATTTATGTAAAGGTTAGCTGTTAGAAACCGGTCATATCTACTATTGCTTTTGAAAATCCAAATAGAAAAATGGTCGCATTTGTTCAATATTTTTTAGAATAATACATTGATCATCAAGGAGAACAGTTTTTGGAGAAGAGGTCATTGTTATAAGTCTGAGGCTTTTTGTGGGCAGTTAAATTGGAACACATGTTTACCCGCCGTTATCAGATCGGCCAATCATATACCTTCAGAAAATCCTACAGAATACAGAATCTTTGAATGCAGCCTGTCTGAAGTCACATCTTCACGACGTTTTAGGTAAATAGAAATATTTTTATTTACCCTCTCTGTTCGATTTAATGTAATTTAATCACAAGCCTTTCAAGATGTGCCCCACAATTACTTAAACAGTAGCTCATGTGAGGACAATGATGTTTACCATCCTATTGATAATAAACAAATCTACGTTGACACTGTTCAAAAAAGTTTTAAAACCTCGATGATCAAAATATCATCCATCCATCCATCCATCCATCCATCCATCCAATTTCGAACAATTATACAAAATACAAAATATTTACGAATCTATACTGTTAAAAGTGTGCATATAATCATAAACCAATAGAGATACAATTTATACAAAATTAGTATTTAAAAAAGTTATACAGTTTGAAAAAAACTGTACTTCATGTAGAGAGAAAAGAGAGAGAGAGAGAGAAAATAAATGTACTAAATCTGAAAGTTTCAAAATTGAGACATAAATTGAGACTTTTTGCCTTTAAAAATTTTCGAAAACCATGAAAGGTTTTTTTTTCTTTTTTTTTGAAAGAACCAGTATTAGATTGTAATTTTTAGTTTTCTACATGGAGATTTCATAGTGTTTAAGTCCACCATCAGGAGAATATTAAACAAAATATGGTGTAACAACTGCAAGTAGCATGAAGCAAGTGTAGTGTCATGGTAAATTGAGGAAGGAGTAGTATATCTCACCAGCACTCACAGTGTAAATTCTACAGATTAAATGCTACATTTACTTGTGGTTATTTTCTGCTGTGTTCCCCATGAAAAATCAGGCACCAATATGTCCGTAAAACTGAACGTCAAAGGTATGCTGTTAATGTAACAATCTGTCAAGGCAAAAGGTTAGCCCTTCTAGTAAACTGAATGTTTCTACAAAATACTAATTTTAGTTTAAATGTTGCTCTTAATTCATCTCTCATTAGCCAGGCAGTACATGCCAGGCTTCCTGTTTGCATATGATATGCCTGATTGTTTCATATATCCGGGTTTTGTGGGTAGGAGCAGGTGATGAACTTCTGACTTCCTGACATTGTTTTTTCAGCTTTACAGTGACAACTACCACACACCAGGTAGTTTTTTTCTAAAATACTTTTCACCTCAGACAGCTGGGAGTGGTCCCTCCTTTAGCAGCCTCGCAGGTAATGCATTGAACAGGTTGGAAAACACAGCCCTGTCTATGTGAACGCAGTGGTATCCGACAGCCAGTTGGGGATAAAAAGTCAAAATGTTTTACAGGCTAACTTTAAGGACTGTTGTTTATGTGGGTAATAAGTAATGAATGTAATGAGTAATGAGAAGTTGTGGTTGAAAACAATAGATAAGTATGATTTGAGCTGATGTAACGGTACATTGAAGAACTAAAAAAAAATCACTGAATGAGATCAGTTTAAATGAACCAATCAAAGTAAAAGGACACTTATGTTTTCAGTTTGATAATCACTTTACATGCACAAAAATACTTTTATGAACTTGTTAAGTGTTTAAAGTTGCTTAAATGAACACTTAAAGGCCTTGTTTATATTTCCACACTGTGTGACATTGCAGCTTCTATGAAGTATTAAATTTTAATGTGACTTGGATTTTCTCTCTCTGATGACACGGCAGCAGGTTGATCTGATCCTCCCTGCTGTGCTTGCTGTCACCGTCAGCTCAGTTTTTTCACTTTGTCTTAGCAGATTAAACTTTCCGAGTTTGTTGATGCACTGTGGTACCGAGACTTAAATCCATATTGACTGTCTCACTTTCCTGCAGATGGGGCATCCTTCCATCCATGGCGTTATTCAGGTGATCTTCAGTTAACTCCTGACTGCAGCTGGACCATCAGAAGACTTCTGCATGGTAAAAATAGATCCAAAACGTTCAGACCAGTCCTGCGTGTTTTAGATGCTTCTCTGTCCCAACATATCATATTTGAGTCAATGAGTGATTAACAGGCTTCTGGAGGACTAGAGGATATTTTTGAAGTCAGTCTTGAAATCAGGAAGGACCATGATTGGACACATCTGCTATCATGACAGCAAACTGAAGTATACATGTTCACACCAATTCAGGTCAATGAATAAAAGGCTAAATTTACCTTTTCTATTTTTAGAACATTGCCCTTGATGAAACGTACAGTATGGAGATGGAAGCTCAGATTTTGAGCTCACACACATGAAAGGCTCATAATGTACCCGTACCTACATCCCCTTTGCACATCATGCACCAGTTAGCCGGGATTTACTGTCACACGTTGCTAATAGTAACAGCCCATTTTCTCCTTGTCATTTTTTCGTTGTTTTCATCTTTCTGCAACGGGATCTTAAATACAAGAAGACAAAACAGAACATTTCACAGAGACAGGTTTTCCCTTTTCAGTACAAATTGAAAAGAGGAGGACAGAGTAACATTCTCATAATGTTGATGTACTCGATGTCTGATTCAGAGTACAAACAATATGTTGGTGGGGAAAAGGTTTTTCATTTAAATAAAAGAAAACCTTACAATTTGTTAGATTCTTGAATAATCTACACCATCATCTTTGCATGGTAGATCTCTGTTCCTTATGACAGCTCTGAATAAAAAACAGCACTGAGTGTCGAACTGGGTGTGGTTTAGATAGAATGATGCAGTGACCTTATAGTTCCTTAATCTGCTTTTTGTGAGGATGTAGATGGCAGGATTAAGAAAGTTGGGGGAGGGTGTCACATATCAGTGTGTGATTATAAATATCTGGAAATTAAAATAAATGTATATAATTATCAATTAATTGCAATTTAAGGCTTTTGGGGAAATCTTTTTCAATAAAATCATATTTAACACATTTTAAGGAAGCCCTGACTTGTATTTTTATTGAGTAAAAATACATTTAAAACAGCGAGTTTTTGCTGCTCTTCACTGTGAATTATTTCAGATTCGTGTCTTTTCTGTCCTTGGCCAGTCATGAGTCTGCAGTTTGTGACTGTATTAAGAATGAGACGCAGCTCTTACTGTATGTTTAATAAATCACTTGATACATTTGCAGAAACACTGATAATGTTGCTCGGATTCTGGATTGAGGCATTTATATGTTCAGAAATGTTTCCTTTGTCTGGGTTGGGCGTAGCTGCTGATGTGTAAGTCCTTATCTTTCAAATACATGTTGGATAATGACTCCAGATCTCTTTTCTTTTGTATGACAATGTTCCATTGTCCCATTTATCAGCCCACATATTTTTTATCTCTATTCTGTCTCCTCTTGCCTCCAAGATCTTTCTCTCATGCTTTGATTAGAATGCTGAATTATTTAACATCAGACAGTGGGCTCGGCTGCTGAGCCTGGAGCAGATGGAAAGGAGAGGAGGAAACGCTGGAGAGAGAAGGGAAGTATGGAGGTATCCGACGCTGCAGGGAGCCGTGAGTCAGCAGGGGACGAAAAGAGCAGTGGGAGGGAGGATGGAGTGCATTTATAGACAGCTTTAGGTGATACGACAGGAGAGAGCAGCATCAGATGGCCCACTGGAGTGTTTGTATTTGTGTTTGTGCATGCAGTGATCGACTGAATACAGGAGGTCATGGAGCTGAGAGGAGATTAACGTGTTAAAGAAAGGGAAGCAGAGCTAACGCCTTCTCTGAATAGCACAGGAACAGGAGCACTTCAGACAACAAGAACGAGAGGAGCTGTTACAGTATGGGGGAGAGCTATATGTACCAGCGACTCCCCTACACCAGAGGAGAGGGGGAGGGGGACGATGAAGAGGAGAGGAACAGAAGAGTCGGGGGACAAATGGTAAAGTCTGAGTTCATAGATGAACATGCAGCATTTCTGTGATGACGTCACTTTTGTGTTATTGTGTTCAGGTTTATTTGTGTGAAGATTCAAGCATTTTTCAGATTCTGTGTTTTCATGTTGAGCTAGAGTGATAAATCATGTTTCTGCTTCAACAAATCAGCATCACATACTAGAACACTGTCAGTTCAGACACCAGTTTAACCAAGAACCAGATCTACTTACTTAAATCTAATCTGAAATATAAAAAGCCTCCTTCTTGTTATTGATTTGCCGACCATTAAAGCTTAACATGTGACTTGATGTTGGGATCCTGAATTTATAAACTGCTAACAGTAAGAAGAAGTGAACAAATCATTGCATTTCACGTGCATTTTTTTTCTGCAACTATAATAATCAAGAGTTTGTCCTAAATTTTGTGTTTTTTTTTTTAGAAATCATTTACATTGTTTAATGACAGTAGGTTTTTTCAGTTCTTTATCCATCATCCACAGATTTAAACTTAACAAACCAGGTTTATTCAAAAACTGTTTGTTCATAACACCAATGATAATTCACATTCAATTCCAGCCTTTTAGTTTCAAGGAAGTGCAAAATGTTCAAAAAACAATGTTGATTTACAAATAAAATGTATAGAAACTAATGGATGTACAGACAAAATTCATAGATTTGCAAACCAGATTTCTTAAAATACTTTCATACCAACCCTCGTGTTAGGAATATAAAAATAATGATAAGTGTAAAACATTTATCTGGACGCTACCACGAGGAAGTATCTTTATTAGCTGCTACAAAATATTATCAATGAAAAGTTATTAGTGATTAGCTGTTTGTTAATAGCTTAGCTGTTAGCTTAAAGTTGTCAGTTATGAACTAATTTGTGTAAATTTAACTACACATTGAAAACATGTCAGTTTCCGTCACTGGATGCAACAGAATGTAAACACACATTTATTTGAATGATCTTGATCTTCTCTCAAAATACCTGGTTCTAGATTCTGAAAGGGTTTTCTTCTGTTTTAAATTTTGGTTTTTCATAATTTAGTTGGACCACAGAAAATATATTAGAATGACAGAGAAATAAATATACTGACTCCATTTGATGAAAAAATAAATGTAAAAAATCTGAACTGATTTGATGTTTCATTTTTGAATTAAAGTTATTTACGGTTCATTTGAATAGGAAAAATGTTCAGGGTTGAAATAAATGAATGTTCCAGGCTTTATGTTGGTAGAAGGAGAGCTTATATTTCCAGGCTACATTTCAATGTGTTTAATCACATCAAACTTAATACCAGAAGCGTTTGAGGACGCACTCAAACCTGAATTTACCTGAAAGTTTTAACTACTAAATGTCAGGTTGTGTTCATACAGAGTAGTAATGCAGGTCCAATGTGTGTGTGTGTGTGTGTGTGTGTTCAGATGCAGTGTGAGGAGGGCACTGAGTGGCTGCTGGAGTTGTTGACTGATGTGCAGTTGCAGCAGTACTTCCTTCGAATCCGCGATGAGCTCAATGTCACACGACTCTCACACTTTGACTATGTCAAGAATGAAGATCTGGAGAAAATCGGAATGGGACGCCCGGGTGGGTCCTGACTGCATGGAAGTTTGGTTCACTGAGAAATATTCGACAAATGTTTGTGTAAATAGCTAATAATATTGTTTGTTGCTGTGTTGTTCAGGTCAGAGGAGACTTTGGGAAGCAGTCAAGAGAAGAAGAGCTCTTTATAAACGCAAGTCCTGGATGAGTAAGGTGCAGTTCCAACTCTGCCCTGCAGGTCTTTGATACAACACCCGTTTTTAAATGAGACATTACTGACTAAGGTCAGACTTGAGTTCCACAAACTGAAATCTCACACATTTACAGAGTGACTGTATGGAGGAGGAGTAAAGAGCTTAGACACGTGGTTTCACTCATTTTATTTATAAAGATATGTTCAAATATGACTAGATTTATAAGAAACAATACTGAAGGAAAATAGTCTTAAATATGTGCAAAATACATGTATTTGTGTCAGTTAGATGAATCCTTAAAGTATCTAAAGCTGTACTTTAATTATGTTTAGGCTGAAAAATGTCAACTCCTGAGGTGCCTGTACAACAGAATAATTTATTCAGTTACACAATAGCTTTTATTATCAATTGATTTAATTGACCTTTTCATCCATCTGCAGCTGTTTAAGTCTTCATTTATCTGAGACCTATTAGAGCCTTTTATGTTTTATAGATCCACCTTTAGTTGAAGATAGCGAACCTTTTACAAGTTTCTGTTCTTGGGGTGCCCTGCAGGTGTTTCCAGTGAAACGATCAGACGCTGACCCCCAGCAACCCCTCCCCCCAGGGGCGACGTCCGCCAGCCTCCCTGCCAACAGCGAGCCAGGAGCCTCGCTCACCTGCCTCATCAGAGAGTCGGAGCTGCAGCTGTTTGAGCGTCTCGGAGATGGCACGTTTGGGGTGGTGCGGCGAGGAGAATGGACTGGACCCAACGGCAGAGTGGTAAGATGAAGAGAGACAAACGCTTTATGTGTTTTTTTGACAGTTGCAGCGATTTACATTTCTTTGGCTTTTTTTCTTTAGCTGTCAGTGGCAGTGAAGTGCCTGAAGGCAGGCATGCTGGACCCAGACGGACTGGATGATTTCATCCGAGAGGTGAACGCCATGCACTCTCTGAGCCACCAGAACCTCATTCGTCTGTATGGAATCGTCCTCACACAACCCATGAAGATGGTAGGTCACACACACTGTTTCCTTTTTTACATTAAATTGGTCCAGATTAAAATTGTAATTAAATTACAGTTGTATATTCAAGACTCCACGTTCAGAGTCTTTAGGGTTAACCTGCTGAGGTTATCATGATGCTGTCTCACCACTAATAAAGAATCCAACAACAAATACAGTTTACTTTACAGAAACCTTGTAAATTTTCTTCTGCTCTGAGCAGCTTCATACTTTGATTTTGTGTAACTGTACTGACCTCTGTGCATGTTCTGATGTGTTTGGGTGTAGGTGACTGAGTTGGCTCCTCTGGGCTCCTTGTTGGATCGTCTCAGG
Organism: Pachypanchax playfairii; assembly: GCA_006937955.1. NCBI lineage: Eukaryota > Metazoa > Chordata > Actinopteri > Cyprinodontiformes > Aplocheilidae > Pachypanchax > Pachypanchax playfairii. Next base: position 8,799,426 of record SSNP01000001.1, read on the forward strand.
AAACGTCAGGGTCACATTCTCATCTCACTTCTGTGTAATTACGCTGTGCAGGTGAGGTAGTCCCAACAGGAAGACATCTGCTGCAAGTAAATAGTTCTTGCTGTTGATGATTTGAGTTCATTTCTCTTCAGGGTTGACTAAACAAGTTAAAATGACTTTGTTTCTCAGATTATATGAACACTGGAGCATCTTTTTTTGTGTCTGAGTAGGTGGCGTGTGGAATGGCTTACCTGGAGCAGAAACGCTTCCTACACAGGGACCTGGCTGCTCGTAATGTTTTACTATTCAGCAATGAAATTGTAAAGATTGGGGACTTTGGCCTAATGAGAGCGCTGCCTACACACACCGACCAATATATCATGGAGGAGGGCCACAAAATCCCTTTCCCATGGTGAGCAGGGCAGGCTAACATTTTAGTTTTGAACATCGTGTTTGCCTTTTCATCTCTGACACCTTGTATCTCCAGGTGTGCTCCAGAGTCTCTAAAGTCTCGAACCTTCTCACATGCGTCTGACACCTGGATGTTCGGAGTCACTCTGTGGGAAATGTTCACTCATGGACAGGAACCGTGGCTGGGTCTTAATGGGAGCCAGGTGCATTTTTTCACTGTTAGATACAAAATAAAGCATTTTAGATCAAATATAACTTGCATGTATCAAAAACTTACAATGAAAATAATTAAAATAATATTTAAGTGTCTATTTGTCTGAAGATCCTCCACAAGGTGGACGTTGAGGCTGAGAGGCTGGTTAAACCTGATGATTGTCCTCAAGATACCTACAACGTCATGTTGCAGTGCTGGAGCCCCAAACCTGAGGACCGGCCCACGTTCATCGCTCTCAGAGACTTCTTGCTCGAGGCAGGACACTTTTACCTGACATTCTGAGAAGACTTCTCGCTGCATTATGGTTGAGTTTTTTAGATAGGGGTCCTACAGTAGCATCCTTTTTTTCTGGATGTACTGCAGCTTGAATTTCTAGCATTCAGTTATGTTACATGTTCTGACTTGAGACAGAATCCTAAACAAATTTTGACTCCTGTAGATGTAAAAGAAATATGCGTTTCATAGTTAAAGATCTGAGCACGTTTATAATGAATGAATCCTCTGATAGACTCCAGCTGTCTTGATTCTGTAAAACAAAGACAGCTGAATAAAAATGTGAAAATTTAATACATTTAGAAAAAGTTATAACAAACCTCTATGTAAAACATGTGGTGATTCAGAGTGAAGTTCATTTATCCGTTTGGAATGGCCACACATCTGGATGGGGTTTTAAATGAAGTTTGAAAATTGGTGTATGCAAATAAATTGACAAGAAAATAGTGAAATCACTTACTGCTCAGATCTGAAATGTGAATATTATTAGTAGATTAGTTCTAAACTTTGCTGTACTAGAGAACAGAAAGGACTCTGTCTGAAAGTACTGTGATAATACTGAGTTTGTTTTCTGCAGACGCTCCCCACAGACATGAGAGCCCTGCAGGACTTTGAGGAGGAAGATAAACTGCAGATTACCATGAATGATGTCATCACGATCATCGAGGGAAGGTTAGTTGGTGATGGCTGACAGAGACTGAGAGACCCAGAATACAGAAAAAACTGTATTTTGCACTGAAACACTCATGTTGTGAAAACATGTGTGACCTGTTTAGTCCTGAGTGTGTTTTAAGATCTTGTACAGAGTAAAAGCTCTACATTATTACCACGTTATGATCAGTTGTTTATTTGTACTTTTGCAGGGCGGAGCATTATTGGTGGCGAGGTCAGAACAGGCGAACGCTGCGTGTGGGTCAGTTTCCTCGTCACGTCGTGACGTCAGTGACCGGTCTGTCCGCCCAAGACATCAGCCGACCACTAAAACACTCCTTCATCCACACTGGACACGGAGACACGGACCCTCACAGGAGCTGGGGACACGCAGACCGCATAGACAGGTTAACAAAATGTCCAGAGAATGACTCAGAGGGTGGGGGTAGTTAAAACAAAGGTAAAACGTAATGCAAATTTAAATCATGAAATACCTAAGATTTCTTTATTTATATTTTTATTTTTTTTATTCTTTCGTTTGCTTAGTTTAAAAAAAGTTTCAAATAATTTACTTAAATGTACAAATTTCTGTCTTACAGTTATTGTACACTATCATATTTTCTTTACACCTTTTTATTTCAGTTCTTGCCGTATTTGTATAATTAACTAAACTCATATGGTGACTGTAAACCTGACTGCCAAAACATGTTGGCGTCAATATTTTTTCTTTTCCTTTTTGGCCCCCAATAAGTGTAAAAATGATGCAAATTCTGGTTTAGTTTTGATAAATTATTTACATAGAGTTCTATGTACTGTATTGTTGTTCTTCAGAAATTTTATTTGCCTCCTATTAAAACAAATAAGCAGATGATTATTTCTGTAAAATGGCCTAATATTTAAACATAGGAATTAAAACATGATGTAGTTAGAAGTAACTACTGTGACTTTATCTTTACATTTCCAGGTTATTACAGTGCTGCATTCTAAAAGTTCCATTGTTTCTAAAGATACAAGCCCTCTGACACTGTGTAGGTAAAACGTTGTAACACAGATAAAAACATAATAATAAAGTGGGAAAATAAAAGTTAAAGAAATATTTTTTAAGTATATGAATTTCTGAGCTGCTGATACTGCAGCTGTCCACTGGAGGGCAGCAGATGACCAGACAGAACATAGCCATTATGTTGATCATCTGTTACAGCAGCAAAATGTTTGTGACATCAAAAGTAAGCATTTTATTTTGTACAGCCATGTTTAGTATGAAAGGACCAGAAGCATCTTTAAACTTGTTTGTTTTAACCTATTTACAAACTTCAAACATATTTCTGCTGCTTATTGGCATTAGAATAAATGTTTCTTTCTTCAGTCTATATTTGGGAAACCCCATGGACCCTCCTGATATCCTGGGATTCGATTCTGGCACCGCAAGGCCAACCAAACTCCCCAACAGAGCAAAGAGTAAATTACTTTGATTTTATTTGACATTAATAATGCAGAAATTTGATCCTATTTTTTCTGTTAGAGCCAACAAAATTCCTGAATGTGTCTCTTTCAGAGAAGCCTCCTCCTCGTCCACCTCAGCCTGCTGTTCTGCTTAAGAGTGAGTTTTTCTCCTTTGTTTCCAGACCTTCAAATACACTTTGCTGCTCAGTCCTAACTTTGGTGTTTGGATGTGTCCAGAGCCGTTATACGACTCAGTCATGGATGATTACGATGATGAGGATGACACCAGCGCTTCGTCGGGGCTGAAGAAGTTGGGAGCGTCCCTTGGCCTGAAGCTTAGACCGTGGGAGGGGGCCTGCATCCGTTCAACCAAAAGCGAAGTGTCACTCATCGACTTCACAGATGACAGCTTCAGCTCCACCACACCCTCCCCGCTGACAGAGACACATCAGCCAGATGAAGACACACTGAAGGTAAAGTTTCTCACTGTTACAGATTCTGTCCTTTCACTCCAAATAAGCTCATCAGACAGAGGAACTTAAGTCTCAGAAGAGTCTTTAGTTTGAGTTGTAATAAAAGAAAGTGTTCCAGTAGCTGACTGAAAAATAATGATCTTGTTCTTTTATTTTGGTGGTAGTCTTTTAGATGAGTTGTTGTCATTCTGTGTTATTCATTGCAATTTTCTAGAGGGAAAACTAGAGCCCTCTTAAAAACCACTGAACTTGGGGGCTGCGTGTTGTGTCAGTGGTCATCTCACTGCTATACACTAAACAAAGAAGAGATTGTAGTTTTAATAGTTGGTTATTTGCTTTATCTGGTTTTTGAATAAAGCAAGAATCTGTTTGGTTTAGCTGATTTACAGGGATGCTACTGGATGCTGGTTCAGCTGACTAGATGTTAACTCTAGTTTAACTGGATTGTAATTCAGTTTCTGCTGATTGTCAGGACGGACAATTATTTAACTGTCCTCAAGTCATAAATACATATGTGAGAAAAATGTTTTTATTGTAAGATTTCAAGCTAATAAACTAAATAAACTTAGCATTAGGTAAAGCTAGCTGTGTTTCACTTGCCATTAAATCCCAAGACACTTGTCATTACATAATTTTCCAAGTGAAAATTTTAATGATCTGGATCCACTGTAACATAAGCCACATAAAGCATGAAGAAGCTCTCGGCCTGTGTGACTTGTCGACATCTGCACAAATGATAAAACTCATTAACCAGACTGGGTGATGTGTTTCTGTTCTATTAGCACAAAACCCAAACCCCCAGCACAGCGACCCACCTATTAAAGGAAAGGGTTGAATGTTCACTTTGTCACTTCTGGAGATTTGAACCACTGACATTTTAATGTAACCACTTCCCAAGCAAAACGCAATCAAGCAGCAGTTTGGTGGTTTTTGAAGACACATTAGAGAACTTGCATAATATAACTGTCGGGTCAAAACCTTGTATCACCATTTTTCATCATTCTAATGTTTTTGTGTAAATCAGCTCTATTCATTACCTTTCACATCTGTCAGGGCTCTGGGGGGACATGTGGCCACACACTGTTTCTTTATTATCAGAGACAGATGTTTTATTCATTTATTTCCTGAAAACTTTCCACTTTGGAAATACAAAGTTTCTGCTGTAGAAGGACTAAAACAGAATATGCACTCAGTTCTCACATAGAGTCTCCGTGTTATCTGAAGATGTCGGCTTTGTTGTGGAAAATTCCTACCCTTTCCTCCTGGATGCACCCAGACAGGTGCAACGTGATGCTGACTGGTGCTTATTGATCGGTCATGTTCATGCTTTAGTGATCTGCTGTGGGGTTTCCCAGAAATTCAGCTCCACAGCTTCAACCTGACTCCAGTCTTCTGCACCAAATGTTCACACTCTGAAAATGTGATGATTGTTATTGTTGGAGAATATTGTGACAATAATCTTGAATTGTTTATGAGATTAATCTGATGGGTGTTTTTTTTTTTTTGTTTGTTTGTTTTGTGGATCTTTAATCAGTGACAGTTACACGTTTACATCTGTCATTAAGTTGTTTTGTTTTGGTGAATCAATCATTTGTGAAAAACCTCTGTGATTGGAAGTGTCTTTCTTTAAACGTCTCATGTGATTGAATCTCTCTTCTCTTTTTTATGCAAATTAAAATGTAGGTTTCATCACAAACTAAAAACTGCAACAAACAGGATGTTAGTTGGTGAATTAATGTTTTGGGTATTAAGCATAACTCTGATGATTCTCTCATCAACCTGACACCAGTTACAATGTAAATGTAAATATGAACATTAGTTTTCTCTGATTTTTAAATAAATAAATGAATAAATAAAGGAAAAACTGTTTGACTTTAACATCCTTTACTTGAACCTTTAACGGACAATTATAGACAAATCTTAACTCTTACTTTGTTAAACAACAACTTTTAACTTGGTTTTTAGGTGTTTTCTCCTTTTGGTTTTTGAACACTGTCATCGTTGGATCTTAACTCTCTTGTTCTCCAACTCAGGACACTCCATCCATTCTGGACTGGCCTCTCCCTCAGCCCGCATATGATGAGGTCACAGTCGACCTTGATGACCAGTCAGAGGATCAGGAGGTGCGGTCCATCAATAAGGGGTCAACAGAAGAAGCCTTAGCCACCTCGGGGACCAGCATTGCAGGCAGGAGTGAGTCCCAGTCAGCTGATCTCTTCCAGGAGCTACAGAGAGAGGTGAAGAAACACAAACAGGAAGGAGCAGGTTTATTTTGTAGTTCACATGTTTTCTGTCAGCTGTTTTTTTTCCATTGTTGAATAATTAATGCAGTTCAATAAACTGCCTGTTTTTCCTCTGCTGACAGGTGATGGTCAAGCTTCAGGTTCCCATGGCAACAGGCCGCTCCCTCCCTTCCTCCCCCACCCCCATGCCTTTAGTTCCTTTCGGTCCCCACCGACAGATCTGCCTGCCTCCTCCATCCCCTTCATCCACCTCTTCCTCCTTCACCTCCTTCTTTGAGGATCGGCCGGTGTTGCCTCCTCGTAGCCCCATCCCCCCCTTACGTCCCTCCAAACACAGCGTTTCCTCCCGAAGCACAAACCAACAGGCCCGTTCCAGCTCTATTTCACTGGGTGACGAGGATGACGCACCCCCTCAGATCCCACCAAGGGACCACGCCTTTTCTCAGCCGGGGTCACGCTCCTCTTCTCCCCTCCCACTGGTCCCACCGCTCTCCTCCACACCTGTGGCTCTTCCTCCTCCTCCTCCTCTGTCTGTCTCCCCGCGGCGAGCAGCTGGACTCCTGGGTCCCCTTCTGTCCTCCAACTCCTCCCCCTCCTCCTCATCCTCTTCACACCAAACATCACATTCTTCACGGCTGGCAGTTCCCAGCTCATCCTACTCCTCCACCTCCTTACTGGATCCTCTCACCTTCCGAGAGGGGCGTGGTCTGTCCTCACTGATTGACAGCAATCAGAGTTCTACTCCCACCCCCCTGCCAGAGAGACCAGCCTTTCTGGAGAGGTGGGTAATCTGATTATTATTCGTTCACATTTATTCAGTCATGTGTTACGCTTACTTTGTTTTTCCAATCAGATATGGGGCGGCCAACATGGCAGCAGTTAAACCCATGATACAGCAGCAGCTGCCCAGTGGAGCAAAACCAAACACCTCCTACAACAACAACAACGGGCGAGTCACAGCTCCCAGCATGCAACAGGAGCAGAGTATCACACAGGTGAGCTAGAGCAGAAAATGTTACATTCTTTTGTTTATTTAGAACGATACTGCGTTATGTTTTTTGGTGTGACAGTCACACAAGTGTCAGCATTGGCTGCAGGCAGAGAAAAGAGGAGTCACTAATTTAATAAATTCTGATTAGCTTCTTTTCTTAACGTAGCAACCCTTTATCTTCTGGGTTTTAATTGGCACAACTCTGTACTATAAAAAACAGCACATGTGACATAATTTCATAAGAGTGCTTTACCATAAAATTAAGATTAATACGCAATATCATTAACTTTATAACAAATTTCATTAGTTACTGTGAATAGTCAAAAGCCCCAAAGGACTTTTAGCTCATTTGAAAACCATTACATTTTATCCCTCTTTATAATAAATCTAAGATCGCTATTGTGAACTCACTCTAAAATATTTGGAATCATTTATTTTAGTGTAAACAAAGCTGCTCTCAGCTCTCAGGATGGATTTTACGCTCCCTTTTGAAATCAGCACGGAACCTTTTTATAAAACAGCAAACACTCTCTGAATGTAAACATGCTTTTATTAGCTTCATTATCACTTGTGGATATTTGTGGCAGGTCCAGGGAGTGGTGCACGGCGTCACAACAGAGGAGTGTAATGCCGCTCTGCAGAGTCATAACTGGAGCGTCCCACAGGCTGTCAGCTATTTAAAGGTACACTTTTCCTTCTACGTGTTCTTTGATTATGTGAAACTCTCCTGAAACGAGACGCCTCGTCTGCCAGAGCCTGATGGAAGAGAAGCATTTATACACTTACTGTTGTTTAGTAAGAGTTTTACAAACAAAGGCACCAGTTTTCGTTAGTGTGTGAGTTTATTCGGCCCTCAGATTGTAGTCAGACACTGTCACTTCATGTTTTTGTTTCTTGTGTATTGGTGTTTAACGTTTTAGTGGATGTGTGTAAAAAAAAGACAGAGTGAAACTTTTAAAAAACTGAGTAAAACTAGTAAAATAACTTAACAGTTAGAGGTTGTCAGGACAACAGAAAACACGATGGTGCAACACACCCTGAGGCAGTGTTCCTACCTGTCTTAAATACCCCCTGCATACACACATCCCACCATAACATCTGCATTTCAGGTGGAGCAGCTGTTTCGCTTGGGGCTGCGTTCAAGAGCCGAGTGTGAGGAGCTTCTTCAGCGCCACCAGTGGAACCTGGAGCAGGCCAGCAGAGTCATGCTGGACATGTACGGACCACATCACAGCAGGTAGTTTAAAGTTACCTGGAAAAACAAGAAATCAAAGTGTTGAATTGAAACCGTAGTGTCTGATTGGTTGTTTTCTGTCAGGTAAGTGCTGTTACTTCATCCTGTCACTCTGCTGTTGGTGTTTTGTGGGACTAACATGTTTGAGGTCTTTCACATTAATAAAGAGCACAAGGGATATTCCAGGTTTGTGCTGTAATGGGAGGGTGAAGCAGGAAGTGTTTTCCTTTTGTCACAACAAAGTAACTACATTCTGAAGTTGAGTGTTTGTTCTGATGTCCTCAGCTGACATGTCTGAACTTCAGTTGTTTTTTTCTTTACTGCTCTGTCTTCTGAATACAGATTCACTCAGTACGCACAACTTAGGACAGATGTTCTGTTTGTTCAGCTTCTTACCCTAACCCTATGTAACACTCCATATTTTCCCCAAGTTGTATCCTAATTTTTGTAGCTCATGTACTGTATTTGGATTTATTTATTTAAAATGTCAGAAGTTTCTGTCAAAATAGTGACTTTAATTTCAGATGTTCCCTCAACCTTTAGCTCTGATTGTGTCTCCATCAAGAACTTGTTAAAAGTTTGGTTAATTAGAGCTGATGAAACACTTCCTGTGTCAACAGGAAGACACTCTGAAGGCCAATCAACCACTGACGAGTTCCTGATCACATCTGGATCACCGACTCGCTCATGTGACTCTTCACTCCCAAAACTTAGGATGCTTCATGATGTGAAGGAGGAAGATTGAAGCGGTTGTTTGTGCCTCATGTGCTGTGAATATCCGTTACTACCTGTCATGTGCATGCTCATTATTAGCTTAGCTAGCTGCTTGTTGGATGAACCAACGTTTACCTGAAGAGTTCCTGTTTATGTTGTGAGAATCTGTGCGTGAGTTGGCGGCTGCAGCAGACAGTAAGTGTTGAAGCGTGTGTTTGGCTTCCATTCGTCAGAGGCCGTGCCTTCTGGTTAATGAAGCAATAAAAAAGTATGACACTTCTGCATTTTTAGCTAAATTATACAGATAACAGTGTATGTAAATATGTTTTTGTGTGTGTTGACATGTTAACTGCTGGTCAGAGTAATGGTGATTGGCTGATTATAACTGGTTACGTCAGTTATAATAAATGTTTTATTTGTGTCTTAAAAGCTTCCTGTGAAGTTTTTATGTAAACAGTCTGACTTCTTTATTTATTACATCTCCTCATTCAGTGACTCGGAGTCTGGGGAGGTTTCTTTAAGAAGGATGTTTTTACAGTCGTCATCTAAAAGAATGATGCTTGAAATTGTTAGTGTGGCTTTTGTTCTGCTGGATGAAAACAGGGTATTATTTATATCTCAACAAATAACATGTTTAATGGAACTGTTAGCATTTGTGGTTATAAAACTACTGTATGATAATCAAAGAACCAAGCTAAAAAGCTTTATCTGTTTATAAAGCAAGCTGCTGTGTGTGTGTGTGTGTGTGTGTGTGTGTGTGTGTGTGTGTGTGTGTGTGTAATATGTTGACCATGACTGGAATCTTTTATGTGAAGTTATCAACAGCTTCATAGAAAATAATAATAACAGACACTTTAGCTTTCATCACTCTGTCAGTCTCAACTCATTCTACTGTTTTAAAAAAGACGTTTAGACAAAGAGTAAAAGATTTCTGATCCACATGGTGGTAAATGTGAAAACATCCTTTACTCTGGTGCTCAGCTGCAAGCTCTTGTGCTAACACTGTTTTGTAAGGCTGAATGCATAATGCTGTTTTTAATAAACTAAAGTTCTCTTCACAAACACTGGCTTTGTGTTGTTTAAAAATGTTTTTTGCTAATAATCCAAAATAAAGCATCTATAGTTTCTGTCAAATGAAACCATTTAATGTGATCAGATAAGTAAAAAATAGGTTCATATTTTTAATAAAGATGACTTTAATACAAATTTTTGAAAAGATGGATTTATATTAATATAAAAACTTGTTAAAATGTATGAAAAACTCCTGTATTTGAGTCAAAGTGAAATCTTACATGATGAGTAGTGAGCTTTGAAGAAGCTCTTCTTCACAAGTATTTAGGATTTTCAGCAGCAAGTTGGCTTCAGAGTTCTGGTCAACCGTTAAGAAGGAATTCTGTCTCTAATGGAAGTCTTGTCTCTGGCCTGCTGGGATTCAGGACACACACACTCATTCACTCACACACACTCACACAGAGAGACACACACACACACAGTTTCTTGCACCTTGACCTGTTTTGTAAATTGATTGAAGCAGAGTTCTGAGGTCTGATGGATCAGTCTGATCCCAGCTGGACTCTCGTGCTGCACTTCTCTGCTACATCAAGAAGCACTTTGTCACATTTTGCATGCCACACTCACTCTCACACACACACACACACACACACACACACACACACACAAAATCAGCCTATTGTTTCACTCACAAAGCAAAGGGACATTTAACCGTCTCCACACTTCCACTTCATATTGTATAAAATCACTGACTTTACTGATTAAAGTACTTGTGTTAGTTGTGTTGTAGTAACAGGATGGATGTTTATCCTGTACCAAAATAATATTATACATTTGTTTATCACGGTTAGGACTGCAGAAGATCTGGAAATACATTTAAATTACTTTGAAATTAATTTCTTCCTTTCAAAAGAACTCAGTGAAACCTAATTTTGGTTATTTTTTTTCAGTAAAATAAATATTACAATCATGGTAAAAGACTGTCAGCATTTCCTTTTAGTTTCTCGTAACGTCTGTGTGCAGCTCGAATGTCGATGAAAGGATCTCAGAGTTGCTGATCAGTTATTTAAATCAATTTGGAGGAAATTAACTCAATGACAATAAGATGAGTTTTTCCTCACATGAATTGTTTGTTTTAGTCCCATCCTTTGTTTTTTATTCTCTCTTTGTTTACAGGTGCATGTCTCAGATCAGTTTATTTCTTTTTTGGATTTAAAACAAGTCAGTAGGTGACAGCTTTTCCAGATCCGAGTCAGTGTTTGCTTGATTGGTTCTCCATTTACAGTGTAAAAAATGGATCTGCCATTTCAGCAGAAAAAAAATCAATCGTCTGTGTCCAGGAACAATAGTTTAATCTCTTGGTCTTATTAATGTAAGATTACAATTTGGAAGCCTGGCTGTTGTAGTAATGGTGACTTTATTAAGCTGAGCACTCCATTAACTAACTGAGATGATTTATTTCCTGAACTGAAAAGAAGATGAAAATCATCAACCTGTAATTCATGAGGGAGGTTTGTCTCCATTCTGTAAATGAAACTGTAATTACTTTTCAAACATGTAGAAAACTCAGCAACTCCAAGACCATATATTAAAGCCTTTTTGCTGACAGTGGAGTGTATGCTGATTTCCCATGATGCTTCAGACAGTAACCTCCGCATCAGACCTCTGCAGCTTGTTGAGAGTCAGCTGGAAGCTTTACCTTCGACAGCTGGGAATCGACCATTCAAGGTTCACCTGGTTTTGCTCCACCTGACACCACAGTCACGGGGATACCGGGTCGATCCTGCAGCCTCTCGTGGGGACTGATAACACTCCCTGCATGAGCCCTCTGGATTAGGGGCGGATCGGCATTCACATTCCACTGATAAAAGACGTGATTTCAAACAGGCACGAATCTTCATCTTCAACACAGTCAGACAGTTTAAAAAGAGCAGATTTCACTGAATTCACTGCATCAGTCTCCTTTCTGATTACTGCAAAGCTTTCTTAATAGCTGCATTTTAATAAAAAAAAAATCATTTCTACAGAGAGACATCATAGATGCTTGTATAGTTTTTAGTATTTGGATCAGCTCGTTTAGTTTGAATCAAACCTGAAGGGATCAGGTGAGGTGGCTCCTCCTGGGAGGAGGACCCAGATCCTGCTGGATGGCCCATTTATCCCTTCTGGTGTGGAATGATGATGCAAAACCAAATTAGTACGTGACTTAAAATATTCTTGTGTTGTTCAGTGTTTTCAGTGGAGCTGTTTAAACAGTGATTGTTGTTGTTTACTGCTAATTTAAAATATAAAGTATTAAAACAACAGTCCATTTGGAATTTGTGTTGCTCTAATTCTGTTATTTATGTTTTTTTTACATTTATATCACAGCTGAAGCGCCTTCTTTGTGTTTAGTAACAGTTTTAGATGGACACACCCCTTTTGGCACCCTAGCTGGACAAACCCACCTCAAAGTTATTCCATTTGTTTTACAAATCTTTTCAATTTCGAGCCTGGTCTCTTTTCCAACACTGTAAAAAAAATAATTTAAAAAAGAGACACGAAAGGTTGTAAAATCTTTGTATTTTTCACAAATTTTTAAATTATTTAAAAAAAAAACTGTTTTTCTAAGCTATAATTCTTTACACATATGATTTCTGCATAAGCTGTAATCGGATCGATGAGACGGTTCTAGTTGATCTTTGGATTCACAGCAGACATTATAAAAATAGTTGAAATCAATAGGCTGCATGTGATAACTGAGTAAATACCGCTACAACTTAACATGTTACAACAACAACCAGCTTGTGCTGTAACGAGTGAAGAAGAGGAAAAATATTCTGTGTTTTTCCACTAATCTGAAGTGGATTTGATCCCTGACTCATTAAGATCAGACCTTCAAAAAATAGCTAAACTTCTTTTTGCTGCTGAAAAATGTAGCATTTATATAATGAACAACTTGATTTCAGCACAAAGTGGTTTGAGAAATCAATAAGCAATATATAAAAACAATCAATTTAATACATACTGAGCTGTTCAATTCTTAAATCTGCTTTCAAGATCCCTACTTTTCCTTCTGTCATCAGCCGCTGACATCACCAGCTTTAAAAAGAAGTATTAATAAGAAGTAAAAACATTTGACTGACGTTGAGGACGTATTTAGGTCGCAGTGTCCTCAGAGTGAACGCGACATGATCTGATGACTGTCAACGAAACCGGCGGAGTTTCCAAGAACAAAGAATGAGATCCATATTCAGACTCATCGAGCTGTTTGTAGAAGTGAAACCAACCGAACACAAAGCAGAGAGTTCCTTCTTTAACCTCCACTGATGCTTCATTAGATTGTCCTGTTTGTTTCTTCTATCTTGGGACTCTACAGGTTAATCGAGTGGATTCAATCCAAAGCCAATCGGAGTTTCCATCCATTCATCTGTTTTCTATACCCTCTTGTTCCTGTGCAGGGTCACGGGGGCCCGGGGCCTGTCTCCAGCGCTCTTTGGAAAGAGGTTGCAGCTGGAGTTCATTTCAGGTAAATTAGCATTATCCCTGCAGACAGCTCTTCTAAAACTCCCTCCAGAAGCTCAGCAGATCAGTAAACTTTTTCTTTTAGGATAATTATATTCTGTTGTTTATTTGTTTGTCCTTGAACACGTTTATTTGCTTCCATGTGAACAGCTGAGCTAAATTCCCATCTGTTATCTGTTTTTGGGACCAGCCCAATCATCACTTGAATGTGAGAGTTGGAGAGTTAAACAGTTGGAGACTTCTGTGATGCAGACCAGGACCTGAAACCAGGTCATCCTCTTATTGTTTTGGGGTAATTTGCTGTTGATATCTGAGGGCCAGATATCTTGGAGGCAAACAGCGCTGCCTCTCTGTTTGTGTTCCTGCCAACACTGACCAAACACAATCTGGCAACTACGCCCGACTGCTGCTCTAATGAGTGTACTTGAAAGGTTCGTCGTCTTGGTGGGAATGAGCGAGCCAGACAGTCTCATAGGTTAATGGAGAAATATGAATAATTTCAATATTTAGCAGCAGGCCACAGATAACATCCTTCTCTGAAGGAAATTCTAAATCCTCTTTGATGTGACCTTGGTGCAACTAAAATGTGTCCGTTTGCCCGCTCGTGTAAATGTTTGTCACAGTTTCTGAATGATACAAAAGGCAGTCATCAGTTTAAAAATAGAAATTAAATAAAAACCAGAGTTTAAACACTGTAAAAAATGTTTTCTCTTTATTTTTAATAAATTCAGAGTTGTGTTTTATGATTTTAAACCTGAAAAACATCCGTCATCAGAAACAACTTCCTCAAACAAACTTTAATATTGATGGCTAATTGCTTCTGGCATTATGGAGTAATTTGATATAAAATTAAAAACAGTTGATAATAGTTACCCTCAACTGATTCAACAGTTTGTGTTTTTATTATATCCTTGTTTAATTGGCTGTTTAACTGACGTTATATTCTATTCTAACAGTAACACTGATAAATTTGAATAATTAAGTCTGTTTATGATAAAGTGCTCATGATTAAAATCAAAGGTGTTTTATGGTGTTTTAAAGAACCCAGAAACTACTTGAAACTTGTTTCTCCTTGATGCTCCTTTCTGGTGCGTCGACCCCAAGCAGCCCTGCACAGGCTCTGAAGCTACTAATAGTAGTAACACAACTGACTTTACTACAGAAAAAAAACATGCTGAAGTTCATTCTGTGGTATAAATTGGGAGGGAAGAACAGGTTGGAATGAACTTGAGACTTTATGAGAAGACTTTCTTCTTGTTTTCATCACCTGCTCCACTTCAGTTCATCTCATTAGTAACACCACGTTAACAGCTTTTATCTTGTCTTTTAAACTTGCCTTGTGGATGTTTCCCACACTTGCGTGTCAAATCTTCTCTGTGTGTTGGACACAGAGAGACATAGTGCTCTGAAATCTGACTTAATCTGATCTGACCAGACTGATTGAAACAAGGAAGCAATTAGATAATTATTTAAGTACATACAGAGACAGATACCGGAGGGGACTGGCAGACAGAAGGGACATATTGAAAGAGAAAATGGCTCATCCTTGAAGTGGGTTGAAATCGATCGAGTGAAACCATGAGGAAAATGTGTTCTCCCTGCAGAGAAGTAAAATGACTAAGAGAAAGATGAATGGACAGAGGTGCCAGAGTAAGGTAAAAGGATTCTCTTAAAAAGATGGCAGAAAACAACAAAAATGATAAAATAAACAAGTGCTCTTAAATACAGAGTCACAGTGTATGTACGGTGTAAAACAGAGAACACTGATGTTACATGGTTCCTTCAGTGAAAAATAAAAAATAAATATGAATCTACCTTTTAATATTAATATATCACTAATCATGTTCTCCAGCCCTGCTGATCACACTGACTGATAAATGAAGAGAAATCAAAAAACTTCCAGCAGTCTTCTCGAGATCCTCCGTCCTCCTCACGCCATCCTGCACTCCTCTCTTGGCCACCCACGCCATTCTCCGAGGCGTCCTCCAGCTGAACCGCAGCCCAGTGTTCTCACACTTCAGCCACCTGCTGCTCGTGAGCTGCTAATAAAGACTTTACCACACTTTTTCCTGCTAGTCACATGTCGGGAATCCCCTATGGCAAGTGATTAAGGTCAAAAATCACCATATATCCCAGGGGCTGCTTGACCTGCAGACTCCACAGTACCAGCCTCACTGTGCCGGACTATTCACTGTAGGCAACCCACAATAGTGCATGCTGCTCTGCCAGCTATTGGTTGGTAGATGTAAACAAAATGTCAACGTCATGCCCATTAGAATAAATGTTTAATTGTATTTTACTTTAAATTAAATTTCTAAAGAAAATACTGTATTTTCACTCTACAACCCTCTAAACACTCCGTGGAGGCGTTATTTTGTGAAAAATATTGCTTTTTATGAAAATATTCCATATTGTAGCTTTAAAGGTCATCTGGTATATATTTTTGTTGTAATGTTATTCTAAAGGTTTTTCTGTCTCTGAGGGAAACATTATTATAACACATCTACAGCTACACAAGTCCAGTCCAGCTTTGTCAAGAGCTTTTAATGCCATATTGTTACCCATGACGATTCTGTATGGCCAATTACATTCATTTTGTTACATATTCTGTCACCACCTGTCGATGTAAAGTTGGCAAGGGTTTTTGTTGATGTCAAACATTTCTGCAGAGGGAAGTCTTCAGTATATCTTGAGCAAATTAAAAAGCAGCAATGTTTTATCCTCTGGGCCTGAGAGCACACTGACAGGGCAGATCTGGTTTAGGGTCTAAACTTATCAACACAGCCTTCATTTCTTTTCTTATGAAGCCCCTTAGGTGGATCTGACACTGTGCTGAATATAAACATTCCTCGTGTCCTTTTCTAAATACAGCATTAGAACGTCTTACACAGGTGACATCACTTAAAGTCTTAGAGAATTTAAAAAATTAGGCTAAGTGCTGGCTTATGCTGCACGGCATGCTATCAGGTCACTTAAGAAAATAAAAAAAAAACAATGACTAAACTTGAGGGAGGAAAAGACACCTTGTTGTCTTACAGAGTCAATCGAAAGGAAAGAAATTGCGTTTCTTTTTTTTTTTTTACCAAAAACCTTGTTAACGGTTGTAACATTATAAAGGTGAACAAATACAACAACATACTTAAAGAAATCCTCTTGTGTACATATATGTTAGCATTAGCAGTGCAGCACTACAGGAAATTCCAAGTTTAAAGCTCCCATGATGCATTGCTCATGGGATTTGCACACTGACAGTAAATGTTTGCCATATGAATTTCTGTGGGAGTTAATTTACTTCTACCAGTGTTTGAAATTAGGATCATATTAGTTGATAAATAATTGAAGTATTACAATCTGCTGCAGGCTCACATGATAGAGATTTACTCCACAAGATATTAATATCTTAGACTGTAACAGTACCCTCAGACCCGGCCCATGTTACGGTAATGTAGGACATATAAAATCCCACAGCTCTTGTGTGTTAGTGATTGTTTGGTTTTGAGTCTCTGACACTAATAAAATATCTGTCTCTGGTTCGGTTGTTAGGGTTGCAGTAAGGCTCATGACGCAGGTATCCATCGGTCTGTTAATATGAGGAAATAATCAATATGTTCCAAAAAATGTACGACATCCCACTTCATCAGTTATGGAGAGTATATGTCTTTAAAATTTAAATGACTTAAATTATAAACTGATTACTGGATTATCTTTATTTTTATTTTATTTTATTTTATTTTATTTTATTTTATTTTATTTTATTTTATTTTATTTTATTTTTCTGTCTGTCTGACTCAAAATGTTTTAAATTATATTGAAAACATTTTCAGGAGATGTTAGGAATGATATAGGGATCAATCAATGGATTTTGGGAGTAGTTTATAAAACGGACATTTTGGAAATATTGTTTTTGTGAATAATAATTGAATGACTGATAATATCAAGTTATTCTGAACTGGAAGAGTATGTTTTTATAATCAGTTAATCCAGAATGTTTATTAAATAAATCTACTGTTAGGTTTAGGTGCACATCTCTTTATGGGAGAATAGACAGCTTGGTGGAGGTCTCTATTCTCTGAGCTTTTCACACTTTATTTTATTTATTGGTGCTAATACACCTAAACCTTTTGTAATAGGGTTGGACTGATCACATCCTGCCATGAGCTGTGTTTTCCTGTCCCTCTTGTCAGTCCAGTCCTGTGAACTGCTGTCCTCTCTGTCTGCACACCCGTCTCTGATTCTTTATGATTTGTGTGCAGAGTCTCCTAGTGTCCCATTGTCAGCGAACTTTTAGTACTGCAGTCTTGTGCCATTGTGAAGTCATGTCAAGTTCTTGTCTTCTACTGTGTACCGTACTTGTTTCTTATCCTGGACCATGTTTCATGTCTTTTAGTTTGGATTTGTCTGTTTCAAACTTCTGAACTCTTTTGTGGACTAACCTTTTTTTGTTGTGCCCTTAGAAGAGCTCTCATCTGTGTTTTGTGTTTTTCTTCTTTGTGTGCCAAATGGACTCTTTTAAAATGCCAGTCTGCCTTGCCTGCTGCATTCAGGTCCAACTTTAAAACCCTGAATGTTACACAATCACAAGAGAATGACAGAAACAATTCAAGTTTCCTTTGTCTATGATGTGGGTCAAGAAGAGAATGTGTGCAATTCTTTACAAGAAAAGAGTCAAAAAGGTCTAATACAGCACATTCATCATGACATGACACGCATGAAATCAGAGATATTTCTGGTGTCAGCGTCCTCACAGTGCAGGCGATGTGACGTTACAGGCTGAATTTCATTAATGACACCAGGTTTTTTTTTTTTACCAGCTCTGATGTGGCTCCTATTCTTTGAGTTCTTATCTTCATCTTTACATTACATGAGTCTTATCTCACAGGTCCAGCTTCTTGATCTCTTCCTAAATTCATTATTATTCTTTGTTGTGGTCAAAGATTGATCACTTTTCTTCAGGGTCGATCTGGCGACCTTACACTTAAGTCTCTTGACAATACTCCTCTGCTTCAATAACCTCAGATTGCAAAGGCATAAAGAGAAATAGCTCAGGGGTTTACTGGTATTGATTGGCATGTGGCTAATGTTCCTCACCACGTTCTGTTCTCTCCTTCATGTAGAGGACAGGAACCGTCTACCTGCTCCACATGCTCACAGATATCTCAGCCTTTATTTATCTGCTGCTATAACTTTATATGATGCTTATCTGTTTCTGCTTATCCACAGCAGATTATTATACATACTAGATATGAAGAGAGAGATGACTGTTGCACCGCCACTGCATGTCCAATCCATTGAGGATGCAGAGGACGAAGAGTGATGTACTAACTGGTGTGGTCTCATTATTATATCTCACTCTCATCCTGCAATGAGATTGCTGGAGGTTGGCTTGGGCGAGGGTTTGAATCCCATACCTTCTGCACTAAAGGCAGCTAACTGAACTAAACAAAACATCAGAGGTACTACTGGTCTTCATACCCCTCAATGCCGTGACCCCAAACTGGATAGACCACGTCCCAGCGTCAACCTTTGAGGTCTTTGTTCAGAATAGAGGAGTTCTGGAAACAGCAGAAATACTGTGTAGAACCCAAAATTGAGAATGGCACCAAAACTGCATATAAGCTCAGAGTTTTAATAGTTATTGATATAATGTTTTTCATTTCCTGCTTTATGTACCATCAAAACACCTTCTTATGTAAATATTTACACTCAGCACACAGACACTTCAGCTGAGAGCAGGACAACAAGGTTGAAATGAGAAGCAAACTTACCTTATTTTGTATGAAATCGAACCGTGTGGTTTTTAACATTGGTCTGCATCAAGCTGCTACTGATATAAATCTCAATCTCGAGTCAATTCAGATTCAGTTTCAGCCCTTTACACAACGCTGCATAGAGATAAAACCATGAAACCCGTCACCTGATTAGCTGGAATTTAGTCTAAAATGACACAAAAAAAGAGGAACACTTAAATAATCGCTACTTAAAAATTCATTGTGGGATTTATTAAAATAAAAGACAATTTCATACTTTTGAATAGTTGTTAGTTGTTTTGGCTCATGTATTTAACTTGCATTAACAGCATCCTGAGCTTTCATTGCATTAAAATTCACCTCCACTCTTTACCGCGCTCACATTCACCACAGAAGAAGTCACAACAAGTATTAGTCAGCTAAACTGAAAGAAGGTGGAAAAAAGAAAGTATGACATCAGATTGTTGTTATTTGAAGAATTGGAGCAAAGGAAAAACACGTGAAGGTCTTATTATTATTATAATCCTCTGACCACAGCATTCAATTCTAACATTTATTTAACAAATTAATACATTTAAGTCTGGATCGTTTTCATCTTCCTTCTCATCAACAGATCTGAGCATGAACTGAGAAAAACACTCTAACTGTAAGTTCTCAAAGGAAACACTTTGGATATGAATTTGCTTTCAGGCACCGTCGTCACCTTCTGTGGAAGTCTGTAGAATCCCCAGAATCAATTACATGTACATTTAAAACAAACTAAATCAATTACACAAAGACCAGAACAACAACAAAAATATAGTGTTGAGTTTTGAAGCTCTTTCACGTATAAATCGTCCTTCCAAGGAATGCTCCCACTGTGCAGACATAACAGCACTTCCTGGAAGTCGGAGACTGAACTCTGTGAGCCTGTGGCTGCGGTGGTTGATGTGGGTAATGATGTGGATAAATGGATACTGATGGTTATCCCAACGTGGCTGTTCGCAGCCAAACGAGTCTCCTGAGGAGTGTTATGGAAAGACAGAGTATAAACAAACGCAACAGCGTTTCATCCATCTAACTCAGCTTTAGATGTGATAAATATTTTAAAAACTTTGATTGAAGATTGTGAGCTGATATTTGGGCTCTTGTCCTGTTCAGGCATCAGTTTACTGAAAATCCTTCAAATGGAAACTTAAGAGCTTGTTGAAAAAAAATGTTTTTTTTATCTCCATGAAAAATGTTTTTCCATCTCAGTCTGTTTAATGTACAGCTGGTGTGATGGTCAGATGAAGGCATCCATAATTCAAGGAGGAGCTCTGATGTTTCCCACCAACACCACGTCTTCTTACACTGTTAATTTCAAACTACATTGTTTAGTTCAGAACTTTCTTGGAATTCAGTTCAGTTTTCTGCAGACTAATAAGAAATTTAGATTCGTTTTGAGATTTGTGTCTTGAACATGTTCAAAACTTAGTTATGTTTCTCATTTTTGTGCCAGTGTGTTGGGGTTCTGGGTAAAAAGTGGTTTTATTCAAGACATGCATCCTGCGAGTGTTGTGGTCTGGTCTTTGAGAGTTTGAAGCAGGATTGGTCACGCTGGCCTGATGCCGAGGCCATGACCTTATCAAATGGAAGCACCCTTGTCATCACTGCATGATGTTCTTGGGTGTTGCTGCATCCTGGCAGGGTTTGAGAGAGTCCAGCCACTGCAGAGCCTCCAGTGAGATGTGATCATGGATGTAGGTGGTCGTACTGTTCCTGTAAGACCCAACTTATTAAAAAAATAGCCGGAAAATTCTGATTATTTGTAACTGAGATGTTTACGAAGCCTTAGAACAAAATTCACAAACGTTTTTTGCTGTATCATGTTATTTATAATAGATTTTCTGTATCAAATTTATTACATTGGCCGTTTTTACGGTTTAATTGTAATATAAAAAATAAGTTAATAAAAATGCATTCATCCATATAATAATGATGATTTAACCTGAAAAAAAAGGCAAGTGGATCATTTACTGGGAGCAACCATGTTAGAAATGATCAAAACTATGTAGCAAATATGATACAAGGGGCATTATAGGGTTAAAGGAACATGCTGCAGAGTGTGATGATGGCACAGGAAATAGTCTTAGAGACATAGAAAATATCAGGAACAACAGTGACTTTATATAATTATTAATCATCTGACCTGAACCCAGAAGTAAAAGCTGAAACAGGAAGTGGAGCCCTCTGGTGGCTGGTTGCAGTACTTGTTTTAAGCACAAGATGGAGGAACTCACAACATTAATACTGAAGTGCAGCATTCTTCCAGAAGAAGAACTAGTTCACATTCCAGTGGCAAACATCTGAAACCAATTATGAAGAGTTGGACAGCTCCAAGAAACTGACTGCTCTCTGTGAACTCCTGCTTATAATAACCAAACCGACTGGCTGACCCAAGGTGATAAAAATAAATATCCTGGCTTTACGTTTAACTACAGAAAAAAGAAGGTGACACTTGGTCCCTCTTCATCTGTGCCAGTAGCAGCATCTTAATTTTCTTCATGTTGAGGAAGATGTTTTCAAATTTTCCTCGATCGAGACACATTCCATAAGATTTTGTAGTTCATGAAGAAAGTGCCAGAGTTGTCATCCTCATTAAAGCTGCTACACCTCGTGATCTCCACCTAATATCTGATGTTTAATGAAAATGAAGCTCTACGTTGATCGGATTGTTTCCTTATCTTGGATATTTTCAGTCTTAAACACTTGTTGCTTTTCTCCAAGTCAGTCAACAAATCGACTGGATTCTTTATCAGTCAATTAATCAGCAGAATAATCGATAGACTCAAAGGACAATACCTGATCTTATTATTGCGCCACAGAACATTTACTCTTCTTCTACACAGTTTATTATCTTCAGTTTGGTTTTCAGCTGACAGTGACAAAAACTTTTAGTTTTCAGTAAAATTAAATCCATGTTACAGACTTAAATATTGTTTTGTTTTATTTAATATTGCCCCAAAGTGTGTGTGTGTGTGTGTGTGTGTGTGCGTGCATGAGTCACCCTGGTTTATCTTTGCCAAAACGTCAGGCTGGAGGGTTTCATTTGATGTTGTTTGATTCCTTTGATTCCAACTGGCAACATGAAGCTTTGATGATATTTTCACTGAATGTTAACAAACCTCATGCTGACAAATTTCCTCATCACTCACTCACACACNCATGAGTCACCCTGGTTTATCTTTGCCAAAACGTCAGGCTGGAGGGTTTCATTTGATGTTGTTTGATTCCTTTGATTCCAACTGGCAACATGAAGCTTTGATGATATTTTCACTGAATGTTAACAAACCTCATGCTGACAAATTTCCTCATCACTCACTCACACACACACATAAACACACAATCCAGGCGCACAAACATGATTTTTAAGCAGCTGTTTCAACTTCAAGAAATTCCTAAATGTTCCAAATTTCTGGTTTCATTGAAGTCTTTTTTTTTTTTTTGCTTCTGGCACAAAAACACCAAAACATTTTTAGACTTTTATAACACCTATATTTACTGCTGAAATGTGACACAGAATTGTGACTTTTATGTAAATTTATATTTTTAATGTCTGAAACTTCAAACAAATAAATAAACTTGACATTCATTTATTCACTTCTTATCATAATAAATACACTTGGTGGGGGGGGGGAGATGACGGGGGTAGGTGGGTATGTGTCTGATTTTTGATGTGTTAATAATCTCATTTTTATTAATAGAGAGCAGTAAAGATATTCCTGATTGTACAGCTGTGTGTTGGTTAAAATTAAAATGTTTCCAGCTGTGAACACTGATGTATTCAGACCCTTTTCTTTTGAGATTTTAAAAATGTGATGCATATTTTATCATATTGTAAATCTTTATCAGATTAACTATTCATTCATCTCTCACTGGACCAGGACCAGGTTGTGAAGGAAGAAACTCCAGCATACCTGGAGCTCCATCTTCTCCTCCTCCAGACGGTCTCCGAAGCAATTCCATGTTTTGAGATAAAATTCATTAAGTAAATGCTGAGTCTACCTGCAGGTTCCCTCCCGGTGTGACGTATCTGGAACACCTCCACTGGAAGGTGTCCAGAGGTGACCATAGATGTACAAACCATCTTATATGGCTTCTTTTGATGCGGAGGAATAGCAACTTTACTCTGAGCTCCTCTGAGTTTCTAACCCTGTCCCTGAGGGTGAGTCCAGATATTCTGAAAACAAAACTGATTTCATATACTTTGCAATCTTATCAGTAAATCAATAGCTTTGCTTTTTGATTCAGTTCTCTCTTTTCTACAATAGATCAGGCTCATGTACAGAGATTTGCACAGCTGCCAGTGTATCTATTAACCTCATGGTCTGTGGAATCCAGAATTCCTGGTTAAAACCCACACATGCACGACGAGAACATGCAATTCCATGCAAAAGAGTCCCAATTTGAACCCAGGAACTTCTTACTGCAAGGCAACCGTGCTACCAACTGCACCACCGTGCAGCCCTCTTTATCACTGTATGTCACTAAAATGACTTTATTAGATTTTAGTTCAAATGAACAGAGACTTCCATCAGTAAATTATACACTCACAAATTTTTTAGAGCTCAAAAATGCAATAAAAAGTTCTAGTTGTTATGTTCTTTAGCTGGTCAGAGGATAGGATGCAATTGCAGGAGAGCATGACAAGTAATCAGGGTAAAAAACAAAGTACTTTAATGAGGAGTAGTAGACTTACACAGAGTGGGTAGACCAGAGGGAACGGAGGAACGACACAGGGTAATCCACAAAAAACATCCAGGCATCGAAAACACCATAAACACATCCGAGGAGCACATGAACAATAACCAGTCGACAAAGACAAACACTGAGAACGCTACTTAAATAGGGCTGAAATGAAAGCAAACAAATCAACACAACAAGATGCAGCTGAGACGGGCAAGGTACTGTGAAGCACATGAGGAGAACAGGAAGTGGAGATGTAACCAAAATAAAAGCAGAGCAGGAAGTGGAGACAGTGACAAAATAAAGGCTGAACACCGAGACAGGGAACGTGAGACGCGACACAGGCCAAACAGGAACAATGAGGAACCAGGGGGAAAAAATACAAACACAAAATCACAGATGAACTGGAACAACCACTACAACACAAACCCCAAGACCTAACACTAATTTTGTTTAATCAGTTCAAAGATATTTTCCCTGAAAGAAATATTAGTTCAGAGGTCATACCAAATAAATCCACTTGATCCAAATACAACATCCAATCCAAAATCTAAATCAGTTAAATGGGAGTGGGTCAGAACCTTTTGATAAGAAACCGATGGATTACTGAACCCATGGCAGCAGACAGGAGGTGTTGTCAACAAAGCTAAAAGGTAAGACACGATGCAGACAGCTGTGATCTTTCCTTCTTCTGGTCCAGATTCAGTATAGAAAAAGCCTGCTTGTTCCCTTTAAACAGGCTGAACAGCTGATAAAAAGTTAGAAAATAAACAAATTTACAATTAAGTCTGTTCATAATGTTTCGATAGAATGTAAAATAAACAACTAATTATTTCTTTTTACATGCAGGTTTATATTAAACATTTATTTGAATCGGATTCACTTCTCAGGAGAAATTGAGAATTGTTTCAATCAGCTAAGGAGACCAACTATTTTAGGCACATCTGTATAATGTCTGTGTCTGCAAATATTTCAGCTTCATGGAATTTTAGTTTCCAGCTGAATATCATCTGCTTTTAATACAACAAAGCTAAAAATAAGTAACATTTCCATGCAAGAAGTTAGAACTTTAGTCCATCTGCAGATACTGCTGGAACTAATGAACTTCATTGCATTGGTTTTAATTTGATTTCTTTAAACAAATGACAAATAAAAACTGATTACTAATCATCTTTGTGCAGTTTTAATGTCTTAATGATCCTGTTAGAATTAAAAAGTTGACTGTATGTCATGTTACAACAATCTGAAAATTATCTAGTTTAACATAAAAATTAATCTGGATCTTAATTTCATTTTAAAAATAAAAAGCAGATAAAAAATCTCAGTAAAATTCTGCACTCTCAGATATTTGTAAAGTTGATTGACATGGATGTTCTAATAAAAATATTAAGTTTTATCAGAATTGCTTGTAATTCTCTGCCTTTTTTCAGAGAAGCATCAAACTGCAGAAATAAGTTTATCTGAAAGTACCTAAATGTTAATGCTGAACTTTCTGACATTGAAATGAATCTAAAACGTCAGAGATTTTTCTGCTTCTACTTCATTATTTGTCTGGCATGTGATGCGTTTTAAGAACAGGAAGTTAATCAGCTATAAAAATGTGTTAAATGTGTTCTATCAGAACGACCTGTATGTTTAGGAACCACATAAAATGACCCAAAACACGATTCCTCAGATCCGGTCACTGCAGAATGCAGCAGCTTTTCGGTCAGTCAAATAGTGCAGATCTTGCGAGCAGCTCCGGTTGTTGCTCTCAATCACAATTTGTTGACTGCCATTACAGACTTGCACGTGCTGATGAGGTGCAGAGGGGATAGAACAGTCCTATTCACACTTTCCTTCTGCACTTGAAGTGCTGATCTGTGTTTGCTTGTGTCATGATGGAAATAAAAAATGTGTCAATGAGAATAAAAGCAGTATTGACACGTGCAGACGGATGGAAATAGATTTTGAATTCACTCTCATACTTCTTTGAGCTTGAAACCGAGTGTTTTTTTTCAGTCTTTGGATTGGTTGTCTTGTTCTGCAATGCTTCATGGAGATTGAAAGCTGAACATCCTTTTACGCACAGAAGCATCGCTCCACCACCTCCTGGGGAGTTTTTTTTCTCCCTCCACCTGCGCGTTAAAAGACGCTGTTGGTGATAAAAGCTGAAGCGCACTTTGAG
Organism: Pachypanchax playfairii; assembly: GCA_006937955.1. Classification (NCBI taxonomy): domain Eukaryota; kingdom Metazoa; phylum Chordata; class Actinopteri; order Cyprinodontiformes; family Aplocheilidae; genus Pachypanchax; species Pachypanchax playfairii. The sequence goes on from SSNP01000001.1 coordinate 8,825,188, forward strand.
CTCAGCGGTCACAGGAACCGGAGCGCACGGCGGAGGGGCGGGTCTACATTAGTACACCTGCATCTGCTCTCAGAGTCCTCACTCACCCGCCAAGTCGCCTCGTGGACACTCTGTTTACAAATGTCTCAGTGCTTCATGTGAAGACCTCCCTGTGCGCCTCCGCCTCTCCCGACGAGCTGACCGAATGAACATCACAGACGCCGGATGGTTCCACGGAGCAAACTTCCCGTTGGTCCAAACTTCGCGGCTCAGCCCGGTATGATCGTTTCGAATGTGAGCTGCGCGCGCTGTCACGAGGAGGTAACGACGGACGCGATCGAAGAGGTATCCGGATCTCTCCCTCCTCCGTCTCTGAGTCCGACGGGGCACCTGGTGGTGGCAGTGTGCCTCGGGTTCATCGGCACTCTGGGCTTCCTCACCAACTTCCTGGTACTGGCGCTGTTCTGCCGGTACCGGGCTCTGCGCACGCCCATGAACCTGCTGCTGGTGAGCATCTCCGTGAGCGACTTGCTGGTCAGCGTCCTGGGTACCCCGTTCAGCTTCGCTGCCAGTACGCAGGGGCGCTGGCTGATCGGGCGCGCAGGATGCGTTTGGTACGGCTTCATTAACGCGTTTCTGGGTAAGAAAGCAGCTATTTCCATCATACTCAACACGTAGCAGAGGAAATACAGTGAAAAGATTCCGCCAATTCCACAATACATTTAATAAATTCTACATATTTGTGAAAATATGATTCAGCTCCGAAATATCTCGATATAGATGCATCCGTTTAATTTTAAGAATGATTTTTTTAGGCTGTGACAGAACAGTGGTTGTACAGTTTGACTACAATTCACTGACCTGTCTTGCACGAAGTTTGTGAATAGCAGTGTGTTGTACTACAGCCAATAATCTGTCTCTTCTCTACGATGGGGAAAATGTTTTTGCCTGCAGCAGGGTCCAAAATAAACCCAAATAAAATCCAATTAATTTACAGCTTTTCCAACAAATATAAACTAAACATCATTAAATTATGTTTTGCAGCTCTGTCCAGTGCACCAAGTCTGCAAAATTCAATTCATAAGCATAAATATATGATTAATTTCCCTGATTTCTCGACCCATAAGAAGCCATTAAAATGACAAGCTTAGAAAAGATGAGAACTGAAACAAAACATGGAAAAAGCATTTCTGATGCTAGAGCATAATAAATCAGCTTTTATCCACATCCTCTGGGGGTTTGTTCATGTTTGAGCACATGTTGACTGAGCTCAGACTGTGCAGTGACATTTAAGTTTCAGGCCATTCACTCTAATGATACTGACCTGGATTCAGTGATGACACCCATCATTTTATAGAGATGCAGATACGCAGCTTGCAGGAGAGAAAGGATGTTGGCTGAGTGTGGCCCTGCTGAGTTGTTCTCTCTTTAGATTTTCTCTGTTTGTGCTACACATTTTCAGAGAACCATCGACTTGTTACAGAACTTAATGGGCTTCTTTTGCCTTTTAGTTGCCAAGTCATTACAATCGGATTTTGTTTTTGGAGTTTCAGTGCAATGCGGTGAACTGCATTCTTGATTTCTTTCAGATGTCATGCAGCAAGATGTTGCTGCAGCTGATCAGATGTTTTTTTCTTTGGATCCTAAACCACCTAAATCAACCAGTTAACCAACAAATCATACTTTCATTTCACAGGATCATCAGATATAATTAAAACATCTGACAAAGTTAAGGGGAAAGGACAGAGGAACCACAATGCATGATTAGGAAGTGAAATGGTTAATTGTGTGAGACAATAATCATATAATGGAAAAAAAAAAAAAAACAATTATTAGTTTTGACATAAAATAAATTGATTTGACCTAAAGTACTGATAACTTGCATTAAACATTATTTTAGTGATTGACTGTATTTTCCCCTCAAAATTGCAATGTCGTATCAATGATTCACTTTTTTGTAATCATCAAATAAAAAACATTCAGCTTAAATGAAACAAAAAACAGATGAAATAAATTGAATTTTGCAGGTATTTTCCCTGAAGGCTGAACCAGCAGTGGTCTAAAGCAGCATCACTACATGTTTTTGCTGTTTGTTAGTTTTTTGTTGAAGCAGCTCAAAAGAGAAAGCAGATGTAAGAATATCTTAGTGTGATGTGAGATTATACCTGCTAAACTTTTAAAATAAGTAATAATCTGACATTAGTTTCACAAGTTGTACTGTATGCCACGAAAGAAAAGAAAGAGCATAAGAAAAACAAAGGTGTTTCTGTGTCACGGAATAAAATTATATTATCTGTTACTGAAGATATAATTTTTTGACCCACAAAATGTCACATAATTGTAACTGATTATTTCAGCAAAGACAGTAAAAAGCAGCTAAAGTAGAACTTTAAAAGCCCTTTAGAACCTGAAGAATTGACCAAAACAACTTAAAAGATTAAAATAAAGTCTGGAAGTGAAATATAAAGAAATTAAGGTGACTCAAGACTTTTGCACAGGGCTTCAATTAACTAATTAACCCCTTCTTGTTTAAATCAAGATATCTTCAGTCAGTATTTTTCCTTTTGCTTTAGGCTTTTTTTTTTCTTCTAAAACTTACTTTTTATTTTAAAGTGTTGCTATAAATAATCTTTATTATAAAGATGGATGGATGATGGATGGATGGATGGATGGATGGATGGATGGATGGATGGATGGATGGATGGATGGATGGATGGATGGATGGATGGATGATGGATGGATGGATGGATGATGGATGATGGATGATGGATGATGGATGGATGATGGATGGATGATGGATGGATGATGGATGATGGATGGATGGATGGATGATGGATGATGGATGATGGATGATGGATGATGATGGATGATGGATGATGGATGGATGGATGGATGATGGATGATGGATGATGGATGATGGATGATGGATGGATGGATGATGAATGGATGGATGGATGATGGATGATGGATGGATGGATGGATGATGGATGATGGATGAGAGAGAGGGATGGATGGATGGATGATGGATGATGGATGATGGATGGATGATGGATGGATGATGGATGGATGGATGGATGATGGATGATGGATGGATGGATGGATGATGGATGGATGGATGGATGATGGATGATGGATGGATGGATGGATGATGGATGATGGATGATGGATGATGGATGGATGATGGATGATGGATGATGGATGATGGATGGATGGATGATGGATGGATGGATGGATGATGGATGATGGATGATGGATGGATGATGGATGGATGATGGATGGATGGATGGATGATGGATGATGGATGGATGGATGGATGGATGATGGATGATGGATGATGGATGATGGATGAGCTGCAGTAAGACATGTTTCTTTGTATTATTTGGTTTTGTTCAGAGTCTATTTTGGCCTGGTGGTTGTAAATGTGTCTCACTTTTAAACCCTCAGCCTGATTTTTTTAGTTATTAATAAACCAAATGATACTGATTACTGTTGATAGATAACGCAATCCAAGATGTTTTTTTGAAATGAGTTTCAAACAAAAAGACTTTCAGGTTACAAGCAGAAACATGAGCTAATTGAAGTTCTTCCATAAAGCTGCATGATTAATTTAACACAGTTCTTCTCTGATCAGGAGCAACAGTAGAATAAATAACAGTGACAGGATCAAAGACGAGCTATTAAAGAAGAACTGAGATGTTTCAGAGATTCACTTCTGGGACCCGTGTTTTTATTGACTCTTTCAGATCGCCTGAATGGAGAAATAGACACCCTGCTGCATCAAAGATTCATGAAGTGATGATTGATGGTTATAATTGAAAAGAAAATTAGTGTTAAATTACTTTGCATCATATTGATAGATGTTGAGATGATGATTATTTAGTGGATCTCATCTTAACATCACTGACTGTGTTTAACTTCAGCCCACACAGGTGGTTTGGCTTGAAAAGGATCACTTCAACAGACTGATTAAATGTGTCAAATTTCAGCTAAAAACTAAATTATTTGCTGGCAGATGGTTTTCCATTCTGTGTTAATAAGAAAGTGCACAAAAAAAACTATCTTTTAATGAATGTTGACGCAGAAACAGACAACCCAGTGAAATGTAAACATAGAGAAAGTAGAGAAAAAGGTTTCCAAGAAAAGCAACAGTTTATAATGTAATTGTCTCATCAGAACTATGAATTAAAATGGAAAATGAATCACTGTCAGTAAAATCCTCCTCTCAGATTGACAGGGTTGAAGTGGAAACTGGGACCTTGTTTCAAGTCCTGTCTGTTTGTTAATTTACCAATGAGACTTTGTACGCTCCGATGCAATTACCTCAGACATCATAGCTACTGTAGCGTGCAGTTAGGGACATCTGACAAGCTTTAATCAAGCCTTATTGGGTCACTCTCATTGAAAGAAAACAACCTTCATTAACTTTTTAACCCTTTTTAGTCTCACCTGTTCTTGTTTTGTGTTTGTGCAAAGGATGTTTCTGCATGTCGAGGTGAGAAAAGTATGTGACAAGATGAGAAAATATATATATATTTAATTAGCTGTGCGCATGATATTTCTGTATACTAACAGGTTGGAGGCATGAGCTTCTACTTCCTGTTGATTTGATGAATTTGCCAGTACTTCTGAAATACTATATTTTACTGGTTAACAAGGTGTTTTACCAGCGACAACTACTTTAAAAAGGCTGCTGGCAGGATATAGTTCACTGCCAGAAGAACTTTTTTATGATGACAATTAAGTGGTAGCACTAAATCACCATCATCTTCAACAACAACACTGAAACTATCCAGACACACTCGCTCCAACAATTTTTAGCCTGACTGGCTACAAATCGATCAACAGATCAAAAAACACTTCAGTGTAGATTTTTGCTCCTCTGCTAATGATGATACACATAACAGGCTGATGTTTATAAAAGTCCTGACCATAACTCAATGGAAATCCAGAGTATGAAGCATGAAGCAAGCTTTTTATAGTCTCATAAAAATCATGGCAATATGAGCGTAATCTTCAGCCTCATCTTGCAACGTTTTACAGAATGTTTCTAAAGCTTAGACAACAACTGATTGGCTGAGGTTTAGAGGGAAAACACAACTAATCAGAGAGTTGCAGGTTCCATTCCAGGTTTCCTTGCCAAGTGTCCCTCTCAGGCTTCCTTAAGAAATTGATGCTAATGGTTTGTCACTGGTTAAACAAAGCAGGACATGTTTTTCCACATGGAATAAAAAGAATCAGATTCAACAGAAAACGTAAAACCATTTTAAAACAGGATTAGATAATAAATAAATAAATAAATAAATAAATAAATAAATAAATAAATAAATAAAATGAACATAGAAATTAACACGTGCTTTGGGATTTTATATTTAGCCATAAATGCCATTAATTTAGCATATTCTGTGAAGTAAAAACTGATTATTGTAGACTGAAACAAGTAACACAAACACATTTTAGTGTTTGCTGATTAGTTTTTATTTAATTATTTTTATTCAAATCCACATAATGAATAAAGACTCACATTTATTTGACAATTATTTGTAAGTCAATCGGTGATGAAACTTATTTTGTTTCATTCAGCTGTTGTAATTGCACTTTCCCCAAATATCCATCTGCTTCAAACAGCTTCATCTTTTATTCCTCAAAGAAAACACGTTGTTTCTAGGACTGAATCAGTCAGTTTACAGCAAGCCCATTTTAACTGCAGATGTATGTGGGATTGTGCTGAGGAAGCAGCAACAGGGAAAACAATGACAAATGATCTGATCTGAATAAACTGCCACGGTTTTACATTTAGGATCAGAAACAAGAGAGAAAATTAAGTAATAAAAAAGCACAAAAGGAGAAAGGAAGTATAAGAAAGGACAAAGGAAACAATAGAAAAGACGTCAAATGAGAGCAAAAGTCAGATACAATGAAAGATGATTAGTTCTTGTGCTGATTCAGGTCTGAGACTTTGGGTTATTCATTTTATCCTAAATTTGCTCCACACCTTTCAGGATTTGGGTGAGTAAGAATCAGACCTCAGGTAAAAAACCATTAAAATGCAAGCAGTAGAATCAAAGTGGGCCATGTTTGAATCAAAGCCAGCATTAGGGACTGATATTCCCTCCAGGCTCAGAGTACAAACTGTGCAGTCGTCACAAGAAATTAATGAGAAAGTGGTCGCTGCTGAGCAAGCGGACTATTTAAATACAGAGAACCCACTTTCACAGACTGGAGAGGTCTCCAATAATGTCATTTTTTATTATTTATTTACCTATAATTGCATAATAAATTTCCTGTCATCTCTCTTTTTGTTCTCTTGTCCTTGTAGCACCGCTTTAATAAAACTACAGTTAAAAAAAATCATAAATAATTCTGTTATGAACAAAAAAGTTTTAAAACTAAACTGATCAATGTTTTTTAAAGAGGCCCTTCCATTAAAAATGTTTTTTTCTGAGGTTTCTGTTGAATATTTTAGCTCCACAGGTGTTCTTACCTTCATAGTGGGTGTGAAAACAGGTCAATAACTTCTCTTTCAGTTTTAATCTCTCAAACTGCGCAGGTGGTGATAAAACCCGAGTTTGAATGGCCTGTACTTGTTTCGTCACAACTCCTTTGTTCGTTAGTATTTGGCAGCTCACGCAGTTGAAATCACGCCTAGCATGCTGCTGGATAAAAGCTGTTAGCATAAGACGCAGCAAACAGGAAGAGGGAACATATGATGTTGCCATGCGCAGCGGGGCAGGAAACAGGAAGCCGTGCTCTCATAGGCTAGTTTGTTAGCCAATCTGAGTCCAGCAAATTCGAATCATGAATATGAACAAGCTGCTGCCGAAGCAGCCTGACGGAAGGAGCCGGAACCACCTGAATTTTAATGCAGACAGATTGAAAGGTCTGTTAATCAGTGTTTCCTGACGTTTTTTAGATATAAAATGTTTCATATTACTGGTTAATACTTAAGAAATAACCACAAAGTCATGAAATGTGTATGAAATGGCCTCTTTAATGTTTTGGTGCCTATTCATAGAGATCATTGAATGAAAGGTGGAAGGTCACCAGTCCATCACAGTTCCACAGCAATGAACAAACCATTCACACACAGTCACCATTTAGCTAACACACTCAACATGCAGGTTTTTGTTCTGCAGCTTGAGAAAGCTGAGAAAACCAACAAGGTCCCGGTCTGGTTTCAAACTCAGGACCTTTTTGCTGCAAGGCAACAGCTGCATCCAGCTGCTGCCCATGTCTGAAACGCTGAACACTCCAGCTGACGTTACACATCTAATCCCCTTCTGTTGGCTTGAACTGCACCATGCAGCCTTAAATAATAGTTAATTGTTTTAGTACATAACATCGTAAGTTAAATGTCACCAGTATCACAATCTGAGATTTGATTAAACAAGAAATGAAAGCTCTTTAAAAAGACGGTACTTGTCATGTTAGTGTTAAAGGATTATTTGTAAAGACTTTTTCTTAATATAATTCAAGTTTTTTTTACTAGAAAATATTAATCAGGTAAATGTTCACCATAATAATAAATATTAGATATCACCAAAGGATTTCAGACAGGGAAAATTTTAAGGTGAAACGACATCAGATGACACAAAACATGAAGCTCTTGTGAACCACTTTGCACTTTGTTAAAAAAAAAAAAAAAAACTCTAAAACTTCAGTTGTATTTAATGAAGCAGTGCTGAAACGTAAAAGAACAAACACGTCTCATTTCTATTATAAGTAACTCTCGACAGCATGAAACATTATTATTGTCATGATCAAAATAATTTAAGAGCAGAAATGAGTAAAAGTGATTAGCTTTCTTGAAATCCTTTAACATTTGGACTTTTTCATGTGTTTATTATATCTCATCAAAGTTTGCTCATCTGAGGATCAACAGAACTTGTCCGAGCTGGATTTGACATTGAATAACATTTTAAACCCTGTCATACTTCGTGTTGTTATAAGTTTTAAATCGCACAGACGTGTTCATCACTGCAGCTTCATCTGCTCTTTGACTTATAGTTGAAAGAAAGAATCACACAAATCTCTTTTTAGGGTTGTCTGAATGCTGTATTGATATTTTTTAGGTGTTATTCAGCTTGCATGCAGTGATTGTGAGTGTGTGCTGATGGGTTTTCTGGATGAGCATTGTATTGATATTTCTGTTTTCCGGGATCCTTGAGGTGTACTTGAAACACATCTGTCATCAAAGCACCACAGGCTCAAACAGTAACAGCTGGACACGACTATAGCGCCACAGATTGAACCACAACAGCAGAGTCAGTTGGAATTGTCACAATATCCAGCTACAGCTTCATCCTCAGCGACTGGGCACTGTTGGATACTGTCAGAAATCAATCTTTTCAAAGAAGAGATGAATTCTAATTAAATAAAGTGTCTCATTCTCGTTCCTTTCTATAGCAACCGCTCTTAAAATGATTGTTCAGATCTTTTGAAGTGGATCCTTGTGGAAAGGTTATGAGAAATGAATCTTACCTGTTGAAGATATATCTCTTTGGAGGAATATAGTTTCATTCTGACAGGATTGATGAGGTAACATTGCTGCAGTCTTTGTTTTTTGTTTTGCATTGTGAATATTTCTGGTTTAGATGTATTTGTTTCTTTTTGGTCTGGTTGCATTTGTCACATCTGGAGATTAATTAAACTGCCACCTGTAAACACACGACGCATGCAGAAATGCAAATGAGGAACATTTTCACACTGTTATTGTTCTTCTGTATATTTTCTTGTTCAACCCCATCCTCTTGGTCCAGGTAGTGCATCATATTTTCAGCCAATCACAAGTCTCCTTTGTAGACTTAGGTGCTGTGATTGTTTCTAATCAAAGTCTTTGTAGCTAGTAGATCTTACAGAATAGAGCTGAAGTACCTCTGGATCAGTACTTTAGCCTCTTTGTACTGATTAGCTCTGATTAAAGACTCAAGGCACTTCAGCAATAATTAACTCCACCACTGAAAATGTTCATCAGTTGCAATTATCTTGTGGAAAAGAACTGAACAGGGTTTTCCTGTCTGTGTCAGCCACAGTGGAAGTCAGTTCCTCCCTATGAGTGGCTTTTTATAGTTGTGATCACAGACATGGTGAGAGATGACGGTTTGATTCCAACTACATTCAGTATTTCTATCTTTTTTCATAAATGTGTGGGTTTAATTTAATTTTTTTTTAGAGTTTTGAGACATTTGAGGTTTCAGTAGTTTCAACCATCATTCTAAAAGTCATTCATCTTTTCAGCAGATCAGTGAATGAGAATAATTGTAATTTTAAAATTTATTGAACAAATTTGGGAATCTTTCAAGTCAGTAGCAATACAAGTCCAAAACATCTTTAGTGTTTTATTATCAGCTGAGATGTCCTCCTAAATAAACTGATTCATTACATCGAAATTTTAATTTGACATTGATTAACAAGCGTGACACGTTTTATCAAGCTTTTTTTTATTTTTTCAAACATTTTTCACTGTTTAAGTCAGTGTTTCATAACTCTGGACCTCAGCACACCCTGCCTGCATGGTTTAGATTTCACCTACTTTAGCACACATGATTTTAATTGATGGATAATTAAATTCTTCACAAATTAAAGGCATGTTGTCAGGTAATTAGTTCATTTAAATCAGCTGTGTTTGTCTAAACATCCACCAAGCACCACGTCTAATTCTGTCTAGTTTATGTAATCGTATTGATGATTATATTATTGTGAATTTAATAATATTAAAACATATCCACAGTATAAAAATTAGCATGTATGTGAAGGAATGACCTCTGTTTCAACTTGGTAAGAGAATCAATAATATAATCATGACCTGCCTGTATTATTTGTTTCATGTTTTTCACAAGTTTTTTAAAATTGTTTTACGTTGCATTTCATAAATTGCTTGTTGTAGTTTTTTGTCATATTGGTAAATTGATTGATACATTATTGTTGTTGCACCAGCAGATTTTACATCCAGCAGCTGGATTAGAGTTGATGTTGGGCTGTTAGTGAACGTCAATCTACTGCATGTACAGTGATATTGATTATTGTTCACTGTACTGCCAAATAAACAAACAAACAAGGTCCTCTGCAGCCAAACACGGCTCTGATTTACCTCTTTAGTAATCTTACAAGCACTCTGAAAGTTATCTTGGTCCTACAGGCCTTACCCAAATCTTTACTTTTAATTAATACACATTTGATTAAACAAACACCGCAGTTGACTTAGCAACTTACTTTATATTTTTATAACCTTCTCCTGCTTTGTGAACTTAAATTATTTTTTACTTTCATAGAGCCTGACAGCTTTGGATTGTTAGAACAAGGTGAATCATAATATGCATGAAACTGACTCTCCTTTGTCTCTCTGAATGAGACTGAACAGCTTCTGCTTTCTGATTTTGAAAACCTTTGACAACCTAAATCTTTTTTGGTTCCAAAACATTTCCATTTTTTTCTTGTTCCGTTCAGAAATTTGAACAAAAAAGAACAAAAAAAAAAAAAAATCACATCTGTTTTAATGTTTTCTGCAGGCTTGGCACCATTATTATAAATAACATGAGTAATGTTGCTGTACATCTTGCTTGAGTAGAATGTGACTCTGTAAATCTAGTTTTCAGAATTCGTCACACACATTTAGTTCTGACATCTTATCGCAGTAAATGTCAGAACGTCTTGTTTGTGCCTCAAAGATGCTAAATTAAAAACCATCAACGTGATCAAAGCATGTGGAAAATTGTTTTCACTCTGTGTCTAAATGCATCTCAATCATTCTCCTGGAAACGGAACAGATGCTCCAGTTTGGAAGGAATCTGCTACACAGCTTGATTACTCCTGAAAGCTTTAATATTGATCAGATTTAGTTGATATCAGGTTCCAGGTCTTTGTTACTTTTACTTGACAGTATCTCTTTCTCTTCTTTAGGCATCGTCTCCCTGATTTCTTTGGCGGTTCTGTCCTACGAGCGTTACTGTACCATGATGGAGCCTTCGATGGCTGATGGCAGAGACTTCCGTCCAGCGCTGGGAGGGATCTGCTTCTCCTGGCTCTATTCTGTGGCCTGGACGGTGCCTCCATTGCTCGGCTGGAGCAAATATGGACCAGAAGGACCGGGGACCACATGCTCTGTGGACTGGAAGACCCAGACACCAAACAACATCTCCTACATCATCAGCCTTTTCACCTTCTGCCTGGCCCTGCCATTTGGTGTCATTGTCTACTCCTACGGCAAGCTGCTGCACACAATCAGACAGGTGAGATTCAGCAGATTTAATTCTTAAATTATAGAGGATTTATCAAAGCGTTGAAAATAATTCTGACCACTTTCTAAGATGTGGATCTGAAATCAGTTCCAGCTGGAAAAGAGCAAAGGAAAACCACATCAATGTGGATTTGAAAGTAGAATAATTTGATTTAGATGTGAGGAAAATTCATTGTGGCAGTTCACGTTCCTTGTTTGTTATCTTAATCATAGGAAACGTCTGTCCTGCTGCATATTCAGACAAGAGAGCCAGAAATTAGAGTTCAAACATTTCAAACGTGAAAAATTCCTGAAGAGAATCGGGTTCGACATCTTCATCAAAGCTGCTAACAGCTTCTCTCTTATCCAAAGTTTTACACCATGTGCGATCTGTCAGACCAAAGAGCAGCGAGCTGGTTTAAAAAGACCTCTGAAATGTAATAGAACTTAAGTTGTAGAAACAAACTCTCAGTTCTTGATAACTTACAATCTGCACATTACAGCTGAATGGGTAGCCGGTGTGTTTTATTGTAAGTTGAGTTTTGTGCTTTCTGAAGCTTTGGGTTGTTATTGCATTGTGTGGAGCATCATGGTACAGTTAATTAGCACTGTTGCAGGGATCTTTCTGTGTGGAGTTATTATGTTTTCTCTGGGGACTAAAATGGCCCTGGGTATGATTGTATTTGTGTGATTGTTTGTTTCTGCATGGCCCTGTCATGGACTGGAGATCTGTTCAGGGTTTATTGGTTAAACTTTAACCAACGACCTGTGGAGATAGAAACCAGCTCCCCACAACCTGAACAGGAAAAGGCAGATACGATTCATTAATTCATTCTCTCACTGAATTAGGTTTATTGGAGAAGGGAAACAATTTAACATGCAGCACAGAACTGGACACCAGCAGTTATCAGCGCTCTGTGATGGAGAGGCGACTTGTCCAGGGTGTCCTTCACCTCTTGCCCCGTGACCACTAAAGATAGGCACAAGCTCCCTGCGACCCTGAACAGGATGGATGGATGGATGGATGGATGGATGGATGGATGGATGGATGGATGGACGGACTGAAACTCTGTTAAAAACAGATTCATGGAAAGTTGAGAGTTTAAATGTTGAAAATAGGAGCACAGAATCTCGAGCAACATGAGGATTTTGAGCTGAATTACAGACTCACAGAAGCTCCTCATTTAAACTCAAGGCTACAGAATTCTTCACCTATTGTCATGTGATCAACAAAAACCCTCCATGTGTAATCCAGGCTCACTAACTACTACTGATGACACTGAGTACATTGTCTCTGGAAGTGTGTGGGCTTTAATGACCAGAGTCTGCAGATACTCCCAAATTAACCAAATTAAATAAATTAACAGTCAGAGGTGTAATATGACTCATTACACTTCATGTAAGATCCATTTGTACATTCAGTTTTATTCTTTGTTTTCTGAGTTGTAAAATTCACTCAGACAGAAAACTTTTCTAACAATTAAGCAAATTATATGTCTAAATGTACTTTTTCAAATGATGTTAATTTGAAATCCTGCCTTGGCACTGTGTGTTAATCTGTTCATGTTTTCTCCCATATAGATCTGAAATAAATAATAAAACATAACTAATAATAAAGTCCAGATGTTTGTTCAGGGCAGCAGAAGCAGCTTAAATGTGTAAAATCAGCAGATAGAAAACATCCAGTGTGTCAGACATTTCTCTGTCTGTCAAATCAGTTACACTGATCCTGTTAACGAGAAGTTGATATTCACATTGCTTCATCTAATAATGTTAAAATATGATATTCTCAAACTAGAAAACTCCTCGTAGATCTCAGACCTCCAACAAGCACCTCAGTCCCCCCATATAGTGATATAGTCTCACCTTTATTGTATCAACATTATCAGATTCATTTACCATCAAACACATTGACCTTAGAACATTCCTGGATCCAGACGATGATGCGGATCGTCCCCCCAAATCTACTCACATTTGATTTGGACGATTTCTGACCTTTCCTTAAAATTTAATCCAAAGCCATCCTGAACTTTTTGAGTTGTCTTGTTAACAGACAAACTAACAAACTTGCTGAGTGTTTTTCTCAACAATAAAACACACTGTCACTCCTCGTGGACAGCAGGTGCTAAAAGGAAAATTTCCAGATTTTTCTTGTAAATAAAACACAAACATTTTTGAAGAATTAAAATGAAACAAAAGTGATGTGAAAATACAAAAACAATTTCCATACAAATCATTGTCTGAGATTGAGACGACAGAACCAAAGTCTCTATGTGGTGTTTTATTGTTTTCAATTCGTCTCACTGTGAAAATGTGATTTCTTACATTATGGCAAATATATTTATTAGAAAAGTTTGAATAAAACTGAGAGAAAAGGAAAAGTCTTAGAGAAAAAAAAATTATCAGGCAAATTTTGGAGTAGCAAACATCTTAACAGAAAAAAGAAAAAAAATACTATTTAAGTGCTGCTTGTTTGGAACAGTCTCATTTTGAGAAATGGGTAAAATTATAGAAGCAGAATTAAATACAAATTGGAAAATGGGCTGAAACTTCCTTTAAATGGAAAATTGTTTAGATGTAGAAAGAAGAGGTAAACAAAACATGAAAGCTTGCTGCGAAGCCATTTACACTACGATAACAATTAAATAGTGCAGAATAAACACAAAACAGCAGCTCGTACTTTCAGTGTCGCATGTCGGCTTTGGTCAAACTAAGACAAATAACGTTCCTTTAAAATTTCATCACAGAAGAGGCAGAAAGAAGGTTTTCTTTTAAAACTGATGATCAAATTACTGCAAGAATTTTATAAAATCTAGAAGCTGCATCGCAATGTGGACTTTGGTAAACTTTAATAATAAATATTTCAGTAAACTTCTGTTGTTACGGTGAAGTTTTGTAACGTAGTTTGACCAAAACTGAATGGTAATATTTCTTTTCTCAGTGATCAATGTTTAAAATTTGACTCAAATAGACAAAACAGAACAAGACAACAGGAGAAAATCAGAAGAATACATTTATCATATCTGAGCAAAGAGAAGATGAAAGAGAATCAGAGCAGTTCTTCCTCCAGCTGTTACTGAACGTCCCACTGACCTAAATCAATATTTCTATCAATTGAACCTGCCAGCTAACATTTAGGTTGTTACATTACAAGCCAGTTAGCTGAACAGATGCAGTTTTTAAGTAAAGTTTCAGTGTTTTACAATAACATCTTAAATTTTCCAGGATCGGGACAAATTTGATTAAGGTAATTATGATGCTGTTATACTCTAAATACTTGCCAAAAATATTTTTCCCATCTATTTTTCAAATCACTGATATGCGGTCTTATTTATATATCTGCAACATGTTTCCACACAGATCGTAACATGAACGCTCTGTCCTGGATCTGACTCCGTCAGCATTTGGTTGGACCGCGTGAGATCATGTTAGCATGATGCTAACATGATCATGATGCTAACATATGTGATGGGGTAGTTGCCTGGGCATGAGCCCAGCATCATAAACCTGAGTGAACAGGTTGAAAATAAACAAAACTCAATCTTTTCTCTCCTAATATCAGTGATCATGCCAGCTGTAAGAGTCCATCGTTGCCATCTTGATCATCATTCTTACGTTTTCTTTTTTCCAGGAACCCATAAGCTGCTTTTTGTTTGAGTCTTACATGTTGATCAGTCAGTCATTATCTGTGTATTCCTGTTCAGGGTTGCAGGGAGCAGGTGTTTATCTCCAGCTGTCATTGTCAAAAAGGCGGAGTTATACCTGGACAGGTGATCATTCCATCACAAGGCCACATATAGACAGAAAAACCACTAGGTATAATTTAGAGTTATCGATTAACCTCAAGCTTATTTTTGGTCTGTGGGAGGAAGCTGGAGTCCCAAAAACTCACACATGCACAGAGAGAACATGGGTTTTGAACCCAGGACTTTTTCGCAGGCAAGGCAACTGTGCTACCAACTGCACCACCGTGCAGCCTAATCATGCGGTGCAAAACAAAAATCCCCTTTTCATGTCAAGGCTGAAATCTTCAGAGTCCAAATTCTAGAATCAGTAAAGAATAATTGGAATGAAATTACACTTTAGCTACTCTGTCTGTCGGCTGTGATCTGTTGTGTTTATAAGAAGTGAACAGTTGTTTCTCTATCATACAGACGATTATTCCCTATCAGTAATCATCTCGGGATACTTGTAATTAAATAGCAATTTTTCTCTCAGCATGGATGGGATGCTGCTCTCCATCACAGTTTGAATTAGATCTTTCTGATTGTTGGAAGATAAATACATCCACACATTCAGAGCAGTTTTCAGAAAAGCTGTTAAATCCTCATCGGTTATAAAACTGTCATTAATGCTGCAGGGCGCGGGGAATAAAAGTGGCAGAGTCAGGACAGGAAGAAATTGATGCTGCACTCATGTTGTCAGTGAATTAATTATGCTAGGAAAACAGAGCCAGATGTGGTGAGAAGTCTCCCAGTGTGCTTCTTGTCGATGATGGCAGGTACGCTGATGGATCCTGGAAGGTGTAAGGAATGGCAGACAGTAACGGGAAGAAGAAAGATGAGAAAAACCAGCTATGGTAGCAGGACAATTGGGATTTTTCTTTCTTAAATTATTAATAGCTTTAGAATATTTTGAAACAAACAAAACAAAATATTTTCTTCTGTTCTTCAGTTATATCGTCCAAGTTTAATAACCAGTTAGATAACCAGAATTTACTTTTGACTTCTTCCCTAAAAACTTGCTATTAAAGTATTAATATGTAACTTCAGTGTGATATTTTGACAGTTTAATTTGCACTGTTTAAATTCCCTTTGGGTTGAAGTGATATAAAACTCCCTGGGTAATGTTTTTAAAGAGGTCCTTCCATTAAAAACAGTTTTTCTGAGGTTTCTGTTGAATATTTTAGCTCCACAGGTGTTCTTACCTTCATAGTGGGTTCTCCCAAGTCCAAACAGCCTGTATCTGTTTCATCACAACTCCTTTGTTTGTTAGTATTCATCAGCTCCCGCTGTTGAAACCACGCCTAGCATGCTGCTGGCTAAAAGCTGTTAGCATAAGACGTAGCAAACAGGAAGACATGAGGTCTGACGTTGCCATGCGCAGCGGGGCAGGAAACAGTATACCTTGCTCTGATAGGCTAGTTTGTTAGCCAATCAGAGTCCAGCAAATTTGAATAATGAATATGAATGAGCTGCTGACGAAGCAGTCTGACGGAACCAGCCGGAACCACCTAAATTTTAACGCAGACAGATTGAAAGGTCTGTTAATCAGTGTTTCCTGACGTTTTTTAGATATAAAATGTTTCATATTACTGGTTAATACTTAAGAAATAACCACAAAGTCCTGAAATATGTATGAAACTGCCTCTTTAATAAAATCTGCAACAAAAAGTTAGATTTTGTACAAAAACCCAGTGGAAAAAACATTTAATCTTCTGGATTTATGATAAATTACTAAAGTCAAAGGCAAATTTGTCTGTCTTTATTTTCAAACTAATTTATTTTACTGCGTGAACTGAAATGATTAAGGATTTGTTAATGAATGACCATGAAGGCAAAACAGATTCTTACAGTTCAGGAATCTTCTTTGACTCAGGACTGATCTAAAAAAAATAAAAGGAAACTTTAATTAAAAAAAACATTTTTAATTGGATTGCCTCTGGATTCATGTCAAACATTAGATGTCTGCCAGATTACCTTTGCTGTTTTCAGGATATAAATTGTAAACTTTGTTTATATTTATCTTCTTTTTGAGATACTTTGAGATACTAATTCAATGTTGCCAGAACGAGCTGCACTCAGTTCAGTAGCATCAGTAAAAAACAGCCTCTTTCAGTTCAGAATGTTCAGATAATATAAATGCTATTCATGGAATTTCATCTTAATGTGAATCTTATTTTTGAATTATTTTTTCCAACACAAATGAACATTTTATTACAGCAGGAACAAGGGACTAAAACTGAAGTAGTTTTTAAAGAGTTTAACGAAACAGCAGCAAATTAGGGTCTTTATTTTAACTATCACTTTTTATTTGCTTGAAAAAAGTCAATTCATGAACAACTCACTTAAAAGTAATGAATGAAATCTATCAACACTCAAATGGTTATGATATTGATTGATTTATTGATTATAGTTTTGCCTGAGTATTACTGACTCTTCTTTGATGCTTGTAACATTAAACTGCAGTTTCAGACATTGAGACCAGAACAAGTATCTTGTAATTAATAATTCATCTAAATTGCTACTGAAGACGTCTGATTGTTGAAGGCAGACTGCTTTTAATTCCACATTACACAATCTCCTCATGCAGAGAGTCTGATGGTTTTAGAATCGGGAGCAGCTGTAATTGGACTCATTGGAGATTTAATTGCAGCCATGATGGTGAAATGTTAATCTTTTGAAATCTGGACATCTCTCTCTACACTTTGTAGACTTGACTTGTTTGTGTTGACTCAGATTTTATTCTGCATGAAATATATGTAATTATTAAGTTAATATGTTTAAAGATACTACTATTTAATGATCTTTATATATTATTGCACCAAAAGAACCTTTTGAAGAATTTATATTTTATGACACTTTTCCTCTCCACACTACTGAACAATGTTATTCTAATTTGTTATTTAACTTTGAATGGTATATTTATTTTACTCCTGCCTCTGCAGAGACTGAGTTGTTTAAGATAAATATACAGAAAGATTAAACTAAACATTTGATTCAACTTGGCAAACACTTTTCTATTAACACAAGAAAACTGAAGACATGTCTTAAAGATTTTCTTTCCCAGTTGTACGTGCTTTAAATACTTGTTTGTGTTAGAATACAAAAAGGTGTTTATTATTCTTATGAAGTAATACTTTATAGCAATAAACCCTCAAACTAAGTTTTCATTTACATTAACTTAGTTACCATAAATGTAAACAAGAAAAAATCTTGATTTTCATAAAACCATGTGCTCATTTAATTCTTTATTGAATTCAACAACAACAATAATAAATTATTATTATTATTATTGTTTAATTCTTGAAAACTGAGCAGTGAAGTGATATTTTATTGGGTCTCCCTGTTTAAACCACATCATAAATAAATCAGTACTGACTGAACTTTCCTCACACACTCGGTCTCTCCATCTCTGTTTATTTTTGACTTTTAAATGATATTGCAGTTTTTCTGAATATTAAGTCGTTTCTGCAGATGACGGTCTGATTGTACATATTTAAATGTCACTTCAGCTTCTTCAGCTCCCAGCAAATTCAGTCTGGTTGGTATCTCAGAGAATCTATCAATACGTTAATTGATCTATCATTTTTTCTACCTGGCTGTCAATCACACGCTTGCCTTCAACAGGTCCACACTGATAGAAGACTGACTTGTAATTTGGCTCTCAGAGCAGAGAAGCAGATAACAAGAGGAAGTAGGAGGTGTTGAAGCAGAAGCTTTAGAACTTCCTGTTAGAGAATTATAAAAACACTAACACACTCTGAAACTGTCAGTCGAGATTTAATCCTCAAAGTTGTTTTTTTTTTTAATTTGTCTGTTTCAAGTCTGTTAGAGTTCCTCTCCAACTGATCTAGAGGACTAATTTGCACCTGTCTTTTGTTTTGTGATCACTTCCATCTTGGACTCATTGTCAGATCCTTAGCCACCCTTAAAACTTTTTTCAAAGCGCCAGTTAAGGAAGTTTCATGTTTCCTGTCTGGTTTTCCATCTTGTCACACAATTTAAGACACTCCTTTTATTCCACTTTGCAAATCTCCCACTCATATAAAACATTTATTTACCCACAATTCCTTAAAACATTTGACCCACTCGATGGGTTGATGTTTGTCTTCCTTGTTGGTGTTTCTTTCTTTGAAACAACTTCAAATTAATTTAGAAGCAAATTTCTTTATTGATCTTTTACTTTAGTAAAAATATTATTCTATTTATATACAAATAAGAAAATGCCCCACCATTTTTTTTTTTTTACAGTTTTGTGCATGTTTTGCATAAACAAACACAAACTTTGAAAAGTTAACAATAGACAAATTAATAATCATTTTAAAATTATTTGAAGTAAAGAGTTAATAAACAAAATACACATGTTGATCTTAATGTCAGAAGAACCACTGAACATCTTTAGAATTTTATTTTGAAAACTGACATCCTAAATGTCTTTCCTCTTGTCAACAAATCAAACTCTGAATTAACACGAATGATCCATTTTATGACTATTTAGCTGAAAATTTGCTGCTATATTTGAGTGATGATGTAAATAGCAGCACAGTTTACAGTTGAAATCACTTCATCTGATGTCGGATTAAAGATGCAGCTGTGGCTAACTGGAGAGCGCAGATGACGTCCATCTGGATGGCTGCAGGCTCAATCCTAGCTGCCCCCCATATACACATCTCCCTCACCACTAAACACCCATAAGAAATTATATTTTATCTCAGTGGGACCTTCTCAGCCATCATAATAATCTTAAATCCAGTTGTTTTGAACCTACTCGGATCTCTGAACCTTCTCAAATGTAGAAAAAACAAATAAACAAAAATACAACCGTGTTTTCTTTCTCTCAGGTGCGCAGAGTGAGCTCAGTAGTGACGCGTCACAGAGAACAGCGGGTGTTGGTGATGGTCGTCGTCATGGTGATGTGTTACCTGGTCTGTTGGCTGCCATATGGAGTGGCAGCGCTGCTCGCCACCTTCGGCCCCCATGACCTGTTGACCCCAGAGGCGAGCATCACACCGTCGCTGCTGGCCAAGTGCTCCACCGTCGTCAACCCTTTTATATACATATTCATGAACAAACAGGTGAGACTCAGCCTGGTTTCCTCAGTAATTATTACTTTCAACATGTTACTGCATCAATAAAACAAGTTTCATTCTAATCTATTTGCTCTAATCCTCGTTAACTGTATTCTCCTTAACACAGTCATTAAAAAACAGAAACAAGGTTGAGATTTGGAGTTTTCTCTGTTCTGTTTTTAAATACTTGCTCTGACTCATACAGAAATTATTTATAGGCAGTTTTAGTTCAGTGGAAGGGTGGCCATCATCAGAGGATCAGGGTGTCATGGTGTCCTCAAGAAAAACATTGCACCCTTCACCGATGACTAAGAATACAAAGTGCATCAGTCTGCACACTAGAGACACAAAATCTAATCAAGTTATGTCCTTCCCAATTTATCCTTAAAATGCAACTCATATCACTTCATAACTTTTCAAGTTATTCTGTTATCAGACAAATAAATAAACTAATTCTNGAATATTAAGTCGTTTCTGCAGATGACGGTCTGATTGTACATATTTAAATGTCACTTCAGCTTCTTCAGCTCCCAGCAAATTCAGTCTGGTTGGTATCTCAGAGAATCTATCAATACGTTAATTGATCTATCATTTTTTCTACCTGGCTGTCAATCACACGCTTGCCTTCAACAGGTCCACACTGATAGAAGACTGACTTGTAATTTGGCTCTCAGAGCAGAGAAGCAGATAACAAGAGGAAGTAGGAGGTGTTGAAGCAGAAGCTTTAGAACTTCCTGTTAGAGAATTATAAAAACACTAACACACTCTGAAACTATCAGTCAAGATTTAATCCTCAAAGTTGTTTTTTTTTAATTTGTCTGTTTCAAGTCTGTTAGAGTTCCTCTCCAACTGATCTAGAGGACTAATTTGCACCTGTCTTTTGTTTTGTGATCACTTCCATCTTGGACTCATTGTCAGATCCTTAGCCACCCTTAAAACTTTTTTCAAAGCGCCAGTTAAGGAAGTTTCATGTTTCCTGTCTGGTTTTCCATCTTGTCACACAATTTAAGACAATCCTTTTATTCCACTTTGCAAATCTCCCACTCATATAAAACATTTATTTACCCATAATTCCTTAAAACATTTGACCTGCTCGATGGGTTGATGTTTGTCTTCCTTGTTGGTGTTTCTTTCTTTGAAACAACTTCAAATTAATTTAGAAGCAAATTTCTTTATTGATCTTTTACTTTAGTAAAAATATTATTCTATTTATATACAAATAAGAAAATGCCCCACCATTTTTTTTTTTTTTACAGTTTTGTGCATGTTTTGCATAAACAAACACAAACTTTGAAAAGTTAACAATAGACAAATTAATAATCATTTTAAAATTATTTGAAGTAAAGAGTTAATAAACAAAATACACATGTTGATCTTAATGTCAGAAGAACCACTGAACATCTTTAGAATTTTATTTTGAAAACTGACATCCTAAATGTCTTTCCTCTTGTCAACAAATCAAACTCTGAATTAACACGAAGTATATCACTTTTTGCGTTTTAAATGATATTGCAGTTTTTCTGAATATTAAGTCGTTTCTGCAGATGACGGTCTGATTGTACATATTTAAATGTCACTTCAGCTTCTTCAGCTCCCAGCAAATTCAGTCTGGTTGGTATCTCAGAGAATCTATCAATACGTTAATTGATCTATCATTTTTTCTACCTGGCTGTCAATCACACGCTTGCCTTCAACAGGTCCACACTGATAGAAGACTGACTTGTAATTTGGCTCTCAGAGCAGAGAAGCAGATAACAAGAGGAAGTAGGAGGTGTTGAAGCAGAAGCTTTAGAACTTCCTGTTAGAGAATTATAAAAACACTAACACACTCTGAAACTATCAGTCAAGATTTAATCCTCAAAGTTGTTTTTTTTTAATTTGTCTGTTTCAAGTCTGTTAGAGTTCCTCTCCAACTGATCTAGAGGACTAATTTGCACCTGTCTTTTGTTTTGTGATCACTTCCATCTTGGACTCATTGTCAGATCCTTAGCCACCCTTAAAACTTTTTTCAAAGCGCCAGTTAAGGAAGTTTCATGTTTCCTGTCTGGTTTTCCATCTNTTTCTTTGAAACAACTTCAAATTAATTTAGAAGCAAATTTCTTTATTGATCTTTTACTTTAGTAAAAATATTATTCTATTTATATACAAATAAGAAAATGCCCCACCATTTTTTTTTTTTTTACAGTTTTGTGCATGTTTTGCATAAACAAACACAAACTTTGAAAAGTTAACAATAGACAAATTAATAATCATTTTAAAATTATTTGAAGTAAAGAGTTAATAAACAAAATACACATGTTGATCTTAATGTCAGAAGAACCACTGAACATCTTTAGAATTTTATTTTGAAAACTGACATCCTAAATGTCTTTCCTCTTGTCAACAAATCAAACTCTGAATTAACACGAAGTATATCACTAACACTGTTCTGTGTCTCTCTGATCGCAAATCTTAAACACTCTGACGTGTTTTACTTGTAATGTTTGTTTTGCATCAACCGAACCATAAAAATATTTTTACTGGATTTAAATTAAATACTGATGGATCTGTACAGAAACAATTCTATTGATCCATTTTATGACTATTTAGCTGAAAATTTGCTGCTATATTTGAGTGATGATGTAAATAGCAGCACAGTTTACAGTTGAAATCACTTCATCTGATGTCGGATTAAAGATGCAGCTGTGGCTAACTGGAGAGCGCAGATGACATCCATCTGGATGGCTGCAGGCTCAATCCTAGCTGCCCCCCATATACACATCTCCCTCACCACTAAACACCCTTAAGAAATGATCTTTTATCTCAGTGGGACCTTCTCAGCCATCATAATAATCTTAAATCCAGTTGTTTTGAACCTACTCGGATCTCTGAACCTTCTCAAATGTAGAAAAAACAAATAAACAAAAATACAACCGTGTTTTCTTTCTCTCAGGTGCGCAGAGTGAGCTCAGTAGTGACGCGTCACAGAGAACAGCGGGTGTTGGTGATGGTCGTCGTCATGGTGATGTGTTACCTGGTCTGTTGGCTGCCATATGGAGTGGCAGCGCTGCTCGCCACCTTCGGCCCCCATGACCTGTTGACCCCAGAGGCGAGCATCACACCGTCGCTGCTGGCCAAGTGCTCCACCGTCGTCAACCCTTTTATATACATATTCATGAACAAACAGGTGAGACTCAGCCTGGTTTCCTCAGTAATTATTACTTTCAACATGTTACTGCATCAATAAAACAAGTTTCATTCTAATCTATTTGCTCTAATCCTCGTTAACTGTATTCTCCTTAACACAGTCATTAAAAAACAGAAACAAGGTTGAGATTTGGAGTTTTCTCTGTTCTGTTTTTAAATACTTGCTCTGACTCATACAGAAATTATTTATAGGCAGTTTTAGTTCAGTGGAAGGGTGGCCATCATCAGAGGATCAGGGTGTCATGGTGTCCTCAAGAAAAACATTGCACCCTTCACCGATGACTAAGAATACAAAGTGCATCAGTCTGCACACTAGAGACACAAAATCTAATCAAGTTATGTCCTTCCCAATTTATCCTTAAAATGCAATTCATATCACTTCATAACTTTTCAAGTTATTCTGTTATCAGACAAATAAATAAACTAATTCTACCAATAACTTTAAATCCTTTGAGAATGAAATTAGAACTAAATGAATTGCAAAACTGTACATGTGAAAATGCAGCAGCAAAAGAACCATGTGAAACATTAGAAATCAGAATCTATAAAAACATTTCTGATGTGTATTTTTAGGTTTTAGATAAAAAAAAATCCCATCGAAGTCTCACATGGAGGGGTGGAGCTAAAAAGAAGTACTGCAACCAGCCACTAGAGGGAGCTCAATTTAACATCCATACAGTGATGTACAGTCTGTGGCTCATAGTTTGTTTTAGAAATCACAAAAATACTTTGGATCTCAGATTTTTACAGTACAGTAAAAACCCAAATTGTTTGGTGCTGCAGATCAGATCAGGTCTAACATGCTTTTTATTTTCTTCCACAAAAGTTGTCTAATTGTTTCGTTTTTAGCCTGTAACTGCAGCATAAATTACCCAAATATTTTGAAATCTAAGGATATTTGTTCCTGTTTCTGGAACAGCCCTCCAGAACACCAGTCTGACTCACCAGCGACTTGTAACTTTGCCCTCTGTATTTTCTCAGCTGTTCGGTATTCTCATTTAATTCCTCCCACCAGCATTCAAACAAACTCGTCTTCGAGTCGTGATGTGTGGGCTACAGAATTGGGACTTAAAAGCAGATTGTGTGAAACAGCAGAGTTTGCTTTAAGGCTTAAGAATTAAAGTTTTATTCTTACTGTTTGTTAAAGAGATGCTCATAACATTCACAGAGCAGCTCCTGATTAACACCACAGCTGCTCAGTGCTTCTGTGTGTTGAAATAAAGAAAGACAGCGGCAGAATATACCGAATGATCCTTAATTCCATTAAGTGCATCTCCAGAAGCCGTGAGTAAATCATAAATGTGATCACGTTAATGTGAACGGGCTCAATGAAAGTTTTCACTGAGCTGAAAAGAATCTGTTAGTGTTTGATGTCAGTTCAGAAGGACAGCAGTTATAAACATGTTGATTAATAAGCTTCAGCTGTGAGCGGATGAACTAAGTTTTAACTTTTTTTATAACTTTTTTTTTATAACCTCATTAGTTAATTTTTAATTAGAAATAAAGATGTTAAAAGGAAAAAAAAAAGAGCAATTCAGTTCAGCAATTCGTCTGTTTGTCCAGCAGCAAATCAGCTCCAATTATGTGACACTTGGGCCAGTAATTAAGATTTGATGTGATTTACACCCAGTGGAGGAGCAAACACAGATTTCTGTCTGCTGGCGATTCATTTACACCTTCAGACAGAAGCACCCCCCTCCACACACACACACACCCACAAGTGTGTTTTGTTATCCTTATGGGGACCGTCCATTGACTTCCATTGATTTTAGTAACTAGATTTATACCTAACCCAAACCCTTTTACTAACCTTAACCATTACTGATCTATAACTAACCCTAAGACTAACTAAAACTCTATTCACACCATACCTATAAACCTAACCCCTAACCCTAAAAAGAGGAGGCTTCGGTCCCCACAAGAACCCTCGGACCCCAGAAAGATAGTAAAAGTCAGGAAACGGGTCCCCAGGAGGTCAGAAACACAAACCCACACACACACACACACACACACACACACACACACACACACACACACACACACACACACACACACACACACACACACACACACACACACACACACACACACACACACACTGCTCAACTGCATGTTCCAGAAGTTAAATGAGCAAAGAAAAAAAAAGTTAAAGAAAGAAGTTATCTGATTATAAGCTGATTTATAGCAAAACAAATTTACATGTTCTGCTAAAAAAAGAAACATTGCACAATCAATACATTTTCATTAAAAAATTCTAGTTACAGAAATGTACAACATATTTACTATTCTAATGAGATATTGTGTTATATATCATAATTTTGTTAGGGACATAAAAAAAAAAGCTGTTTTAAC
Source organism: Pachypanchax playfairii (assembly GCA_006937955.1). Taxonomy (NCBI): domain Eukaryota; kingdom Metazoa; phylum Chordata; class Actinopteri; order Cyprinodontiformes; family Aplocheilidae; genus Pachypanchax; species Pachypanchax playfairii. Next base: position 8,850,708 of record SSNP01000001.1, read on the forward strand.
CGAAAATCATTAGACCGAATATTATTTCTCTCTGGATTCAGATCAATGTGTTCTATCTAATCCTAAAAAGGAAATTTAATTTTTTAAATTTGTTTTTCTTTTAATTTGGATGAGTTCTAGGGACTAAAATCCCTACATTAACCAAATATTCTGAGATCCAGATTATTTTACTCTACTTTTTACTTTGTATTAGTTTCTGCCTGGTAAACTGCTGTAGACATACTTTATCACTGTATTACAGAGTTTACATGCACTGGGATGTATTAAAATTTATAATGTTTATTTTGATTTCTTTGCAGCTTCATTCAGTTCCGAAACTTGAACCGTTATCCTCCAGTTCTGATGTGGAAAAACCNTTCTAATTTTATTTAAATAAAAAATACACATTTTATATTATGAAGTTCTGAGATTCTCAGAATTGTTCTGTCATCATAAATTGGTGCGACAGTCTCAATAAGTAACATTTAAAGTTTAAACAAAGGAACTGTAAAGTCATATTAATGGGAAAATTTGAGCCAAAAAAAAAAAAATCCAAACCACCAGACTAAGAGGTTTCCACACTAAAACTGTTTCAATATTTTCCCATTTGAGTTTCCTAGAAACTTCACATGCCATAAAAATCCCCAAACAAGCTGCTACAGCTTTATTTTGTTCTGGTTCTGTTGTTCGGAACCACCTGGGTATACAAACACTTTAAGTTTGATGTGCTGATGCTGCAGAACTGCATGACTGAAGAGAGACAAGTAAAAATATGATGATGGCTTTTCTCCTAATATGCAACATTTTCCTTCTGCAGTGGGTGAAGCAGCTATGCTAATAGGAAACAAAAGTTTGTACATTTCTCATCAGAATCCGGATGTTTTCCTTTCTGGAGTGACAGAAGTTGATGGAGGTTTTTAAAGACTTGCTGAAAGTCTGTTTTATCAAAGAAATGTTGAGCAGAAGAAATATGAACACTGAGGGATGTAAAGATGTTTAAAATGCCTAACATATGAGTTTCTATGTTGTTTTAGGTTGTTTTGTTTTAAATCTCAGGACATTGTGGAGTGGAGATAATCAGAGAGTCACTTTTAGTCTTTTAGACTGATTTTATTAAAAATGGTAAGAAAATCATGGAGTCATCTGCAGAAAAATACGATTACAAATATTATAACTGCAGGTCTAAATTTTATCAAATAAATACTATTTTTTTAACACTTTTGTTTTGTGATAAGATGTTTTATGATTTTACATTAAAACTTATGTTTCACTGATTTAGTCTAAATGTTTTCTTCATCCTTTCTATTATAAATCAAAATTAATTCCCATTAATTCTTTCTTTTATTGTGCATGTTTTATTTTATGGGGATATTTGCTTCAAGTATGTACTGTAGCACTGAAGCTTTTACATCTTTTAGAGACACATCAGACTGGGTAAGAAAGCATCTTTTATCAAAATCTGTTAAAAACATTCTTAAAATATTTCTTCAGTTGGTTTTTTTTGTGTAAATCACTGAAGTGCAACAACTTGTTAATGATCACAAACAACTTCAGACTCATTTGGATATTTGAACTTGAGCAGTTTGTTTGTTTTACCTCCAATTGATTTACTTTTAAAAGCCACAAATGTTCTCCTTTAACTTTCTCTGAGCTTCGAGTTTTTTGTCAGATGTTTGTGGCAAGGAAAATTAAATTTTAGGAGCAGCAAGTGAAAGAAATAAAATGATATGGAGGAAATAAGGGATTTGGAGAATGAGTGAACAAACTGTTGTAATGATATTGGGATGAAAGACAGGTAGGAAACAGAAAAGAAGCTAACGTGGGTTTGATTTGAATTAGCATGTGATGTTACTATCAGGGGTGCTGCACTTTGTTGATGACCTTTCCACTCCTCGCCTCCTCCTTTTATCTGTCTCTTTTCATTTGCTTCATCCTCAGTCTGTCGCTCAGGTTTTCAGGTTGTCACTTTCAAGCTTGTGAGACATTTACCTTTGATGTGACCGTCTTTCTGTTCAGCCAAGCTGCAGATGAGCGAGCAGGAAGCTGCACTGTGTGGCGCTTTCAGTCTTCAGTTCCTCCCAGCCCATGATCATAGCAGCACTGAGTTGAGGCGAGTTGAAGACTTCAAGCGCTGCACAGATTCACAACCCGAAACTCAACAGACTTTAAACCCCTGGTTTGTTATTCTCTGAATTTCTTTTTATTTTAAAATCTTAGTTAGCATCAATATTGTTCGATGTTTTTTGTGCTATTAGCTAAAAATGAATCGGTGTTTGTTTTCTTCAGTGAAAAAGACATTTTGTGATGGAAAGTAACTAAACTTAAAATTTGACATAAATATCTTTGGATTTATAATGCTTTGATTTCTTCATTTGAATATATAAACCCTTTATTTGAATTTTAATGTCTTATGTCTTTTAACTTAAAAGCTTTTTGTCCAACTATATTAAAAAAAAAAACAGAAATTTTAGTTATATATATCAATTATATAGACTCATGTGTTCAGCATCTCAGTGCCCTCTTTGCAATAAGTGTTGTGTTTTACTACGAAAAAATTTGTCTCCACGTAAATACGTATTCAAATCAAACAACATTGAAATAATTTTCATAGCCTTTTTATACTTTATATTTTTTAAGAGAAGAGGTAAAAAAAATGAGACACAGCAGGAGTTTGATCTTCTCTCAACTGTTTCTGATTCATCATGCCGAGTTGTATTTATATCAGGAGTAATAAAAAAACAATTGACAGCATTTACATTTAGACTGAAACAAAGCCAAACAAGCTTTAAATCGACACAAGGAGAAATAATTTTAGGTTATTTTTCTAGGAGTCTGTTATTTTAGGCACTTAAAAGTTTTAAATTAAAACTAAAGTAGACGATGATATAATTAAAAAGTGTAGTTTTCGTAAAATAAAGGTAAAATCCCTGCTGCTCAGATAATGAGGTTTTTCTCAATTCAGATTAATAATAACTTCACCAAACAATAAAATAATATAAAACCACTTGAGTTTTACATTTTAGATTTACTATAATTGTTTCTTCATCTTCTTAGTTGTCTCTTGCCTTTTTTCAGGAGTTTTGAAGGAGTTCAGAGTAACCCTGATTTCCTCTTGGCTGTTTTTATCCCATTTGAAATTATATTATAAATTAGAAATATCATAAAGTCATAAAATTGGTCAAACAAGTCTTTTCATGACCTTTTAAGGTCTGTTTTTTTTTTTGTTGCCGATTCGGTCACTCTTGAGTGCTTTTCTTTTTTTAAACTACATCTCCTGCAGTATCAGTAGGACACATAATCACAGCTCCTCCTTGATGCTTCACGCTGGGAATCACACATGTAGATGCCATCTGTTCACCCCCTGATGTCCGAACTGTTTTCTCCCTTTTACTCTCCCCCAGCACCAGCCTGATTCTCAGTTTCCTCCAAACAGCTGACGCTGAGATGGGACTGATGACTCTAATTTGAGCTGCTGTTAATTAACTGCATCTTCTCCATGGCAGCTGGAAACCTTCCGCCTCTCCACACTCTCTCTCTCTCTCTCTCTCTCTCGCTCTTTCTTTTTTTTGGCCCATTTGAAACTTAACCAGCATCTTGAAGAATATATTAAGTCAAAAAATGCACCTTAAAGAGAAAAGCTTCTTTGATGGGCTGAAAGAAACAATGAGCAGATGTGATTAATCTTCAGAGCATGGCTTGATGTATGAATGGGCAATCTTTGTGAATTAAAATAGAAATGATTTCTGACTGATTAAAATTGACAGTTCCAGAGCAAAGATGTTTAATTAGGTTGCATGTAAGATGAATTTGGACATTTAAACTAAGAATCAGGGCATTTTTTTTTCATTGAATGATGCTCAGAGTCTTATTCCAGCATCAGTAAAGAACTAACAGCTCTGCACACGTGTCAGTGTGTTGTGGCTTCATTCTTGTAACTACTTTAACACAAGTGTTCATCTAATTCAAAGTATTTTAAAGTTATTTGTTTCCTTGTCTTGAAAATATTTTTTTATGTCATTTTGAGTCCAAACTTGCAGGATGTTTAATAGAAAACCTTCAGCTCTTTCCTTTGTGTTCATTTTGTTCTTTATAAAAAAACAGCTTTGAGCACTGTAACCTTTCAGTACACATACACTCTGCATTGTGAATAAAGTGGTTCAGGACATTGCTGGAAATGTTTGACCCTGATGCAAAATGAAAACTTTAACAACCAAAGTTGTGCTGAAATTCCTCTTTCCAACATCACACATCGGTTATTTATTTAACAATACTGTCTTTTTTTCTCAACTCAAAACAAACTGACCCTTTAGATAAGATGCTGGTCATAATGGATGAAGACCCACTATGCACTCTGAGACCTTCTCAACCTGCTGTAACTGTGGAAATTTTAAACCCTCATTCAGCAGAAGGACATTTATTTCACTGCTGTGTTCTGATTATTGTCATGAAGCATCTACATCTTACATGAACTGGTCTACACCTTTCACTGACACGACTCTTTTTATTATTTCCTATATTAATCCCTCGTGGGGAAATTTGTCTCTGCATTTGACCCATCCTCACCGGGAGGTGAGGAGCAGAGGGCGGCCATATTGAACAGCGCCAGTTGCGGGGTTCAGTATCTTGCCCAAGGATGCTTCGATACGTAGCCTCTTGCCGGGACTCGGGATCAAGCTCCACTTTCCCGATCGGCGGGTGACCTCCTTCCTGATAGACTACGGCCCCCACGAGGCAGCGCCATCTTTCGAAGGAAGGGCGATCACCCTTCTGCTAGACTATGCCGCCCGCCACACTTTGTACAACATCAGAATGTATGAACTAGAACATCATGCCATGCTAGCACGATGCTCATTGGATGATGAGGGTCATAGTCTAGACATGAGACCAGCGTGGCCAGTTCTACAGCACATTCATGACAGTTTAGCCTCGTCATTGCAATGCTGCCCAACACCTGATCTCACCTGATCTCTGAGGCTGAGCTGAGTCAGCATATAGATGAAGCTCATTTCAACAAGTTATTTCATGATCATGATTCAGATTTAAAGACCGTAGGTGGAGGTTGGAATGAAGATGGAGCTCTGTCCTCTTTGTTATTGTGTATTTTAGTTCCATTTGAGTTTTATTTGTGTTTTTATCTGTCTGTTCTCCTCTTCAGCTCTTTCTATCACCTGATTCTATTTCCATCTGATTAGCTCCTTGGCCTTAACTCTCCAGCTGTCTCCTCTTACTAATCACCTTCACAATAAATGTCTCCTTGTTTAACTCATTTCACTTGTCTGGATCCTCCTGGTCACAAACATACTTTAATTCCCCTGTAGTAAATCCATTTTTGCTGCCATGTCAGCTTTTCACTTTCTTTTATTAAAAGTTTTTATTTAATAATATCCTTCAAGTCCTGTCTGCATTTGGGACCTTACATGATGTATTACAACACTTCACTGTAACTCCTTCTTCACCACAACAGACTGAAGCAACAGCGTCATTACAGCAGAGGAAGCCTCAGCCTGCCGATCCATCTGCTCCATCCTATCACTCATGAAAGACAGCAAGATAATTAAAGTCTTCTGATTGACCATGAGGACCATGGTCTCACGGTTAAAGCAGTTCACACTCAGCTGCATGCTATTCTAGTACAAGCTGAAAGTTTTTACCAGACACCCTCCTCTCCACCGCTACGCTTTAAGATCCTGTCCATAAACACAATGCTTTCTTAGGCTGATTAAGAAATAAACCATTTAAAAGAAACAAATCTAAAATCTTTTGAGTTTAATGAGCAGGAGTTTTGTTCTGCTACTGTTCATCCTTTTCATTTGTTCTTCACTAGAAACAAACAAAAGAAAATGCAGACAGTTCTGCTCTTAAACATTTATCATACACAGGTTTAGAGCTACAGGTGAGCCTGTTGTTTCGCTACAGTTTTAAATACTCAGTCGGGGCCTGTAATCCTTCCTGATGCCAGTTTGTCCTCCTGTGTCCATTTCTGTATTTCATCTGAACTTTTCATCCACCCTTTCTGCATCCTCAGGAGTTTTTTCTCATCTCTCTCTAGTAGAACAATATATCTGGATTAGACACTCTACAGAAAGCTAATTATAAAAGCTGCATAATTTCTTCTGGGTGATTGTTCCTGCAGGGTGGCTGATACCCACCTCCAGCTGTGACTGAGTGAGAGGCAGGGTTATATCTGTACAGGTCTGGTGTATTTGTAACACTTTAAATATTTTGGCTAAGAAGAACCAGACGGATCTAATTGATGTACATGTGTGGGCAGGGTTTTGGGGAACTGCCAGAGAAAATGAAGCACTCAATTAAAGTAATTAGAGTTATGTTTGATGCAGTTTTCCTGTCTAACCTGCAGCACCGTGGGGAAATGTAGTAGACTTTAAGTATACGTGTGGTACTGGAGAGTATACTAAGTACACTACGTTTATCCAGGGGAAGCCTGCTGGACTACAAACATGGAGGAAAGAGATCAAACGATGCACACATGTCACACAAATGCTTTTTAAAACACAGAAACTTAATATAGTTACTATTTTATTTATTTTTTTCATTAATCTTTATTTAAGATCCTCCTGAGATTTAACATGTTTTCCAACCTGGCCGAGATGAAAATGTTCTGAAAACAAGATTATAGGGTTAAAACTATGAGCAATTCATGTGAAACAAACACAAGTTATGGAGTCACCTCAAGGTCTCGGTTTGGATTTTAAAATTATATTTTTTAATCATTCTGCAACAAATTCCATGTAAACGGTGTTTGTTAAACAAAAGCCATTTTATCCAGGTCATTTTGGGCAAATAGAAACAGCAAGTGAACCTGTGAACACAAACAATAAGAACCAGCACTTCTCTTTGCATTAATGGTACACAGGAATATTCCCAGTTCTCACATAGTAATAGGTTTTTAAAAAATATGTTACTTATTTTGTGTTACCGCAGGTTATCTTTGACTTATATTAAAATTAGTTTGCTGAACTGAAACAGTTAATCAATAAAAGTTTTCTTTCCTTTTTCTTATTTGACATTGATTTTAATTTGAAAGTAATTTTCCTTAAAGCAGAAACACTGTAATTATCATTCACTTTTTAAATGTTTTCTTTTGGTTTAATTGAGCAGAAGGTTTTTGGCAAATGATTTAGAAAACAAATTAAAACAACAAGGTATACAGATACTAGAATCTCATTAAAGATTTTAATTTGTAAATATTTTTTCTCAACCTCCAGTTTGAAATGATGTTTAAACTATTTCACCTCAGATGTTAAGCTTTTTTTTGCTTTCTGTTAAAGGCTTAAATACATCAAGCCCCTTCAGGAGATTTCTTGTAACTTAAAAAACTGTCTGAACTTCTTGTAAATTTTATTTAAATCTTTCATTGCGTTTAAAGCTCCTTCTCTTTGTGTTTGTCGTGTAGTTTTACAGATGTTTCCGGGCCTTTTTCAGCTGCTCCACCCCCGAGAGAAGCTCCACCTTAAAGACATTGTCACGTGTGACAAAAACGTTTCGCCCCGTTCGACAAGAGAGGGACCTCCACGTGACCGCCCCTGCCCCCTCCACTGCTGGACCAACTCCCAACTACATCCACGGGTCCTCGCAGGGAGCCAATCACACGGCTCCATCTTCAACAAGCAGAGAATGCGCTGCTTGTGAAGCTCCTGCTGCTGTCGGCTCTAAACCCAAACTGACTCTGGTGGCTCTCTACAGGGAATAAAAACAGAAACAAAGGGAATTGAACACTCACAGACAAGTGAAGGAATACGAGGAGCACATTTCCAATTCAAACAAATCCTCCTTAATATCAGAAAAGCGCAGAAGAAATCTTTAATTCTGGAAAATGACTGTTTTGAATAAATGAAAGTGCAAAATATTTCAGAGACTTTGTGCAAAACAGAGTGGAGATAAAAAGATTAGGGCTCCACGCGTTTTATGTTGACATTATTCGCTTTTTCCTTTAGAATGTCAAATGTCAGTCACAAGAGCACAAACGTTGCATTAAAGTTCAAACACTTCCACCTGCAGCTCAGCAAAAAAACCTCAGATTCACTCCTAACGAACCCCGTTTGGATGACAGCTGCTTGTTTTATACAAAATGACATTTAGCTTTAGTTGAGTTTGAGGACAAAGATCAGAGCTTTAAGGTCAGAACGAGGCCCACTCACAGTCAACATGAAGAGGCTGCAAAATGTTTTATAAAAGAGATACACATTTGAACAAACTGGTTCTGAATCCTCTGGAGAAAAACATGAAAGAAGATACGTTATGAGTTTTTAGCTTCAGAGTTTGTTAAAACTTGAGTTAAAACTTTCTCACTTTTAGAGAAAATTGAGTTTTTTTTAGCTAAAGATCATTAAGGCCATTTAAAATATCAAAAAAACATTTCAATTAGTGTTTAACTGCTTTGCTAAATGAATTGTTGGGTTTATTTCTTTAGCATAAACCTTTTATAGTTATTTTCACAGCAGGTTATTCGATGCAGGAGAGATGACACAGCAAAGAAGAGGGTGGAGGACTCAGTGAAAACTTTATTTTGGTCTATTTCTAACATTTTACGAGTTTATTTCCTTCTCTTGTCCCAGTTACTTGTTTTGGACCCGTTTCTGCACATTTAAAACATGGAGGAATATATTGAACTCTTTGTGTTCTTAGTGTTCCTGCTTCAAAGACAGCTGTTCTTTCAGGAAAGATCATTTACTCTGACAGTTACAGTTAATAACATGAGAGTGATTCTTCTTAACAGAGTTAGATCTTTACAGAAATTTGCATTTCCAACTTTACAAGTATAGACAGCTTTGCTTTCGTGTTTGAGTTTTTACATACATCACTGCAACAACTGTCTAAATGTAGACATGCACTGGTTGCTGTTGGCTAAATAAAACTTACACCTTAAATACATAGAAATAACTATTTAAAGTGTTGCTGCTGCATTGAACCTACAGTATTGTGCAAAGAGGAAAAAAAACGTTCCTTTAGAAATTCTGAAGTACCGATCCAGGGCTTTTCAAAGTTTTCCAAGAAAATCTGGTTGCAAATAAACAAGGACATTGTGAGTGTTTAAAACTCTTGCACAGTACTGGAGCTTGTATTTTTCTTTGTTTTGTTTGTTTTCAGAATTCCGTTCTTTACTTGAGTGGATCAGCTGATTATATTTTTGAAAGGTCTGTCGATGAATGTGCAGTGTATGACCTCTGAAGTGGAAATGTGTTTTCTCTGAGGCAAGACTTGAAATGTTTATTTGATCGATATTAGCGTGTTAGCGGTGGATAAGGAAATAAGCTCGATTGCACCTTATTGATACAGAAGAAACACGAACAGAAAGGCACAAAATAATTGATCCCTCAATTACAAAAATGAACAGCCACACAAACGAGTATTACATAGTACTGATGTATTAACCGGATGATGTCGTTTCTAAACTGGTTGCGGAACATTAGAATGAAGCACAATTTGGCAGCAAATTCCTACTTTTTTATGTTGCTTTGAATTTGTGTTGAAGGACTTTTCTTTTTTTCAGAAACATTCTTGTTTCATTGTCAGATGTTTACAGATTTGTTTCAGATTATTAAAACTTGTTGAGCAATTTCGATCTAAGAAGTTTTTTTTTTATGTCTTATATTTTGCTTCATCTTCTGTCTTCAGTGTTACAAAAGCCATTAAAAGATTATTTTCCAGTGTTATATGGGACACATTAATAGTTTGTGTCACAGTTATTTCTAATGCAACTGATTCAATTTATTTGTTGTAAATCTCATTTAGTGTTGTCCTACAATGTATTATCATCTTCTTATGTAATACAATGAAATCATCTCCAAACAGATTAAGACGCCTCTGCTTCCTTCNTTTCTACCACAGTTAATACATGAATTATTAACAACTGTTTAACGACTCTGTTTTACTGCCTTCTTTTAAAGGAACATTTACATCTACAATATCTACATGTTCAGGTCTTTTGGAGCTCCTGAGTTCATCAGGATGCTCTTTTTTTCTCAGAATGTACCAAACCGCTGATTTAGCCACTCTTAAAAAGCCCATTTCATACACATTTCAGGACTTTGTGGTTATTTCTTAAGTATTAACCTGTAATATGAAACATTTTATATCTAAAAAACGTCAGGAAACACTGATTAACAGACTTTTCCATCTGTCTGCATTAAAATTCGGGTGGTTCCGGCTCCTTCCGTCAGGCT
>SSNP01000001.1:8860994-9044323 GCA_006937955.1 Pachypanchax playfairii
AGAGCAAGGTATACTGTTTCCTGCCCCGCTGTGCATGGTAACATCAGACGTCGTGTCTTCCTGTTTGCTACGTCTTATGCTAACAGCTTTTAGCCAGCAGCATGGTAGGCGTGGTTTCAACTGTGGGAGCTGATGAATACTAACGAACAAAGGAGTTGTGATGAAACAGAAACAGGCCGTTCGGACTCGGGAGAACTCGGGTGTTATCACAACCTGCGTAGTTTTAGAGATTAAAACTGAAAGAGAAGTTGTTGACCTGTTTTCACACCCACTATGAAGGTAAGAACACCTGTGGAGCTAAAATATTCAACAGAAACCTCAGAAAAAACATTTTTAATGGAAGGGACTCTTTAATATTTCTACTATCTCTCATGGATTTTTACTTTTTTTTTCAGACTAAGAACAGTCTGTTTCGCCTCCACTGAGAGCTCATTGACCACATGTTACGAGTTCACAACAACAGCCTCTAAATGCTAATGCCACACCTGTAATCAACTCCAGACCTTTTACCTGCTTAATTGATGATGGATTAACGAGGGAACATTCCACACCTGTTCATGATACAGCTTTTGAATCAACTGTCTAATTACCTTTAGTCTCTTGAAAGAGAGGGGGCTACATTTTAAAGAGCTGCAATTCCTAAACCCTTCATCCAATTTGGATGTGATTATCTTCAAATTAAAGCTCAGGATCTGCACTTTAAGCTCATATTGATTAAATAAGTGTATCTTAAATATGTTTTGGTAAACAGCTAAAATAACCAAATTTGTTTTAGTGTCCAAATATAAATGGACCTGACTGTATAATGTCAATAATTTAGTCTTTTTCTCTTTTTGCATCATAGTCACAAATGGGTGAAACATGTGAAGGTAAACTGACCCATGAGGACTATAGTTACATTTTAAAGAAGAAGCCATGAAATGTCCTAAAAGAGAAACTGTATTAATATTGAACATACTGCATCTCCTTTCCTTAAATTACCCTCTTTTTTTCTGTTATGATTGATGCTGCGGACCGCTACTGAGTGTGTATTGGTCTGTGCACGAGCCTGTTTGGATGCAAATATAAACACTATGGAGTCAATGGGCAGTGGCCTTGTCATTGTAGTGACACATTACATAACCAGAAAGATTAGATTCAAAGACTCAGCCATCCTCAACTAACTGCCGTGCTCTTTACAGTCTTACGGTACAAAAAATGAATCCTCACATCTGATTAAACATCAGGGTTCACTGATCCAATTAGACGAGTTCATTTTAGGAAATAAAACTTACAAATTTAAATGCAATGTTTCAGTAACACATTTTACTAATTCCAAATGTCCGAAATTGTGTGTGTGCATGCACGCGCTTTACAAAAACTAGTGTTTAGAAAGTTCTGAAACTGAAAAGAAAAGCTGAGGTGTACTGATTAACTTTTCCTGTGCTGCTTTCTGAAATGATCAACTCCAATTAATGACATGCTCTCCAAAGGCTTAAATACTGAGGTGAGAGAATTAAAAACAAAAGTCTGTTAATATACAAGCTGCCGACTCCTTTGGTTTATGTTAAAAACCTTTCAGTTTTTAAAACTTTTATATTCAAATGGTTTGACATTATAAACAATTATACACAAATATTTACTGTTTGATTAAAGTGTATTTGTTATATAAACAAAATTACACATGCAAATTTTACGTGTCTTCTAGTGTTATTAATATTCCTGTTCTGAGTAATCCTTAACCTCCAAATAATCTGTCATGTTCCTCCTCTCTCTTCCACTGTCTTTGAATTTGTCACACATTAACATTAATTTAATTTTAAGTGGGAAATTATGTCGCTGCACTGTTTTAGCTCCATGACAGATTGCCAGGAGGCACATGAAACAGCTTGCATGTCTGCTGATTTTTGATGAGCTCTGAACCATCCGTTTCAGAAATGAGCATCTCAATTATACTCATGTTCCTTTCTGTGAGGAAATAAAACAGACTCCTGGTTTGTGTTTCTTTCCAAAATATGTAAATGAGAAAGTCCTTTTATTTTACTGGAAACCAGTTCCAGGAATGTTTCTAATAAACTCAAAACATGTTTGTTTTACAGACAAAATAAATCATTTAGACTAGACATGTAAGGTAAAATATATCTAAAATAAAACTAACAAACTTCATTGACTCACAGTAGAAATCATGAAAACTGTAACTGTGATGGAAAAACACAAATCAGGTCAGTTCTCATCAAATTAATAAGCTAATGATCATTTTAAGCATATTGGGTTGCTGCTGTCTTCAAACTGATAACATTTCAAATATTTTGTTGCAAGTGATATAAAACCATATTTTATAAATGTCACACAGCTGTTACTCTATAACACCATGATAAACGAAGCAGACTCCAGACTCTGCTGGAAGCGCTTTCACTACCTGCTGCTGTCGTCACAAGCAGCTGATGCAAAAAGCCAATAAATTCATTGTAAATAAATGTTTGAGAAATTCTGGTTAGATTTAAACTCTAAACTGAGGCAGTTCAGAGATCTAGAACAGGTAAGATGTTAATTATTCATGAGTTTTTATTTCAAGAGATAGCTTATAGTTGGTGTAATGTGCTGCACGGTGGAGCAGTGGGTAGTACTGCTGAGTTTGCATGTCTCCCTGTGGGGTCTTTGGGAGGATGAAGATGAGACTTTTTTTAATCCAAACAATATTTTGTCCTGGTTAAAACAAGCCAGCTAGAAACTTTCCTACTTGAAGAGATGTGAACAAGATGTGAACCATTATGTTTGTATGTTTATGGCCATTCATGTATATCAATCAACTTAAATGATCAACAAGACCTTCATTTATTGTGAACCAATCGAAAAAAAAAAACTTAATTAGACAAAGAATGACAGACATCTTACTTTGTTTCACTCATTAAGTGCACTGGTTTCACCCGAATCAGGTGTCAGACAAATAATGACTTTATTTTAGGAGAGTTAAAAATTTAAATCATTCCGTTCTTTAACATATTTAATGAGGCCATTTCATACAAATTTCAGGACTTTGTGCAGTATTATGAAACATTTTATATCTAAAAAACGTCAGGAAACACTGATTAACAGACTTTTCAATCTGTCTGCATTAAAATTCGGGTGGTTCCGGCTCCTTCCGTCAGGCTGTTTCGTCAGCAGCTCGTTCATATTCATTATTCGAAGTTGCTGGACTCTGATTGGCTAACAAACTAGCCTATGAGAGCAAGGTATACTGTTTCCTGCCCCACTGGGCATGGCAACGTCAGACGTTCTCTCTTCCTGTTTGCTACGTCTTATGCTAACAGCTTTTAGCCAGCAGCATGCTAGGTGTGGTTTAACCTGCAGGAGCTGATGAATACTAACGAACAAAGGAGTTGTGATGAAACAGATACAGGCCGTTTGGACTCGGGAGAACTCGGATGTTATCGCCACCCACTATGAAGGTAAGAACACCTGTGGAGCTAAAATATTCAAGAGAAACCTCAGAAAAACAGTTTTTAATGGAAGGGCCTCTTTAAACATTCACTTACTCACATGAAAACAATCTGTATGACAAAAAGAAAACCTTCAACAACAGAACTCACTCCAGGATTTGTTTAGAGGCAGTGTTGGCAGCTAACGACCAAACATGGATCTGGAGTCACACTTTTCTCCCAAGAGGAACAAATAATCGTGTTTAATATGAATATTTAATCCAGGCTCACAGCAACACACATGCTGCAGCAAAAGGCAAGAAAAATCCAACTGTGTGAATGAGATACAGAGTAAACAAGATAAACAGAATCACTGTTTCAACATTAAGACACAAGTCAGTTTCACAGTTAATTCATGTTTTAAAGGAGTAGTTCTGAGTTATGAAAATTAGTTTCAGAACCTGGACGTCAGAGAACGTGAACAAACTCAAAAATCCAACAATGTTAACAATTTTGCAGCTTTAGTGATTTCATTTGTTCTCATGCTGAGACTGTGTATGTCTCACATGCTCATCAGGGAGTCAAGAGAGCTTAATACTCCATTACCCCACCTGTGTTTATAAATTATTTTCTTATTACAAAGATTTTTTGTTTGTAAGAAAAGGCTTTTGCTTGTGATCTATTATCTCCAACACGACCTGCTGTGGAGCGGTTGATGCTTGCAGCTTAAGTTGCTATGAGGATGATGCACCTTATTTAGATTACTAATACAAAAGGTGAAAACTAAAGGTTAAATCTTATTTTACCTCACTAAGCCTATAATTCTGCTTTGTGGCGAACTTTCATGCGAGTAACAACAGATCAGCTGAAGTGTATTGTGCTGAGAAAAGCTCTGTGCATGTCACCAAACTGAAGTGAATCATATTTAATTACATTTCAACAATTCACAGCAAATTCCCATCAGGTTGCTTTGAAATAAAAGTAAATAAGTTTAAAGTTGATTGAATTAACTGCAGTCTACTTTGAATTAGATTAACTGCATATATAAAACAACAATTTATAAAATGTTTTGCTGAAGAAATGAATGAAGTGCAATGACTGCCCCCTAGAGTCTGGCTGCAGTAAGTTCTGTCCCCTCTATGTAGATAAATAAAAAATGTTCTCCCTTCAAGGGGCCCCACTCAGGTGATTTTGTCTAGGTGCTGATTTCTGTTGATTTCATGTAGTTCTTACCTGCTGCAGGTAAAAATAACAATAAACAAATTCAATATGTTTTCTAATAGGTGTAATTAGTTTTAATAACCATGATTTCAGTCCCACCAGTGCATGTTCTAAAAATACAACATGGCATAAAACCATGTAAACAAATACCTTTAAGGAAGGAAACATCTTGTTTGTTAATGACTACAATGTAAATATACTCCAGCTGCAAAAAAAAAAAAAAAAACCTACTGGCCCTAATTTAATTTGGATTTGGTCTAAAAAGGTATTTAACAATCGTAAAGAATCAAAATGTTGATTTTCATCCTAAAAGAAATTTTACCTGCTATTTCACGGCCAGAACTGACCATCCTGTCATAGTGAACACAGTTAATCTAGATAAATATCAGCCCATCTCAAACAAGGACAATTAAGCTAAGACAGATAAATAAAGATTAATTTCAGGGTCAGTGTGTTGCCAGAAAACCAATAACAAAGAGAAAATAATAGAAAAATGCCTCGATTAATAGAATCTAATTGTATGACTTGTCCTTGGCCCTTTCGTCCCATTTCAGTGTCTCATCAGCAAACAGCCAAAACAAAACGACAAAAGTTCCAGTTCCATTAGGATTCATTTATGAAAAGTGAGTAATTTTTCTGCTAAATCACTACATGAATCCTCATTAGCGTCTTAATGAAGTTTCACATTCAGAGCGAATGACCATGTAGGTTTCAGTGTGTGAAAGATGAGCTGAAACTTTGAGAATCTCAAACATTTTGTTAAGAATAAAGGAATTTTGAGTGAATTTGTGTGTTATTATTTAGTTTTTTCTTTTGCTAAAAACTCTGCTGCTGATCACCTGCTCACACACAAACTTTGTGTCAGGTAGTCTTTAATTTAAAATGTTTTAAATACAAAACTATGATAAAATAATTATAATTTCTTGAGTTCTGTGTCTGATTTGCAAAATAAATCAATCTACTGCTGTAGGCTTTTCAACAGACCCCTTAATGTCTGACTGATCAAAATAAAAAAATACAGACATAAAATGAGAAACACAAATGACACAACAACAGAAATGTTTACAAGAATGATGTACAAAAAATATGCAATCTAATTCTAAACTGGCCAGAACTTCAAAGCAGAACACTGGACGACACATGACGACAAAATATCATCTTAATCTGAGATTAATCTCTGCTGTATTTTCTTTGGAAGCAAAAAGCTCTGAACACCATCTCTGGTGTTCAGAGCTTTTTCAGACCACAATGAGGTCTTCAACTTTAATTTGCAGAGCTATTAAATTATTAACCATCGATCTCACTGGGACCTTTGAACAAATAAAGGACTCTTGTTCAATCACAGTATTCTTATTGATTCCTGATCGATACAGAAAACGCCACCTGAGGCAGGGCAGAAAAAAAACACACTGATCACACTTTTCCCAAGAGGTGTTGAAGAGAAAATCCATCAGTACACCATAACTAACTCAGATAGAACCGCTGTTCAGATTTATGGTTCTTATTGTTAGAGCAGAAAATCAATTTCTCTTTCCTGAACATATTAGCACTTGATGGGGAACAGGGATTATGACTGTTAATAATCTGCCAAAACTAATGAATAAATCGGACTATTAAAAGAAAAAATAATGATAAAAATAAGGAATGAACACAAATTAAACTGCATAAGGCGGCATGAGTGGGAGATAAAAGCAGATGAAACTGTTCTGCTTGAATTAGTTTGATCTGCTATATATTTTTTTTAAATCAACACAGAATAACTAAAGTTCACATTCTGGGATTTAACTGAGTCTCAAATTAAAAAGCATGGTGGTAAATCCTTATGGTATAAAAGAGAAGCTTCAATTTTAAACAACGTTTTTAGCTTGATTATATATTTACATCACTTATTTCTATCTTGTTTAATTTATTTATTTTTATATTTTTTTATTTATCATACCAGTTAATTTTACTGTAACAAGCGTAACATGCTCAGAGGCTTTGAACAGTCTATGTAAAGAAAAGCACAATAACAGATAAAATAAAGGCTTACACAAACACATGTTGTTTAAAGCAAAAAAAAAAAAATGCTTAACATTATTTAACCAACACCATCAGTATATTAAAATTACATAGAACATATTACAATAAAGAGAGATGAACAGAACTGGAGGTCAAAGCTGAAACAAAACAAACACCCCTAATGGTTCTTTCCAATTCCCCCCGTCATTATAAACAAACTGGATATTTGTCGACTAAATATAAATTTAAATGCATCTCACTTGTCTAGAAGTTGAAATGAAATGTATTTCTTTACGTTGTACACATTGTAGCTCCTATACTGCACATA
Organism: Pachypanchax playfairii; assembly: GCA_006937955.1. Taxonomy (NCBI): domain Eukaryota; kingdom Metazoa; phylum Chordata; class Actinopteri; order Cyprinodontiformes; family Aplocheilidae; genus Pachypanchax; species Pachypanchax playfairii. The sequence continues at coordinate 8,867,943 of SSNP01000001.1, forward strand.
CAATACAGCAGAACCCTTTAAACATGATATCATGGCTTCACTTTGAAACGTAGGAGGAAGGAAGATATTTTATATCCCTATAATGAGGGAACGTTATTGTTAAGGTTTAAAATAACTACTTCAACCACAAGAGATGCTGCGGTGCTGTTATTCTGCCTGCTCTGATGTGGAAAAATCATTATGTCCTAAGAGCACCAAGTGTTGTGATAAAATAAATTTGAGATGTTCAAAAAAACATCAATATTCCTCTGAAAATGATCTGCTTGTCTACACAGACTGAAACTAATAATAATAGTTATTAACCTACAAATTGCTAGAAACAGAATTCTGATATGTGATCTGACAGAATCCATTTCTAGCTTATTTTAGTTTAAACATAACTATTTCCTTTAACTGAAATGATTGAAGTGTCTGCTCTTGTTAGGTTAGTACATTTAATACATTAAAACAAATCCTTAGTGGGAACTGAGTTTGTCAACAGAGACATCTAGAAAAAAAAGCAGTTTTATTATGGACAGGCAGGCATTTCTATTTGTTCAGTTTAATCAAGTTTAAACAAGCAAATACAAAGAAAAGGTACAAATATTTAAGATTGGTCTGTTCAATCCCTCAATGGAAATAAAGTGTTTTTTTCAGTGCATTTCAATCTTTCTTCTTAAGACTTGAAACTTTTCGTTGTTTTTCCAAAAATATAGGAAATAAAAAAAGTAAGACAAAGTGAAGAAGATAAGACAGCAGGGAGTGGAATTATAGGAAGATTAAATCAGGGGAACAGACCTAAAAAGCTGCTAACAAGTGATTACTGATCACACAGGGAGGCGAGAAATAAACTCTCATCTAATACACTGACATCAGGGATTATATGTGGGATTATACATGCCAGAAGAAACAAGTGGTGACTGGGAGCCAAACTGCTCAAGTATAAGTCCAGTTGTTTTATTTTTTCAATTGTTTTTCTTATCAAGTAAATAGGCTCCAGAAAAGAAATTTCAAAGGTCATGTCGAGTAGCAAGAATGTTCATCACAGAGAATTAGACACAAACAGCTGCTCCCAAACATAATGCCTGATTTACACTTCCACATATGCAACATGTGCTCAGCCATGTGATGCATGTATATTGTTCTGCTGTTTGCTTCCATCCATCATCTCTCACCTTCGTCCTTCTACTTGTTCTGAGGCTGATCAGAGAGATGAAGACAGATGCTGCTGCTCGTCCTCAGTAAAATGATGCTTTGGCAAGCATCAGCCCCGTCTGAATGGGATCATTTTAACTGGTTACCCCTTTGTTATTTGGAGAGGAAAAGCAGAAAGAAGTTCATAATGTGGCATCCTGATCCAAAAAGAACCAAATAATGATGACAGATGAGCTTCCAGGAAGAAGAAGAAGAAAAAAAAAACCAGGAATTAACTTTATACAAGAAACTCTTATTATTCAAGTTTTGAAAAACTTTTTGTTTTTAATGTTTTTGTTTTAATGTTCGATTTTCAGCCCAAACCCAGTAAAATAAAGTCCATCATTTCAGAGTTTATTCATGTGACACGTGTAAATCTGATGCAGGCTGCATTGAAGTTGTGGTAAAAATACACAAACACCAGACTGCTCTGTATTCACTGCACAGTCAACATGATGTGAGTGAAGCACTGAAAATCTGAGTGATTCACTTAAAAAGGATGTGATTTGATATGATGAGATTTAAAGGTTTAATTATCAGTGCATATGAATATGTAATGTGGCTCTATCCACTTGATTAAACTGATCGTATGTTGATTGGGTGGTGAATCTAAAGTAGTCTACATTGGAATATGTGATAATATTAGTATTTTACAAGTTTTTATCTTTGCTATAAAGTAATCAAATCAAATAAGATCAAATTATAATGAAACAGACTAAAAAGCAAAGTAAATAAATTTTTTTTTTTATCTTAGTGTCTCTTTTGTATTGAGTATTTTTTCTCTTCCTGCCATCTGTTGTGTTTTCAAACTTTTTTTCATCCGCTTTTCATGTTCATACACACAAACCTGAGGCCTCATGGCTCCAGATGGCAAATCTTCATGATCCAACATTAAAAGTTTGGAAAACATATTCAACCAGAAGCAGACCTGCAGAGATCTGACACAAACAGGGTTAGAGATTCACAAATGTTATCAAACCCCACGTTCACACGCTGAGCGAAAGGTTGCTCCACTTCAGCAGCCACCTCAGAAATCATTTCCAGAGACGTTCCTCACTTTTCGTTAATTAAATGCTGAAAAGCTGACACTCAGTGGGAAACTAATTAACTGCTGGATGTGGCAAGTTTTGGAAAACAAACACCAGCAATTGAACCTGCAGGGGGAAAAAAAACCACTAAGAACACAAATGGCTGGCAGCGTTTTTAAATTCTGATTCATATTTAATCAGACGTAGCTTCAGTGAGGGATGCGACGCCGTCTTGAGCAGCAGAATGATGAATGAGAGCTCAAGGCGAAGGATAACATGATCAACACAAGAGCACTGCAAGGCAACAACAGAAGGCGGGGACATCTATCACAGCAAGGTTGTCATGACAACATGTCGCTGGGTGTCGCTGGGCGGCGGCTCGCCTCTTAGAACCCTGACCTCTGAGCATCAAAGGACAGGACCGAAAAAAAGGAGGGAAAACTTTGACGGCATATTCATTTATTAAAATGATTCAGTTTTTTTTAACATTCAGCACATCTACACCTCACACAGACATCAGAAACAAACTCATTCTCACAATAACATTTGCATGTGGATCAAATAATTATTTTAAACATTTCTAATATCGCTGAATAATTAACGGTAATTTTCATGTAAATTTGGTTTGAAATGATTTAATGGTTTTTAGTCTCTGAGCCACCCTGCAACACAATGATAAGACAAACTCATACTGCGAGCTTTTGTACCCATTTTCTCTCCTTTGTCCTTGTTTCAGGAGTTTCCTCTGGAAACCTAATGACAGAACAAGGAATGATCCTTAAATACCCTCAAAAAACAGTCAAAGCCATTACAAACTTTAAACAGCAGGGCTGTTTGTTTAAACAGCTGTGAAATACTTCGAAAACTTCTCAGGTTCTTATGTTGTCCTGGGGCAGCCGTGGTCTAATGGGGAAAGAGGTTGTCCTCTGATCAAGAGGTTGGTGGTTCAATCCCCAGTCTTGGCAAAGCCATGTGTTGTCCCTGGGCAAGTTACCATCCCCCAGGGGGGCATAACAAAGACAGCCCCACATTCCCTGCTTGGGGATGGGTTCAATGTAGAAAACAAATTTCCCCCAAAAAAGAAGGATCAATTAATCCATCAGACCAAACTCTTTTATTTATTTTGGGGTTTTTAGTCTTATAACTCAGGCTGCACGGTGGTACAGTTGGTTGCACTGTTGCCTTAGGATCTGTTCAAAACCAGCCAGGATCCGTCTGCATGGCGTTCTCATGTTATCACCATGAATGTGTGACTTTTCTCCAGCTTCTACCCACAGACCACAAACATGCAGGAGGTTAATTAGCAAATGTTCCCTATGTGTGAGTGTGTGTGAGTGTGTGAGTGGTTGTCTGTCTATATGTAGCCCTGTGATAGACTGGTAACCTGTTCAGGTGTAACACCACCTCTTACCCAATGACAGCTGGAGACAGACCACACCCCACGACCCTTAACAATAAGTGAGTACGCTGCTTCATAACTGTAATATTGCTTCGACCAACACTGGGTCAGACATTATGCCCTGCTGATGTTCCCAATCGTTCTTCACAGTCCATCATTTGAAATCAGAAGCTGATCAGGTGAGACTGAGAAGTGAGACAGTAAAACTCAGTTTTAATATATTGTTTAACTTGGATGGCCTTGTTGATTGTTCACACTGTTGCCTAAAAAACTGTTAGAATTTGCTAACGGGCTGCTTCAAATTGCTATTAGCGTTAAATTCCATGAATTCTATTTAAAATGAGAAGTTGCATTTTCTGCAGTCCTGTGGATAAACGCAAGAATATCAAAATAAATATTGTAAAAATAAACTAATAACAGTCTAGATGTTAATAAATAGTGTTACAGGGTTTAAATAATTAGATTTCATAACAGGGTTTTTGTTTATCCCTGATTTAAAGGTCATTAAGTTACATGTGACCTTTATCTCCCTGCAACACTCAACATGAACACCAAAGAGATCACAGAGTTCACGGTTTCTGTGTGATACAACTCCCTGTGAAAAATACAACATGACAGCTCCATACCAAACCTTTTCACATGGCGATGGTCCATGAGCTGGAATATTCTTACACATCCAGACACTGTGAGCTCGACCTTTTTTAGCCAAACACCTGCTGAGTCCCTCCGTTTCTCTTTATTATCATCTCACCTGATTTCTCACCTCTTTTTCACCTTCTTTCCAACAGCTCCACTCCCTTCTTCTTGTTTAAGGTCACTAATTTGGAAAGATGAACAGAGGTGGACCCCCCCCCCTAGAGCTTATTCCCACCTGGGACCAGTTTCCAGACGTGAACAAAAAGGTGATGAAACATTTTTCTCTCCAGTTATGCACCGTGTCGACATGTTGAGCTGTCAGTCAGTTATTTAACACAAAGGTTGGATCTTTGTTGTAGCTGTAATCTGCAGAAAGTCAATGGAAAATGGAGAAAACCACAAAAGATGTTTTTACCAAATAATTGAACTTTTCTCATCTAAATTATTTAGTTTTTCTTTTCTAGCACTACATGCTTGGAATGTAGACTTCTTGTATGCAGTTTGATTCCAGTGTTTTATTTGATTGATTGACATCAAAGTTTGGACAAGCTGAGAGTTTGAAGTCATAACTGGGAATACAGAGCATCTTTTTCCTTGAACTTTTATTTGAAAATATTGGTAGTAAGTTTGAACTGTGTAAACAGTAGCTTGTAAGAGACAGCTCGGTGAAAATAAACCCTAAAACTTAAGGATTCCTGCCCACAGTGTGAACACAAACCAAGCGGAACAGAAAGGAAAGCCTCCAGGACTGCTCTGGTTCACTATGATACGTCTAATTTAATCCTTCATATTTTAAAAGTCCTCATACCTAATACTGCTGATCCCTGTTCTCCATGTTGTGAATTTGTTCTTAAGGGACCTTCTTTAAGTCCTAATCAAGACATAATTAACACAAATAATTTAAATATGGGGTTTTATTAAGTAAATAAACAGAAAAGTCATGTCTGAGTGGTAATAACTCTCTTCAACAAAACATCAAGGACTCAAGGAAAACCCCAGCTGACCCAATAGCTTGTGCGTTAAGACGGCTGTTCACATGTTTCTGGCTGATTTATTCACTTTTATTTCCCAGGAGAGTAAACGCTCATTGATCTGATTGTGGACTTATTAATCAGTTTGATTCCTCTCAGCACTGAACAACAATCATGAAACACAATGTCAGGTTAAAAACATTAAAATGCTGATCATCCCAAATCAAAATGTACACAATTCTTATTCATAAAGCATCTAAATTATCTTATTTAGAGATTATAACAATTATGAAACAGAATAAACTATGTTAAACTATGATAAAGAACCCATACAGTTCTCTTTCTCCAGTTCCAGGTTAAAATATATCTTTTAATTATTGACATTTATTTTGAAAAATACTTAGAAATTTTAAAAGGGAACCCAGACTTGTCCAGCAATTAAATTTTATAGAAACACAACATACTGAGATGGAAAAGTCTGATAAAACAAGAATAAATCAAGAACCGTGAGCAGAGAGAAGTCACATCAAAAACATGCAGCCCGGAGCTTATCACATCTATCAGAGCAGATTTATGGTAAGTCCTTTGTATGAGGTGTCGTCCTTAAAGCATGAGATAAAAGGAGAGATATGAAAGGTCACTTACAGCTGGGATATAAACAGCAGGTTTTAGTCTGAACCCTGAGTTTAATGTCTGCCCGGCTTCATCAACGTCTTGCAGCAGCGCTAAAGTTCACTGTGTGTGATGTTAAAATCTCTGGCTTCAACCTCTGCATCCCATCCCTGTTATAAACAGTCTACAGGTCAAATCACATCCAAAAAATAATCATAGAACTAGTTTGGTGCTTGTTCTGAATTCTCAAAAAGCAAGCAAACATGCGACTGATCACTGGATTACCGTCTACAATCTGGTCAAAAGTTGTGCACTAACCCAAATAATGGTGCACAAATCTGATGCAAAGGAACATTCAGTTTGCAAACATTTGTAAAGAAGTCAGAGCTGAGACATCAAGGGAGACTCCTGCTTTGGTTTTTCTGAAAAACTGACAATTTCCAGTGAAATTTTAATGTCATCAATAAGTTAATAAGTTCTGGTTGTTGGTCCGCTGGGCTCAAAATCAGGAAACGAGTCCAGGGGACCAACAACCAACTGTCACACACCTGGGACTCCCTCCTCCAGAGACCAGCTGGAGATGTGGGCGTGGCCAGTATGGTAGAGCTGATAGATCTGCGAGGTTGACCACACCCACAGAAGAAAAGCAGCTGATTAAGACTTCACATCAACACCTGGTGACACTTCTGTGAAAGACTGCGGATGACAGTTGAAACCTTTTAATGTAAAGTAAAAATCCTTAAATTTGTCTGAACAAAATAAATTTCAGATAATGATATTTTAATGTATGCATCTGCAGTTAATGCTCATGATGTACACCAGGGGTGCCTAAAGTCAGACCTCGAGGGCCACTATCCCACATGTTTTATATGTTTTCCTGCTTCAACACACCTGCAGAAGCCTGTTAACGACCCACTCATCTGCATCAGGTGTGTTGAAGCAGAGCATCTAAAACGAGGCCTGGAGTTGGACACCCTTGATGTACATCATTTGTGTTCATGTATATATAGAACAGCTTATACACCACCATCTTCACCTTTCTTGTCTTTTGGTTTATCACTGAATAGAAACCACTTGTTTTATTCCTTACCAATTGTTGTATTTTACATTGCTACTGTGTTTCTTCTCAAAGGAAAATGTTTTCAGACATTAAAGATAAGTTTAAATCCACCTCACACAGAAGTTTTGAATTATTCCCGACACTGTTTAGGGTTTTAGGAAGTTATTTGCTGTCAGATTTGCCTTCATCTTATCTACTTGGCATTTTCTCATCCTGCACAATCTCCAACACAGATGACAGGAGGCAACGTGTTATTCTTTCTCCCACTTGTCATCTTATTTTCTAGATCCTCAAACTAAATGTAATTTGCTTTGAATCTGTTTGCAGCTTCCCAATTGAGGTAATTTATCCTTTCAAAAGGATTTACAGTAAACGGATGCAGTAATGAAGGAGCTGACCATGATCCTGCTGTAACAACATGCAAAACCAATGAGGATGTTTATCACTTGAAGTTGTCAAACTTTCAAACATACATAGAATATTTATCTTTTTGTTCTTGTATGAAGTCAGTCATTTTGTATCATTTAAGTAAAATTTATGTAAAACTTGTCAAATTTATTTATAAATTCTAAATATCTCGTAACTCTAGTTCGTTTGCACAGAAACTCCAGTTTCGTTTGGGGAGGTGTGAACGGGCAATCGAACTCTTGTTTGGACCAAACAATCGAACTCTAGTCCGCCTAAAAACGTGGGTCTCAGTTTGATTGAAACAAACTCTGGTGCGGTTCGATTGCAAGTGTGAACGCAACCGGACCGGGACCGCACCACAAGCAGGAAGCGGACTGTGTTGTGCAGCCGTCATCCTAAGCCCACTGCTGCAGAATATTGATCTGGTACATTCACTAAACACAAAAGAATCTAAAAGAATCACAGGCGGGGGTTTAACATGCTCCTAATCTTATTTAGTCCGTTTCATAGAGTGCAGTGTGAATCCAAACTGCACCAAAAACAGCAACGATGTTGCAATTTTGGTCCCCAATCGAACCGAATCCACCGGACCATCAGATGTGAAGCCATAGTGTATGTCATTACTCGTGTGTTTTATTTAAATTACATTATTGTTGTTTTATATGCATGTTGGTCGATGCTGCGTCTCTGTTCTTGTTTTTCTCTCTCAGGTGTTGAAGTAGATTCTTAATGTTTTCTCTCTTTCACCTTCTTCCCTTCTTTTCTTTTCTTTCTTCATTTTACCCCACATCCCCTGAACAATTATGCTTATAATTAACAAAACATTCATATAAAAGTACAACAAAATAAAAATAACAACCAGAACATTGCAGTGAATGGTATATGCTAAGCTTGTAGAGTAAATCTTTTCAGGCTTTGTTGCCAAATAGAACATGTAGTAGAAAAAAAGAATTCCTTACAATGAAATTACCTCAAGAGCAAGAGATAGCTACCTTCTCTGTGATCAGGTTAAAGACTTTGGTGATCCGATTATCAGTTACTAAAACTAACTCCAGTAACATCATAAAGATAGGTATTTCAAAACGGATTTATCAATTTTTGATTGAAAATCTCTGTTTTGTCAGTTTATCTTGTGTCTTTATATTTGCTGCAACAAAAACTATTTAGTTCCACAAAATAAAAAGCAAAAAAGAGATTTGGGAGTTCTTTTCTTTTTAATAGAACATTAGAAATTTAGAGAGAAAAAATGTTAACACAATTAATCACTGAACAAAGCAACAAACAAAATTTAAAAAAAAGAAGAGAAACTGAAGTAAAGCTGGAAATTTTGAAGTTATTATACATTTGAGCAGAAGGTTTAAAGTAAAACAGCAATGCACCAAAAAGGTCTTAAAGCATCTAAAGTTGTACAAAGCCAAATATTTCAGCAAGATTTCTGAGCATGCTCCTTTTAGCAGGAGGATATACGTGAACACGTGCATGTTCTTGCTCATTAGGTCCATTGACTTCACCTGGGTCCCAATTCCTGGCCAGTCAGAACTGGTAACCTGCTGCATGAGGCATTCAAGGACTGAGCTATATGAACCCAAGTTGTATTCATGTCCAACTGCATGCATGTGCACAATTACTTTCTGCGGTAGTCGTCTGCATAAGCTCTGTGGTCATCCTGTTCAGGGTAACGGTCTCCATAAAGCCTGAGGATGTCCTGAAGGCTAGGCATACCCTGCGAGTGAGGCTGGTATGACGTATGAGGCTCCTCCTGGCCACTCTGGTAGGGTTCCTGATCCTGGTGCTCACCCTCTCCCGCACCTTGGCTGTGGTCTTCCTCAATGTGATGCTCGGTGTCTGAGTGGGCCTGCCCAGACTCGTAGCGACGCAGGCGGCAGTCTGGGTCATATTCAGGGTCACAGTGAGGGTTGGAAGGCTCAAGGACACCGTTACGGGTACCATCAGCATTCACATGGGGCTCGTAGGCTTCAGCGGCATAGGGAATATGGCGGTGAGCTCCAGAACGAGGTTGGTTGGGCCTTACAGGGTAGCATTCGCGATCATAACCAATAAAGCAGTCATAGCCCTCCTTGGTTTTACCTGGAGGGCCCAGAGGATGGCGTTCCTCCTGGGGTGGCTCCTCGTGACTGGGATAGGAAAATGGGTTCTGGTGCCTGGATAAGGGAGGGCTTTGACGATTCATGACATCACGGATGGCAGAGAAAGGATCATTAGGGTTAGACTCAGGAGCAGCCATTCTTGGAGCATATGGATCACTACCCTGAGCTTGGGCCATGTACTGACGCAAAATTGAATACGGGTCAGTGGGCAGAGGAGATGCTGGGGTTGGAGGCTGACGGTACATGGCATAAGGATCAGGAACTCTGTTAGCATTAGCATAAGCATCCCTAAACATGACATATGGATCATTCTGTTCAGAGGCACGAATAGCAGCAGCATCATCTCTTTCATCACTTCGATACTCCTCTGGGGGTGACGAGAATCTGGTGGCAGTCAACGGATTGCAGTTATCTTCATAGAGAGGGTTGCAGGATCCAGGACCAGAAGGAGCAGGGGAGTTTTGAGCGCGAGGAGCCTGGAGCGACAGATAACAGTATGTTGAGATGATGAGGAGAAAACAAGAGAGAAAAGTAGCAGCTGATAAAATTTGACAGATGTTATAGCTATAATAAATAAAGCATACCACAAGGGAGGCAGCGTAGGCACAGTAAGGATCCCGGTATGGATCACAGTTGGGATATTGAAGGTAGAGACCAGAAGGAGCCTTTTGCACCAGTTTAGGTTTACAGGAGGGGTCTTTCTTGGGGTCACAGCCCAGATGGGCATATGATGGGAGGGAGCCAGCAGTGGAATGATAGCCATAGGCAGCTTTCAGATGGTACTGCAGGCACTCCACATCATCAGCAGAGCAGATACGCAGCAGCTCAGCCTTCTGCTCCTGAAAAATAAAAAGCAACTTTGAGCTTTGGATAATGAGAGCAAAACCACTGTGAATTGCTTCAACTCTTGCTCAACTAAAATGAGTTTTCCTATACACAGTTTACCAGATATATTGAACCCAACATTCTCAACATAGTATCTCACCTTGGTAAGAAAAGACATTGTTGATGGAGCATAGTAGTAATGTCCTGACTGAGGATCTTTAGCTGAAGCAGCAGCAGCACGGACATACATAGGGGCTGGGGCCTTGACTGGTGCTGCAGGGGCTGCTGGAAGCACCAGGGGCAGGTAGGGGCTCTTACCCTGCACTAAAGCCATATAGAGACAGTGTGGATCCTTGGTTGGGTCACAGGTTTTTATTGGTGCTGGTTTGGGAAGCTCCAGTTTAGGTTTTGGCCTGGCTGTGTAGGATGCCACACAGTTGGGGTCATCAGAATCTGCGCAGGACTTGTATATATCCCCCAGGTGGCGCAGGTATGCCTTGTAGGAGCGGCGTGCCTCGGCACGATTCTTGTTCTGGAGGTAGGCCAGGTAGATGCGATCCATCTCCTGAACCTGGAGGTGAGAAAAGTGTATCAATGAGCTGATTCCAGTTTTGTATGTTTAACAACTTCATGAATAATATATTGGGACTTTAACAAACATATGTTGCCTCTGTCTTTGTGAAAGGAATTTGCAAAAATTATTAATTTAGAGGTTTTTTGGAAAGGTGCCCTATTTTACATGGGAGTTTTAAAAACCACCTCCCAAATGGGAATTTAAATTAAGAGTCATTTAAAATCTGGAGGTTGGAATAGCCCTAAAAATTATATTAACCCTTAAACCATTCTCATTGCTGTTCCACTCACTGGTATCTTGCTTTCATGTCGTCTAAAGCAGATCATACACCAACATCTAAAGCTGATTTAACACGGCCTTTGAAAAATGAGACAGTGTTTGTGTGTACTTACTGCCTCCTGGTTTCCGTTGTCAGTAAAGTACTTATACCAGGCCCAGAAGTCGGAGTGCTGTTTGTACCAGCTGATGTTCCTGCGGTTTCGGATCAGCCTCCTGTGTGACGCCGCAGCAGCTGCTTTATCCTGGATACTTTCTCCCACTGAGGGCAGGACAGAAACAAAACATCAGTGCTGATCTGAGAACTTTCTGGTGACTTTGAAAGTTGTTAAGAAGATGTTAAAAGACTGTGAGCTACTTTTATGTCAAGGTCAGATAGATTAGGTATAAAGTATCTTAAAAGACAAAAATCCAGTTTTACCATCTCCTTTGGACTTTTGTGCAATCGGTCCAGCAGATAAGAAAACTGCAAACACAGAAACGAAAGAAAAACCTGAAAAATCCCGAAGTTGCTAATATGAACTTTTCTTGTTTTTTTCTATTCAGAATTTTTAATTTGCCTTTAATGCAGTGATAATATGACATTAAACCTCAAACACTTGGAGGCTTATATCATTCATAAAATAGGGCAGGAGTAATTGGCTCTGCCTGAAGCGCTGCATCGGCAGCTCTTTGTAGATTTTATAGGGACGCCTGTAACATCAAACCACCCGCTGCGTTTTCAGAAAGCCGTGTGTGCTCCTGTGTGTACGTGTGTGTCTCTTTGTGTCACATGTTTAGTGCACCGTTTGACCCCCATACAGCTGAGGAAACAGCAGATTCAGCTTTGCTCCTAGTTTCTTTCATCTTCCCATGGAAAAGGTGTTAATCCCTTACAGAGGGAGAGGAAGAAGAAGAAGGGAACAGATGATGGGTTTAAAAAATCCTGTGATTTAGAGTTACAAAGAGGCAAAACATTAATCTTCTGATAAGAAAAGAAGAGTTTGAACTGGAGTAAACACAAGGAGGACGTTGTAGAAGAAGCAACGATGAGTCAAGGTATAAAAGTAAAGATGAAAGCAGAATTAAAGGGAAGGAGAAGTGAAGGTGATCTGAGGTAGAAGAGGAGGAGGAGGGTGGGTTAAATGATGCTGTCTCCGGGTATCCGCTGTATTGTTTTTACGAGCTTGTTAAAAAGAAGCTGGCACATCTGGAAACAGCTGAGCTTTAAGACGGCAGAGCAGGAGGTGATGCTGACAGGTACTAATTTTTTACAGGACCAGAAATGATGAAAGAGACCCCCTCCTTCCTTTTTTCCTCTCTTTCTTTTAGTCAAACTTTAAAAACGGTTTTATAAAAAAAAAAAAAAAAAACGAGACGCAAGCTGAGTCTCCCGCCTCTTTGTAAAAACGCCAATCAAGGCGAGAACAAAGTGGAAACAGGTGGCAGAGAAGCAACATGTCTTCATGTTGAAACATTACTAAAGATTTATGAAGATCCCAGGCTGCCCGTGTGATACGAGCTGAATAGATAAGCTTTGAGTGTGCCGAGGTCAAGGACTGAGTCCAATCCCACTGACCCTCAGATTCAACAAACACAACCTTGAGATGTAGAAGCAATAACTCAAATATTATTTCATCAGTTTCAATTTTTAAAAATCCATGTAATACAACACATTTTCATTCAACATTATTCAGTGTATTCTGTTTTGATGTTAAGCCTATAAATTATTGACTAATCTTACTGAAAAAGGACCACAATTTTACACCAATACGTCTCTATATTACTAAAGGCTTGAATGATTCATTTGCCAACAGGTCTGTGAACGCCTCGCTCATTGATTTATTAACAAACCTGAGGTCTTTTTCACCCGGTGCCTCAAAACCTTCTCCTAATGATCTTTCAGAGGATTTAAACTCAGTATTTTCAAGATGTTTTGGAGAAAAACGTTGCTAGAAGTCATCGAATGCTGCTTTCTGTGATGCATTTCATTCACGCTGGATGAGTTTTAACAGCCATAATATCTAAGTGAGATGAATGTTAAATGTAGATGAATGTTTACAGCACCTACAGCTATTTGCTGCCATTTTATGGACTAAAACATTTTGCGTGACAACAGAAATATTCATTGGTTTTTGACTGACATTTAAATGATCACTAATTATGAGCTCAATCACCGCTAAACTTTCAATTTTGGTCATTTTTGCTGATATTCATGTGATTTGGCTTATATTTTTTGCATTAGAAAACTTTTTATTTTAGCATTTCTAAAACTTAAATTGACTTTTTAATCTTGATTTTACATGTACTCACCTGGCAGCAGCGCCACAACCAGCAGAGTGATCAACACACAGTAGAAACTCCTCCGTTCAGCCATGACTGGACTTCTGCTAAAACCAAACAGATGTTAAAAAGTTTTCTTGAAAAGTCTTTAAAGTGTGTTTTTTTGTCATGTTGACCCATAAGAGCAGATTTTAATTTCTTTTGAATTGACTGTAAAGTTGTATTTTTAGATGAAGGTCAGTTCACAGCAAGAGGTAAAGAGTGATCTTACTCCTGGAGGATCTTCAGTCTCCTCCAGTGCAGGTGTTCACCCTGAGAGTAAAGTTTTAAACATGTTGCAGCACGACTCTTGACTGTGCTGCTCTTATTGGCTTTTCATCATAACAAGAAAACCAGGTGGTTTTCACAAAAAACAAACTTTAATCTGAGTTAAAACTATGGAAATTACCTAAATGTCTTGAAGTAAACACAGAATACACTGAGGTTGGTTACTTACCTGTGTTTACTTTATACTGCTGAGTCAGTCTGCAGGTACAGATTTAGACTTGGAGGAAGCCAACAGGCCTAAAGTCTCCAGGGGGATTTGGTCTTGATCGGGTCTCCTTGTCCTGCAGCCCTATACTTACAGACTGCCCAGACTTAAGAATCAGACAAGGTTTTAAACCAAGCCTGTCACTACTGCCACACACTTGTGCACACATGGACCATCTGAGGGGTCGGGAAGATACCTGAACACGATTGGCTCAAAGTTTTGTCCAATCAGAAGTCTTAAACTCACGATAATTAAAAACAGAAGAAAGTGGGAGGGCTTGGAGAGAAGATGAAGACGTGGAAAATTAGGTTCAAGATGTTCCTTCTGTTGGAGTTTGCTTTTTCAGTTTATCATACTGTTTATTAATTATATATATTTAATGATGACAGTAAAATCGTGGCTCTGTTCTGGGGTGTAGAAGTAACTTTTAACAGGTAGGAGGAAGATTGTGGAGAGGCAACACAACTTAATGATGAAGGTTAGCTGAGGTGCCACATAAGCACGTCTCAGACCTCACAGAGCGCCGGACCATTGAAGACACACAGCAAACAGGCACAGCTGGTCCACACAAGAGGAATTCAATAATTCCCAGTTTAACTGTGTTCGGGCTTGTCAGACTCATAAGAAACACGAACAGTGGCCAAACTCAGAGCTGAGATTTATCATGCATTATCCCCAAATCTGAAAGGATACGATGAAAATTCACAATATTTAGAAGATGTGAATTTTAGGTCTGAACCAGATTTTGATATTTTCATTATTTAAAAAAAATTAAACTAAGACATTAATACTATTTCTCTACCAGAATTTTTTCTCCCAAAAATACCTTGTTTTCTAAGACAGAATTAGTTTTTAAACATGAATCTGAACATTCAGAGAGAATATGTGATTATTATGCTGCTGTTTGGAAGACTCAATGTCTATCTAAACCCACTTATCATTTTGAGAATTTAATTTTTACCTGTATGTTGCAGGTGGGGTGTTTGGATTATGATCTAAAGCTATAATTTATAGCTCAAAATATCCTTTTTATTTGTTTGTAAATGTAATACCAAGGAAACGATAAAAATAGCTATTAAATCCTAATTATTAAGGAACACATCATTTGTCCATGACCTTGTCCAAAAAAATCAAATAAAAAACAAGAAGCACCAATCTGAAGACTCTCAAAACAAGATGCCAAAATGACAATTACAGAGTGTCTAAAATGTCCAGAAGTTTCTGTTTATCATCATGAGGGAATCAGAAATTCTGTGATGACATGTTGGCAGAACCCATCATCAGATCTGAAATGTCTCCAAGTTACTTCAGGAACATTCTGTGAAAGTTCAGTCCAATCAAAGTCACACGATTATGCTTCTGTGGCAGTTTCCACCCGTTTGAAACAAACTTTAATAAGCATATATATTAAAGTTGCTGCCCCAAGCGGCCAATCAAGGAACTGCACGTTAATGATTTTTACACAAACTTATTATTTTAGTAGTTCAACCTGGTCACATCTGTTTTGATTTCCACCATATTTACAAACTTGAACTGATCAAATCATCAGCATGAGATTAATAAAGACAGTGTTTGTTAACAACAGCACTTTTAGTTTTTATTTTGTTGGAGTTGGACTCACTGAACCCCATCTGTGAGGTAAACTCTGCAGCATGCTGTAGGGTCATTTCATAACAACTTTCTGTATTTTTCTAATTTTTGTTTTGTACTTGCAGTCGATCTGTTTTTGTTTGCATCTAGCAGAAAAGTCCAATTTAAAAACTAGATTTGCTCTGACAGAAAATCTCTGCAGTTCATTTGAAATAAACAATCAAAAGCAAAAACCAGATCCCATCTTTTCCATTTTCTCAAAGACTGCAGATAAATCTTTAAGAGCTCTGTGCATTCACGCTTCACATTATTTCAGTTTTTACACCCACTTTTCTTGTCCCGTCGTGTCTCAGCTGAACACTTACTGGTTGTGTTACTGCTGGATCTCAGGTGTAATTATGTCTGCTAACAGATGTTTCCCCCGAGCCCACAAACCCACAATCCAGACAGGAGCAGATTCTAACACGACGACCCCAAAAGCATAATTTTCTCCAAAGCTGGAATGTGAGAGACTCTTAGAGCCGAAAACATCTGGTTCACACCATTTTTTCTTTCTTTTGTGAAAACATAATCATTTTAATGCATTGCTGAATCACTCATAGTAGAGAGGCTGTACATGTAATTATAAGAAGACGAGGCTCTTTTTTTTATTTCTTTTATGTACATGTTTGTAAAATCCCACAGATGTTCAGATGCTGCGATCACTGCAGGTCGTCATCGTCAAACAGATCCTCAAAGTCTGTATGTGGAAAACAAAAAGAAACAAAACAAAGAAGGTTAAAATGATTCCAGTTGTTTTTCACAAACACTCCTACATTCTCAGACAAAGATGCTGCACATATGATAACCCCCCCATTAAATTAGATGTTCTAAAAGGCTCTACGTTTCTTCAGCGTAGAGGGTTCTAGCTGTGGGCAGGAAGGATCTCCTGTAGCGGCCCACGTAGCAGCAGATCTAAAGAAGAGGATGGTGGGGGTCTCCATGAAGCATCCTTCTTTAAACAATCAGCTCAAAAAGCTGCACATCAGTCCTCAGAACACTGACTGGCTTCGATCCAGGATTTTTTTAAAAATGTATTTCCTTTGTTTCAACTTTATAAACAACAAACTCCAAAACCTGCGTCTGTGCCTCCCACGAACGTTCACATAACCTTAAAATAGAGACGACGCTTTCAAAAGATAATATAAAACATTAGAAACCGTTTCAATTTGTCTTTCTGTTTACTGAAACACAGAAACCTTTGAGATCTCTGGTTTAACATCCACACATTTCACAAAATGTTTATATTAATTAAGAAAATAATGAGCAGAAAATCTGTAGTTGCAGCCAGAAATCTCCAAGTTACTGCAGAACGACGTTTTTATAATCACATTTTGAAATAAAAATGTCAACGGATTTTATCAGGTCCTTCACGTGTCTCTGTCCTTAATCAAAAATAATTATTTTATAATAAAGTGTTTAAGATTCTGAATCATTGTGATGATTTTTACTTGTGTAAGATATCCCACTGAACAGTCGGGTGAACGATTATCACGAGGGAGTTTCCAAAGTGTCTCACAATGTTCACGAGGGTTTTCTAACTTCCCCGTGTGAGACACAGGGCGTCGCTGTTGCGTTGAAGACACAAACATTTTCTCTCTAAATAGTCTCAGAGTCGTCGCAGGTGTCTGGAACCATCTTAAACCTCAGACACGTTTAGTTTTATGAGTATAATTGTGAGTAGTGTAAGACGGTTTCAGAAGCTGGTCGCGACATGCAACAAAAAGAGAAGGTGGAATTCCAAAAGGGACAAAATTCTGAATAAATGCAAACAAATCAGGACATGAGGAAGACGTTTAACTGCAATAAGAAAGTTAAAAAACTATTTATTTGATTCCAACTTAATATTCATTTTTTTATTTTGTATGTTAATAGTGAGCTGCAACTCCAACATGTTTCCTAACTTACAGTACATCAGCTGTATGATGAGCTGCCAGATGTTGGCTGGTAGCAGCAACACATCCACTTTCCTTTCTTTACCTTTTACTGTAACAGTTACAGAGAGCTGATGAAGGTCAGCGCATCGTTCAACAAACACGGGTTTGTTCATCGCAGCTCATCAACTCTCATAAAAAAAGCAAACAGTAAATACATTAGAGTCGTTTTTATCCGGTTATCACTGGTTGAGAAGAGACAACATCAGCGGCAGCAGGACATAATTAATTCTAGTTCTGTAATAGTTTAATCTGTACGCTGTACCGCTGCTGTTAATGAATCCAGAGACACGGCGCTCTGTTACAGGACTGCATGATTCTCACTTCTCTGGAGAATCAGCTGATTACAGGACGCAGCTGTAAGTCAAAGGTGTCAGATACACGTGATTAGTCTTTCATAAAACTCTGTAGCTCATCACATTTTCAGGTTGTGGAAAGAAACAGGCTGCAGAGAAGCAGTGCAGCGCCTTCTAGTTACTTCACAACTAATAAGTCATAAAATTTTATGTCACCATTTGCAGTTGGTATTAGAACACTTGGAGAACAATATTTCTAGCTAGTGGGGCTCTTTGGGGACTAAGTTAGAGCGGTTTTTGTGAAGGAGCTCTGATGTGTGCTGGGGTTTTAGAGCAGCTGACTGGCGAGGTTTCACGCTGAGTTTCAGTCTGAAAGCAGCTATAAACTCTCGTTACATCCTCATCTACTCCCATTTTTGTTTCCCCTCCCCTCCTCTTTTTAACAATCAGCTCTTTTTTTCTAGGTCATGTGCTGCTGAGCCAAAACTGTTCCGTCTATAGTGAACGCTGCAAGACAGACAGTACCGTGCTGCAGGTTCCTTCCCTGAGACCTGATCTTTAAACACAGAAACAATGGTACAGAAGGCCTGAACTGACTACATGTCCTGATAAACCTCAGAAATAACCAGCTAGTACAGAAGCTGCTGACACACTGTTACTCAACAAGAGTGTTCTGAAGCAGACAGGACGGGTCCGAATCAAGAGTCCAGAGGATTACAGGCAGCTTTCTGCCTCCCTGAGGAGATCTCCAGATCCAGCTGCCTCAGTAGAAACACATCCATCCTGCACATCAGGTTCTTGACCTGATACCCTCAAGCCGAAGCTACAGGTCAATAAAAGCCCACATCCCCAGGTGAGCTGTAACAACACTTAGTAACCGATAATTCAGTGCACAGTATTGAGCACAACATTCACAGATTTATTGATTTTTCTCTTTAAGTTTATTTTTTGAGGGGTTTTTGTTCTTGTTGACATTGAATGGCGGACATAACTCAGTCCTACATGATAATAATGATAAAGCTTTCTTAAATCATTTAAAACAACAGGACAATGAGGTTAAAGGAGGAAACCAGAGTTTGTCTGTATTTATCTTTCTACTTTCTTTCTAATAAAATTATCTTTACATCATGTCCCTGAAACCCTTTAATAGCTCTACATACCTGAAGATGTCCAGGTTTATGTAACACTTTTACTCTCTCATTGCTTGTGAACTGTTCACACTTATTAAAGAGGGTACTAAAGTTTAACAGAAAACAAAATCTTGACTTGACTGAACGAGTTACACATAAGTAGAACCAGAAAGAATAAATGGTTCCTGTTTCTCTTTCAGTTGTTGCATGTTTTCATCATTTGGTTTCAAAGTAAAAGACACATAAACGTAACCCAGATTGTTTCAACACAAGCAGCACCAATCAGACCAGTAGAGATGCAGGAATCCTGGTTTTACCATTAAAGAAATCCGAATGCACTGCTTTTTCATTGGCTGCCAGGTCCATCAGTAGACCGCTGCTGCCCCCTGCCTGTGAACGGACAGCAATACAAGTCAGATGAGTAAAGCACAAACACACAAGCTTATAACAGGTGTTCCCAACCCTTGGGCCGCGGACCGGTATCGAGCCGCACATAAAGAATAATCACCTCTTATTAATCCGTGTCATTTATTATCTAAGTCTGAACGATGTATTATTTTGAAGAATAACCAGATTCTTTCCGTTACATCCACCTATGACTCCCTCTTGATGGATGTGAAGATGTTTAAACTCAGTCATGTGATACATTAGTTTTAAATGACAGCAGCCTTAAAACTATGTTTGAGACGGTGTTCTGGATTAAATTCATGACAGAAAATCCACCACAACACTAAAACATGTTGCCATTTCCACAGACTAAACTGGACTTCAGCAGCCCACTCTGGCTGTCAAGTGTCTCCCATCCACTCTAGAAGGGACCTTCTCAATACAGAGAAACAGTCTCAGGTCTCCCACTGATTCAGCGTTATTGTGATTTACATTTTTCATGCACTTCACATTTGTTTTTGTAACACATCTTATTTTGAAGATGAGTTTAAGTGTTACCATATCTACCAGAGAGAGTGAGGGGGCTGAGAAATCTGTGTACGGTTTGTTCTTTTATTTTGTTTATTAATGTCTGAGCTGTAACAAACACAATATGTTCTGAAAAAAAGATACTAACTGATTAATTTTCTACAACGATTTCTAGAAGGTGTTTATTTTGGCAGAAACACTGCAAAGATGATCCTGTTGACAACAAACTAACAAGAGACAGAAAACTGATAACATGCAGAACAAAAACCTTTCACAGGAAACACTGTGTGGAAGATTTATATAGACTAAACTGAAGATGTAAAGTACTGTGCAAAAGTTTTAAGCAGGTATGAAAAAAATACTGCATAATAAGATGATTTCTCAAACATAAATTGCAATTGTTTATTTTTATTCATTTGAAAAATATGATTCACATCAATATGTGCTGTGAACATTAGTTTCCTTCTAAACAGTGTTGGTTTTTCTGGGCTCATCAGCTGTTCTGTTGAGAAAATATCTATATATTACTGTAGTTCTGCTTTAACATGATGCTGTTAGTTAAGTGAAAAGTTGTAGAGTGAAACAATCATGGAGATTCATCATTCATGTAGACCAGAACTCAACGTCATGGATCATATTGTGGAGAATATGACTAGACAGATTTGGAGATATGTTTCCAAGTAGTGACTGAGTTGATTCACACACTGGGTGTGCTTGAAGAACTGATGCTGTTTTAAAATGTTAAAGCTGCTTACACCACATATTGATTTCATTTAGATTTTTTCCACTGCCTAACACTTTTGCACAGTACTGTATGTGACAGGTGAGCACACAGGGCGCCAGCTGAAGCTGAATATTTACGAAAAGTAAAGGATGACAGACAAAGTATCTGCTTCAGAGTTACTATCAAGATTATATTTTTGAAAACAGTATAAATGTCAGTTAATATTGTAGTAAATATATTTAGGTGACCTGTTGTGGAAGGAAAAATGCAGGTCTGGGGCATGATCATTACTAACTTTGTCATCATTCATGACCTAAAATACACGTCTGAAAACATGTTTTGCTAGCATTAGCGTTAGCATGCTCGACCAACAGTTTTCGGTCTTTGTCTTGGAACCAACCTCGTCCAGATCCACATAAGGTCCAGCTCCTTCCGGGAACATCTCGTCCACTGCAGGTTTCATTTCAGCACAAATAAATATATCCTTTAACCAAAAATTTCAGTTTTAAGTCAGCTAAGCTAACTCCTTGCTGCCCTTAAAAATATCAATACAGTGTGACGATCATTTGTTTCCGACTCTTAACACTGGTTGAAAAAAAACGTTCCGCTACCTAACTAAACGAAAGCAGACTGAATGGACCGTTTCTCTTAAAAAATGTAAAATAACGTCTGAAAGACAATCTCATTGTCACTGAGTCAAGAAGAAACACTGGAGAAAAAAAAGCATGCGCTAAGTTTAAGTTCTCTAGTTCCTAAAATGTGAGCTAATTATCAGGATGTCATGACATTAAAGGTCCCATATTTTGAAAAAAGATTGCTATTTTCTGGGATTTGGGGTGTTATTGTGTGTCTGGTGCATATACACGCATAGACCCGTACTGTTTTGAATGAGATAGGGGTTTCTGAATTTGTCCTGCCTCCAGTCTCTGAGTGAGCTATTCGGGGATAAACTTTTTAAGAAATGATATGTAAATAATGCAATAGGTTAGCAGCATCTGCTTTTTTAATGCCTTTAATAGTTCTGAGGACCCCACAATTTATTTTATAGTCTAAATTCACTTCAACATGTTTCCATTGATTTTTGAAACATTAATAGTTTTAAAACATCTTATTTTAAGGATAATAAATGCAAGAAATGTGTTAATAACCAGAAAAACAAAAGTTATTAGATGAAATAAAGTGACATTAAATGATTTGCAGGTTAGGGTTTCAGGGTTAGGCGACATGTTCAGGGTGTTTCCTGCTTCATGGCACAACAACACAACAAGCAGATTTGAAACATGGATGGATAAATATCTCTTAGACATTATTACACACATTTTACCTTGTAGTAAAATATTTAACCAAATTCTTTAATTCATATAACAGAACTTGAATATATTATTTCATAACTGGTCCACTGTAACTACTATGCTTCAAACAACAATACTTTTTAAAAGATCACATCCATTTCCTCTAACTTTTGATTTCCTGTCTTAATGTTCATGCCCTGCGTTGCTCTCGTATCCCAGAACATTTCCGAGATGTTGGTGAGCATAGAAGGCTCGAGCCATTTCATTGATCTGGTTGAAGGCTCCAATAGACCTGAAGTATTCAACGTAGTTCCAGAAGTCAGAGGTGGAGTAGGGCCAGTAGGGAACAGCTGGAGGTCTTTCATAAGGCACTAAGCGGGACATGCAACATGTCAGAGAAGAGTGATATGAGACATGAAAGATACATTTACTTTATAAGGAATGTATGTTTTAAATTTTATTTACATGCATTATTTTTTAGCTAGTTGCAAGTTTTTAGATATTTACAACTAAAATGCTTTTTGACAAAAATGAGTTTTCTTGGCGGTGTCTGAATAAAAAGTGGTTTATGTTAAACTCTACCTCCTTCTGGGATGACTCTGGTCCCTGTGAGGAGGAGCAGAAAGAAGGAAAACATGAACATTCCCAAACATTCCACAGCTTTTCATGAACAAAGAAGGGATTCAGGACTGTAACGCTGAAGGGATACCTGCTTCCTGCTCAAATATTATTGCTGAACATTCACACATACTCACACTTGCACAAACAAACACAGAGACACGAACAGTCTGAGACTGAAGGAATTTATGGTGGAAACTCTTTTTTTTATTATTCACAAACAAAAATTTCTTAATGCAGAAAATAATTTATAGCAGGTTAAATCAAAATTTCTATAAACATGTATGTCAAACTTCAACCAAATGTGACCACAATGTGTCACTGAATAAATAATGTTCATCTGTATCTTCTTTCTTTTATCATAAGATTAACAGTTAAATCTGGGGTGTAAATGCTCAGATTAGGAAACTCACCTCCAGGACAACAAGCAAAGATACAGAGGACACTGAGCCACACCAGCAGCTTCATCTTAGTCTCCTAAATAAACAAAATGTCCATCTTGTTTCAGTCTTTTGGTCAAAACGGCATCTCTGAGAATCAAAAGGAAACATAGACGTTTACCTGATAACAGTTTCTGAAGCTGCACAGAGCGACGCTGAAGTTCCTCAACTGGTTCAGTGTGGTGTGAGGCAGAGTGGAAGAAGAGGCAACAGGTATTTGGTCCCCCCCCCCCACACACACACACACTTCTTCACACTTTGCTTGTCATAAGTAAACAAACATGGAGATGTTGCCTCCTCTGCAGCCGCTAGAGGGCAGCGTAAGTAAAACAGACATCAGGGAGCTGCTGCCGGCTGCTGCCTCCTCTGCTGGCCACTAGAGGGCAGCATGAGAGAAACAAACACTAGGGAGTTTAAACATTTCTAATAATTTATGAGAGAACGTTAAGAAATAACGGGGGTAAGAAATATTTCATATCCAAGGAACCAGCTGACTAGGTTGAATAATCAGTTCAACACACTCCTCCATCCTGAGAAGCACGAGGTGACAGTGGAAAGAAACGACTCCCTAAAAAACAGGAAGAAACCTCCAGCAGAACTGAAAGCTTTGCCTCCGATTCTACTAGGAACCAGAAGCAGATCAACTAAACCATCTCCATGGCAACCCCTGTGTAACTATGGATAATTCGTGAAATAACTCGTCTTTAATGAATAAGAAGCGCATTGTGAACACCGTGGGACATGAACGAGTCAGACTGTTTGTCCCTTCGCTCTGTCAGCAGTCTCCTACGGTGGGAATGTGCGCATGACTACAATTAAGCAGCTGGCGCGCGCAGCTGCGTGAACGCGAGACAGATTTCACTCTGAGAGCGCGAGACACACACGGGTCACCCTCACTTACCTCCATCCGTGCAGGACGTCTCCACGCAGCTCAGGTAAGTTAACTAACCTGAAAGAGAAGCAAATATCTTCATTAATTAATATTAATTAGAGTTCTTAAAAAAAAAAGAAAAAAAAGAAATAGATTTTCCATTTCACACTGTCTCTGATTCAGTTGTCTGTATTTATTAACCAGCCTTCAGTAATATTTGTTTATTTTTTAAACATAGGCTATAGTGTGGGACAAAATATTCTTTAAATGGTAGCCTAATAAATAAAGTGTTTGATAATATTGTTGTGTAACGTGATGAAATTACCAAACACGTGCCTGGAAACCTGCAGAACAGGTGTGTCATTGTTTTGTTATGTATAATGTTGAAAAGGACAAAAGAAGAGAGAAAAAAATGTCCCGGAAGTTCTTATCTGTTTTCACAAAACTAGAGATTCAAATCAGCCAGAGCAACTCTATAGAAAAAATCTTTTAAATGTCTATTATGTTTTTAACTCTCTTTTCATTAAAGTTAGACATATTTAATTTTGCATGTTTTGGTTAAGATTAATGTTCACTATGAGATATTTCCAGCAAAGTCACGCCTGTTGTGTAAATGTTTAGTAGCTGCTTGTTTACGAATAATTAATGTTGTTGTTTTACAAATTAAAACTAAAATCAGAGATTTTAGGTGGGAATTTATGATTCTAGAAACCAACGAATGTTGCATCAGGCTCAGTTTGTTACAACAAAGTACCTGTTTATCAGGACACATCATAAACAGAAATACCTCTTCTTATTTTTTCTTAGAAATATTTTAAGGTCATTTGAACTAGTCACCTGTAGGTCTCAAGGTTTATTATTTTTGAGTTGAATCAACGAACAGAAAACTAAAACACGACTGTACATTTAGAAATAATAAACGTCACAAAGACGCGTGAGGAGTGCACAAATCAAATCAGACCAAGAATGGCAAGTGTTAGTAAAGAAATGCTTGTCACCGCTTTAACACCCAGTTTTCTGTTCTTATTTAAATCTACATGAATCCAGATGAGTTAAAAATATAAAATGTATAAAATAATCAGGCATTGTTGTTTTTTTTTGGAAAATAAGATCTAATGTGTTATTTCCTCACAAGTAATCAAAGGTTGTAGATTATCTGTGTTTAGTAAACTGGTGTCATCAATCTGATAACTGTATCAATAAGTTATAAATCAAGTTATCACCTGTTGTGTAAAGAATTTGCTAAGTTTTTGTTCCATCTGAAACCAAAAGGGTTCCAAAGGCAACTAAAGGGATTTTTTTTTACGTATTTGACTTTATATTATTTATTGTAATATTTCTATTTTAGTATTTTAGAGTGTTAATATGAACAACGTTTATTTTATCTGGAGCACTGTAAATATATAATTTGCCTTTGAGGGTTAATAAAGTAAATCTGAATCAGGAGCGCCCCCCAGTGGCTGTCTGCAGTACAAGGTTTAGGTCCCATCTGCTTAATATAAACAAATGGGTCATTTTCTGAACTAGAAATAAAAATACACACCTCTCATTGATTCATGTAGTTTTAATTTGTTGCTGTTTGTTCAAATATTTATTTTCTAAATCTTTTACTTGATTCTTTAAAAACATTCTGATTGTGTGCAGGTAATCAGACTCTGGTTCTAAAATGACTAAATGCAAACAGCTGTAAACGCGATCTTACAACATTTTTTTTAACAATGGAAGAAGGTGGAGACGCTTGATCTTATGTTCTATACCTGCAGGTCTTGTTGTGTTAAACAGGAGCAGCATTTTGTGGTCCTGTAACTTTTCAGTCAGCTCACTTCCTTTTATCAGCTGTATCAAATTCTAACTTCTAGAACTTTCTCTCATCACCTGAAGCGACCATGTCTGCCATCTACCTCGTCCTCCTGCTGCTCCCTCTGGTCTCAGCTCAGACCTACCACTGGGGTCCCTGTCCAACTCCACAGGTTCAGCCTAACTTTAACGTCAACCAGGTAAGAAACACACACGTAAACACGATCATGAGCAACTCAACAGTACTGACCCGGTTCTGTGTTAACAGTACCTGGGAAAGTGGTATGAGATAGAGAAGCTTCCCGCCTCCTTCGCACGAGGAAAGTGCATCGAGGCCAACTATGCTTTGAGGAAAGACGGAACCATCCGGGTGCTGAACTCTCAGTTCTAGTAAGTACTGATACGCTCTCATTTATCTTCATTTGACTTCATCTTTGATCAGATTTTATGTTTTAGATAGTTGCTTGTTTATAAAGTGTCTGATACCACATTCTTTGTCCTTGTTGATATGAAGCTGGAACTTGATGCCGTTTAGTTTATAAAAGCCACAGATTCAGTATCTCGCCTTATTTTCTCTTCAGTTTTCAAACGTGGAATAAAGTCATGGCACACAGGACATTTTTATCCAAGCTGCTCTGTTTTTATTATCATTTATCTTTATCTTGTTTCTTTTGTCTGTCAGTGAGTTTATTTAAATTCTGAAGTGTTTTTATGGTCATGTGTTCATCCCCATCATGTATTCACCTTGTCCACTTTCTGTGGTATCCTGTTCACTCCAGTTCCACTCCTGGTCTCTTCAACTCTCACATCATTTACCTTTAATTATACTGTCTAGTTTCCATATAACACCTTAGATTTGATGCCTGTCTGCTGCCTCTTTCTAAAAGTGAAAAAAAAAAAAAAATTATTATGCAAATTTCATCTTCTTCCTTTAATTTTATAAGACACTGCAGAGAGAAAACGATAAAAAGAAATATGTCTGAGCTATTGGAGAGCTTACACCAATATGTCAGCCCATTATTACAAAACAAAGTCGTCTTCTTTATCAGTGGTTTCTCTGTGGCGTCATTCAAAAAGAAATACAACAGATCAGAACAGAAAATCATTAATAAAATAAAAGTTATTTAAAGGCATAGAGTTGTTTTAAAAACCACTTTCACAGAAAAATAGAACTTTACAGGTTTTATCTGGTATCATGTAGCGCTTCAGTGTGTATTACTGCATAAAACTCCTTTTATAATGAAATACTGAGGAAATCGACTCTTCCTGTTTCAGTAAAGACAAAGTCAGATTTGCAGAAGGAACGGCTGTGATTCCCGACATGAGAGAAAAGGCCAAACTTGGAGTCAGCTTCTCATATTGTAAGTGAGGTTATTTTTTTAAAGTCCAGAAAAGATCAATTTTAATTGATATATGAGAAACTTTGTTATGTTTTTGGTTAAAAACATGATCCAGTTCATTTTGTATGTCACCGTTACCAAGACAGGAGTTTATTTTTCTTCTTCTGTGACTTGAGTCATGATCATAGGTTTAAAAATTGTTAATAAGGGTTTTAATTGTTCCTAGTTACTCCGTACAGCCCGTACTGGGTTCTGACCACTGACTACACCAGCCTGGCTGTTGTTTATTCCTGCACGGACGTCCTCCGTCTCTTCCACGTCGACTACGCCTGGATCCTGTCACGCTCACGCTTCCTGCCTCCAGACACGGTTCGTTACGCCAAGGAGCTGCTGATCAAAGAAGGAATCGATATTGGCAGGATGAAAGCGACTGATCAGAACTGCAAGGATATCTAGAAACAGGAGAAACTCCTGAATGTTACAGTATCTTTATCTGCTCGGGGGCGTCATCAGATTCCAAATGATTTTGTTTCTCAGAAAAGCTGTAAAATAAATAAATGAAACTGTATAAATATAGTTTGCTTCTATAAATCAATGTTAGCCGTAATTCAGAAAGCATGTAGATGAGGGTGCGCAGGTTGTACCGCCCCCTTGTGGTGGGATAAGGGTGTCGCAACTAAACAGACTGGAACAAACAGAAGCAAAGAAAATAGGCAGAAATAATAAAAATAAAAGAACATAACTGTTTTTTATGTGGATGCTAGCTTGTAGCAAGCTACTACAGGATGTTCAGAAAAGTTGCAGCGTTATGTTATATTAGGTCTAATCTCATTCTCAGGCCTTGACCCTAACAGTGACCCCTGACCCCTCACTCATTATCTGCTTAACAAGAATGAAAAACTACATTAAAAACAATGAATGTAGCTAATGTAACTGCATTATTTACACTTTTAGAATAATAATAGAGGTTTTATTTTATGAATAGAAATGAAAAGCAGGATTCCTCCCATCCATGTCCATAATCCTCTTGTTTTATATTGATGTTTATGGAAGTGATTCTTTTTAAGCATTTAAACTCTCTTTATTTCACCTTTATCTCAGTTGTTGGTATAAATATGTTTAATTATAATCAAGCTTAAGATGTGCTCGACATGTTTGATTTTTTACATTTTATTTTGGGACCACTAATAAGAAACATCAATAAAATATGTGAAAAACTTTTCATCTGTTTTTTGTCATCACTGGTATAAAAAATACAGAATAATTAGAGTAATAAATACTTTCACACAACGCAGCTTTAATAAAGATGATTTATTTCCAGTGTTTTTAGGGACGGGGGCAGAATTCATGTTCATCTGTAAAAAAATAATAAAAAAAGGTGAGATTGACATTTTGCCTCATTTCAAACCCTTTGTGTTGTTTTCAGCACCTGTGCCTTATTTGAATCCAGAAAAACAGGAAGTCATAATAAAATTAAACCAGAAATTAAGCTGTGACGTTTGTAAGAGTCTGACTAAAAAAAATGCAACTCAGGAATGATGTTGAGGTTTTTTTTTCCTTAAAACAAGCCTTCATCTATTAAAAACTTTATTAAAGAAAATAAGAGGCACTTTTCTTCTTAAGATAAAAAAAACAATTTCCCCACATAAAAACATACTTTTTAGACTATAATTTGACAAAGTTTGGAAATAAAACCTACTGTACCAAGCATTACATACTATAGTATCAGCATTTCATTACTGTTTTTCAGTCTTTATTTGATAAAACTATAATAATCCTCCAGTCCTTCCAGCTAATATCTGGCTGTTGTGAACGTACTGTGAAAACACTTCCCACAGCACCCAGCTCAGAAAGCAGCCTTCAGTATTTCTACGTACTTCAAGTACAAACAGAAAAACTTTTTTAAAATGACAGTATTGTCACAAGCATCTAGTATTAGTCCAGGGAGTGATACATTCTTCATACCGTTTAAATGAGAGACAACTAAACACGATTCCTCCTGCTGTTTTCTTCAACCTTTACAACAGTGCTGTAAAACATCCTTCATGTTACTTCACAGCACAAAGTCACATTCAGTCCTGCAGGAGAGAGTCCAGGTTTTGTTTCTGTGTCTGTTCCAGTATGGCAGATAATCATACACATAAACATCTCTTAGTAACAATCATGTACAGTATGTACAGTAGATACATAACCTTTATTTTGTAGAAAAATATTGTGCTAAAATACACACATTCACTCTGGTTTTCTCTCATCGCAGTCACAAGAAAAGACCACTGTTGTCGTTTCACAGGTACTGGTAGAACCGAGAACGGACAACTTGACCTCCGGAGAGTTTTTGCGGGTGGGCGTCAGTCCCGAGCGAGGCTTTGTTTTTATCTTGTAACCCGCTGCCGTTAACGTGCTCCCCCGACAGCGGCTGAGCACCTGGAGCTGACGAAGGTGGAACAACATCTTGAGGTTCGGGATGATCGTCCTCTGGTACGGCTTTTGGTGCGACTTCTTTGTTTGATTTGGAGCCTCTGAGCTGCTCCCTGGGGATCCAGTCTCGGATGGAAAAGTCCTGAGAAGAGCATCTGGGTTTGATGTGGTCCGGAGAGGACAAGTCGGCTGCCTGGTCCACCCCACCCTGCTCTCTCCAGTCATTAATAACCGCCAGCTCTGCGAAGTCTCTCTGCCCGCCCATGGTGTGTCTTCGCCTGATGTTCTTCTTCTTACTGCGAGCATCAGGAGCTCGACTCTTCTGGGTGAACATGTCATCAGCAGATGTTCGTAACCTGAACTTCAGCCGCTCCGTGATCTTTGCGTGCCAGGCTGGTTCAGAACGATCTGATTCGCTGCGTGAAGACGAGCTGATGCTGCTCGTCGATCGGCCTTTTTTCATCACGTCCAGAACTCGAGAGAAACGCCTGGAGGACTCGGCTCTTCCCTCGTTACGCTCGCTGCTGCCTGCAGCGCCCTCTGCTGATGAGTCACTGTCTGTTTTATGTCTCAGTGACCACCTTCTGGACAGGGTGTCACACTCGATCATCCTGTGCGTTGGAAAAAGGTTCCGTACTTCCTGTCTCCGTGTGGTGGTCCTCTCAGCTGCACCTCCACCGCCTCTTGCCTCGGTCTTTTCTTGACTCTGCTTTGAGCAGGGAGTGGACTGGCTGCAGACGCCTCCTGGAGCAAACACCGGGAATTCATTTTCACTGTCAGTCTCCATGGGTCGGCCCTCGCTGATGAGCTCGCTGCGTTCATCATCAGCTTCCTCGCCGCCCTGCAGCTCAGGGCTGAGGGTGCTAGACTCAGGACCAGTCAGGAACGTGATGGAGGAGGTGGTGGAGTAGTCGGAGGTGATGGAGCTCACCTCGGCTCCCGCTGCAGTCCCAGCTACTGTTCCTGGTCCGAGACTCACAGGCAGGTCGGGGGGAGGGCCACCACTCCACTTTTTGGGCCTTGACCGTGGGACAGATGCTCCAGAGCTCATCGTCCCGAGGTCAGAGGTGTTTTCATCCAGCTGGGATGGGGGATCCGACAGGGAAGACTTCCCCTGAGGGGTTGTTTGGTTGTTGATATTCGGGGATGCAGAGGATGAAGAGCGTCTGGGTGGAGTCTTCTCCTTGAGGAATAAAGAGTTTCTGTGCTCTCTCTTGGCTTTAGGTATGAGCTCCACAGTTCTCCTGTTCTCTTTCTTCTCCTCTTGCTGC
The DNA here is from genome assembly GCA_006937955.1 of Pachypanchax playfairii. Taxonomy (NCBI): domain Eukaryota; kingdom Metazoa; phylum Chordata; class Actinopteri; order Cyprinodontiformes; family Aplocheilidae; genus Pachypanchax; species Pachypanchax playfairii. Next base: position 8,898,482 of record SSNP01000001.1, read on the forward strand.
GCGACGTTGGGTTTGGCGTCTGGACGACGAGTTTCATCCTGCGCCTCAGTCTGAAGCAAGTGGTGATTCGACTTCTGGTTGTGAATTTCCTTTGAAAAAACTGAATCTTGTTCATCATCTGAGCTGCTAGGCTGCATCTTCTCCTTTGACTTCTTTCTTTTGCGGTTGGCTGCAGCAAAGATGGAGGAGACTAGGAGCTCTCGATCCTTCCCCGAACCCCAGGAACCCTGCAAAGGAGGCAGAGGAGAAAGAAGAAGAAATACAAAAAATGAGCTTTGCTGATTCGAGGAGGAACAACACAAAGACAAAAACCACCTGATTCCTGCCTGAGAACTTAAATCTGTACTCAACCTTTCTCCCATGAAGCAACAAACCAGAAGAGTGAAGAAGAAGAGGGACATTAGCAGCAACACAACAAGAGTGCACAGTTCTGAAGTTTCCATGCCAGCGTTAAAGCAGAAAAGCTGAAGCTGCAGAGAGACGAGCAGCATGAAGCTGAAGACGAGCAGCCAAGAAACAGCAGCGTGATGAAGAGAAACACCTCCAGTTCCTGAACCTTTCATCCAAGACTTGCATGTCTTTCTAAGCTGGACATCTATCAAACATCCTCAAATCAAAGATGAACCAATCGCAGCTTTTAGATTCACTTTTGGCTGATTTCAGTTTCTCTCTCAGATCAAATCAAATGTACCTAAAGGATTTTATCCAAACTTGCACCATGTTACAGAACAGTAATTTATCTGAGTAGAGCTACACCAGAGAAACAGAACTAACTGTTTAAAACATGTAGCAGTTTCTCACAATTACAGATCCTTAAAAAGTTAGCAATATCTGTAAAATGTAAATAAAACAAAATGCATTCATGTGCAAACCTAATAAACTCATATTTTATTACCAACAGAACAGAAACAGACGTTGTACCAGATGTTTAACCAGAGATATTTTACTGTTTCAGAGTAAATATTCATTTAGAATCTGATGGCAGCAACACAGGCAACAAAATGCTTAAAAAGTAACTTGCGCAATAAAAATAAATGTAAATCAATAAAAATCGCCTCACCTGAAGTCACCTGCAGAACAATCGGTGCATTGCTACACGACAGGAAGGACTATACACAACTCTAAACCAATGAGTGTATCTTATCTAAATATAGAGGACGTTTTCTTATCATTTCTTTAGTTTTAAGGCATCAACAGATGCAAATATTTCTGCTTCCATCTTGTTTTTTTTGATAATTAAACACTCAGCGTCCTTCAGATCAGACGGATATTTAGCCCTTTAAACTGTAGCTGCTTTATTTGATGTGGTTTTCCTTTCATCCTACACTACCTGGACACACTCACCTTTGATTTAGCAGAATCACTAGTTGGTGAATCTGTGGAAGAAAAATAGAAAAATGCCCATTAGAAGAATTTCCAAAAAATAAAAACAAACAAGAACAAGACAAAGATGCAACACGGGGAGTGAAAAAAAAAGCTGTGCTGAGGCATGAACACGATGAAACGTGAGAACACTGTGAGACAAGAGCAGGTACGAGAAGGAGACACCAAGTCATGCTACACAGAAACACAGACGTTACAGTCAGGTCCACGTCCTGCTGGGACGTGAACTGTTTTGTCCTGAACATCGAGTTGCACACAGAGGGAGGAAGGCTGCAGACAACGCTGCCAGCAGTGATTCTGAAGGCGACTTCACTTCAGCTGTGAACAGCAGCAGAGCGGATAACATGTCATGCAACAAGGAGGCGACTGAGTTAGTGGTCGTGTTTTTAATCTCACAAAAAAATGAGTGTTTTATTTTAATAGCAAGGAAAAAATTAGACTATCCAAATAACCTAACAGGCTTGTTTTTGGACTAGGATGACAAAAAAAAAATTGCATCGTCATGTGAAAGCCTCATATCTCTAAAGTTACACTTTTCATTAGATAAAAAAAAAAAAAAAAATCAATCAAAACTCTTTAAACTGTTTCCTTCAACTAGATAAAACCACTAATAAATTCAATTTTTAAGCTTCATACTAATTTTTAATCATTAAAAGACGTCTTTAAGTCCTTTATTAATGTATGAGGAGGTAAATCTGCATAAAAAACAAACTAATGAGACAAAAGGTTTGTGTTATTTTAAGGACGGAGGGTTCGTTGCTGCCGACTCCACAGCGGTTAACACCAAAATGAGCTGCAGCACTAAAAAGAACTCCTGACTCAGCATCTGGTTAAAAACTGAGTGTGATGTGACATGAGTTGCCATGACAACAGGACACAATGAGGACGGAGACGGCATGGAACCAACAAATGAAGAAAAAGGAAAAGTGACAGGGGGGTCACAGAGGGGCTAGCTATGTGAGAGGAGAGAACGCTACACGAGAGAGAAGGGTGTCAGCAGAGAAACCTATAATCAGTCCTCACCTGCTCACTAATTACTTCAGAATCATTTCATCTGCAGCTAAACTTTGTGTGACAGAGCCGAGCCCCCCTACACACCCCTTTACAGTACAGATGATGGCACAATATGCAGGAGCACACTGACTGGTGACGTAGAAACCATACCATGCCATCTCTCCTGTTGGTGAGCTTGTAGAGACAGTGAGGAGAGACAGCGGAGAGCCTTTCAGACAGTAGCACCGGCCTGCGTTAGGTAAACTCTGACAGAAAACCCACAACATGGTTTGCTTCCCCGTTTTATCACCATCATCGTCACAAACCCATTTGTGTTTCTCTTTTTAAAAGACCTGCGGGTTCCTGCAGACTAGGCAGCTACACTGCGGGCAACAATCCTCCTTCTTCCTACAGTTCCAGCTGTCCATCACAGACATTACAGAGTCCATCAGTGACATCACGGCGTGATAGAGTCCTCCCACTTGGCCTGTGTCAAGATCAGTATGTGTGAATGCTGGGAAAGCCGTTAGGACACCCGACAGAGCCTCACTAGAGACAGAGGAATCAGAGTCGCCTTTTACTGTAAAAACATCTAAATCTGACGTGGGAAAGAACGAGTTAGTGCAACAGTAGGCGGGATAAAGGAGGAGGGGCAGCCTGGGAGCGAGGGGGTGGGGGTGGGTCTTAACAAAATAAAAGGTCGGGAAAGGATTATCTGTTTCACTTCTAAACAAATATCAAGGGAGGCATGAAGGTCTCTTAAAGCAAATAAAGAAACGAAACAATCTGCTGCATCTTTTTTAGGGATGCAGGCAAATTGTCAACGACAAGCCAGACAAGCACTTAGAGAACTAAGAGTTTAATATTTAAGAGCAACAGCTAAAGGAGGGGAAGCTTAGCCTCAAGGAAAGGAGCTGCGGTATCATCATTTAAACACAAGCTATTTATGTGAACGCAGCGGTTTGAAGGACAGAGCAGGGTTCACCCACCACAGAGCCGACGCATCAGAGGCAGCGTGTTACCTGATACTTCACCCTGCGACGTGCCCGTCCGCCCAATGTTGGTGAGCAAATGGTCGATGTTTGGGACCGGCTGAGACTCCACGGCGCTCTCCTCCTGAGACACAGTCTGGAAGAAGTTTAAACAGAAAGTCTGATTTCTGAAGAGAAACTCTCGCTGGTGGGCTTCAGATTTTAACACTGATTTCAACTCAAACTCAAGGAAAACACTTTTTCAAAATGAAAGACCTATTTCTACATTTTATTTCTTTATGTACTGTGCGAATATCTTTTATTTGTTTACATTAAACACATAATTAGCATTTAAAATGGCCTTTTTGTGAAGATATATTACGAACTGAGTGATATCAGAGCAACAGCAGAGACAGGACTCACCACTGGTTCTCCATTTCCATCTTCAGTGAAAAACCAATCATACTAGAGGAAGAAACAGCAAGAAATCAGGTTTTTGTTCATATCTGTGAAAGGATGTGATCACTGAGACGTCTCAAGCTCACATTCTGAATGAGAGTCTCCACTATCTTGTACTGGTCTGGCATATGTGTGACCATGTGGGTCATGTTGTCGTCTGTGGTGCGCACCAGCGTGGGACCGAACACGATGGCCAGGTTCCTGGGTTCCATCTGAAATAAAACCAGTTTATTCTAGAACTTCAACTGCTTCTAAAACTTCCTGTAATGTTAGAAACCGATGAGATAATACCTTATTCTTCTCTGAGTTCTCAGCTACTGTTTTCAGATGAGCTGACAGGAACTTGAGGGTTTCGTAGTGATGGTCTGGTAACTCATGAAGCTGTAAACAAACAACATGGATATTTATAGTCTTTTTTGTTTCATTTAAAAGCCAACGTGTGTTACTAAAAGTAGACAAACACAGCGTGGACTCACCAGCCTTTTGAGAACTTTGAGCCGCTCTACTGGATCCTCTATTCTGTTGGCATCAATAAAATCTGCGTACCTGTCTGCAGGGAAACAGCTGTCACACATCTGTTCCACTTCACAACTCTGTCCACAAGAGGGCGTGCAGCATCAACTTACCATTGGTGAACAAAGGCTCAGGAAGTTTACGAAAAAACGACTTCAGTAAACTGCTGATCACGTTGAGGTCCCTCCATTTCTGTAAGAGAAAATCAATAACTTCAGTTTGATGATTTAACGTTGCTGATCACTGGAAGCAGCAATACTCACGTCATCCTGGATATCGATGTCGCCCATTCCCTTGTTATTGAGCTCCTCCTGCATGTTGGAGATGGCGGCGTTGTTTCCAGGGACTCTGTAGATGCCCGTGTACTCCAGCCCCCTCTCCTCCACCAGCTTACAGCAAACCTCCACGATCAAAGGCACAAACTGCAGGATGGAAATTAAAATTTTTAAAAGACGATGTGAAACAACAACGTGCTGCATGTACAAATTTACAGTACAAAAGTCTTGATTCATCACCGTCTTTAGATTTTAATACCAAGGAGTCAGACTAATCTTCATCTTTCAAAAAGGTCTTGGTTACCAATTCTTCAGTTTTTTTTTTTTGGTCTTTGGCTGCTTTTTTGTTTTTTTAAGTAGACTAGCTGACACTTTTCAGAAGAATTGCTTTAAAAGAAAAAAGCCACTAAACTCAAGGGATGAAGCAGTTTTAGATGCTAGTATGAGTTCAGGCTGCAGAGTTCTGGACTAACTGGATTTGTGGAGTGAGAGAGAGAAAGCTTCATGAAGCAAGTAACAGAAGACAAAATGATCAGGGACCTTGTTGGTTTGAGCAGGAGGACAGTCATCCAGTCTCACTCCAAATGTGACTCCAGGAGACGGCTTCTTCTCAAAAGGTTTCCTCATCAGTCCGGGGATGCCTTTCCTCCACGTCCCTTTATCCTTGGGAGGGCTGGTGTCATCTGCAACGCACAATGAAAAGCACATCATCACAATCAAGGTGTTTTATTGGAAACCTTCCAACTGTGTCATTTATAACTTTTAGATAAAGCCTTTAATCTGAAAGGAAACCAACCTTTCTGCATGCTCTTCCTCTCCTGCTCTGGTTTGGGTGAATGTGGACTTGTTGCTTTGGTGTCTCCTTTGCCTCCCAGCAGCGTCTGTCTGATGCTCAGCGACTGGCGTGACGCTCTGGGTGATGGTTCGGTTTTACTTCCAGTTGGGCTGAATGAAAGGTGGAACAAAAAGGTACAGATGTGAGGTTGTTTTTTGGACGTAACCAGCTGCTGTGTGTGAAGTGGGTAAACCTCTCTCTCCTGTTTTTTACCTCATCAACGTGTTGTACTCCTTGATCTTTTTACTGATGAGGTCATGACTGGTAAAGGCTGCGTTCTAAAAAATAGAAAGAAGGAAAAAGGGGCAGGATGGAGTAAAAGTATGATACAACTGATGTTTGTAAAATTAAACAAGGATGTGCACCACACCTTACAGATCATATCATTATACAAGCAGCTGCTATCAGGTGGCACAGGTAAGACCACTGGAATGCTAGTTTATACTCAATAGTCAGATCCTGTTGACTTAGTTACAAACTGCCAGTTTCTATACATACTGAGGAAATAACGGTTAAAATGTTTACATTTTGTATTCTTGAATGATTTATAGGAAGGTTTTACAGATTCTAAGAGTTTGTTTTGGTACCTCCTCGTCCAGGTTGCTGTTCTCCTGTATGACTCTGATCCAGGCCAGCATGTCCTCTCGGTCCTCAGCCTGGAACAGGTACTCGCGGTCTGACGTGGTCAGTCTCAGCACGTTCTTACGCTTCGTGTCGCTGTAGGAGATGTCAATCAGACAGGCCTTGATGCTGATTTGCAGTGGTTCCTCTATGGTTTGACAGTTAGCGTGCGCTTGTCCCTCCCGTTTGTCTTTATACAGACAGAGGTAGTTTCCTCTCAGCACGGCGTACATCTGTTTCCACTGTCGCATCCCTCCTCCAGCACGCTGCAAGACAAGTTTTAATAAAAAGGTTAAACATTAAGAAGATGTTGTGTGTGCTCTCTGTGCTGATCTGTGAGTGATATGATTTACACACCTTTCCTTTTTCTGTATGAAGCTGCTTGAATTGCAGGAAACCCTCCTTGGTGGCGTCACAGAAGACGTCTGATGAGGAATCTCTCCTGGAGCCCGAGTCATCCGATGACCTATCCCCAGCCTGAAACATGAATAAAACACAGATTACTACGGTTGGACCAGCCTGGTTTGGAGTGTTTACCATTAAAGCTGGATGTTAGTTACACAGTTCAGTTCTGTCCCTGTTTTCCATATTCATATTTCTGTGGGACAACATTTATCTTCTGGGTGTGAACTAAAGAGCTGATAAACTGTGTCATGTAAGAACAGCAGACGCTGAGCTCTCGTCAGGTAACTTACCTTCCTCAAACCTTTCAGACCAGGTAACAAAGACCTCCTACAAAAAGACAAATAACGTAACGTTACAAAAGAGAATGAGAAAAGTCTCGAGCTCAAATTTATTCTGAACAAACTGCAGTTTTTTCTTACTTCCAGGTAAAATCCTCTGGGTTCTGTTTAATCACTGAACTTTAATAGAGTAAGACGTTATATGAACTTAAGATGAAAGTTCAGCTTTATTATCTTCAAACTTAAATTTATCTTTACACCAAATATTAAATTAAAGAAACTCTGACAACATATTTTGTTTATGCTCTTTAATTTCAAGGCTTATGTTTTTTTAAATAGTTTCATCTTTCAAGTGTTATCCTCAAATAGTTGGAATACTTTATTTATGTCCATGACATTTATTGTAGTTGCTAAATGATACAATGAATAAATGAGAGGTTGAATATCTCTACTTGTATATCTACACATTTAGGTTTAGGATCATTTTTTTTTGTTTTATGGAAGTGAGACATGTATTTTTTATTTAACTAATATGGATGAATTGATCTGTTCTGAGTGTAACTCACCCTCTGCCTTCCTCCTGGTAGTTATTGATCCCTTCATCGTATGATTTGGATCGTTCAGTTTTGTTATCAGAATCTGAATGGAAATTTGTGAAACAGAGTTTTTGAAAAGTGCCACAGAATTAAACTATTTGGGGAAAAAAGAAACAAACACACACCTTGATCATGTGACAGCTGTCGTCGAATGAGAGGGGATGAAGAGGTGGGGCTGGGCGGGATAGTGGTGATGAGGGGTGCTGATGATATCACGACAGATGCAGGAATCTGTGCGCTGTCCTGGTCGATACTGGGACTGGATGGTTCGTCTGAGGGCAGAAATGTGGAAATTAAAGAAAGAACATATTTCCAGTTTGTCCCCTGAGAACCGACTGACCAATCAGATGCTCCTCGCGTGGAATCAGTTTTTAGTAGACGGATACAAGTAGCATCTAAAGAGACAAGACAGCCTTGTGCGTCAAAAACAGGCTTGAAGAGTGAATAACTGATTAAAGGAAGAGCTGATTCGCTCGCACACAAGCAAACTGAGCACATGAAGTGGATCAAATTAAAGGAAATCAAAGAATATTTTGTCCTTTTTTGCTTCGGATTTTACTTTGCGGATTCACGTTGTTTTCAAACTAATTTCCCACGACCCAGTCTTTCAGCGCCGCTGTGCATCTGCAGAAATAGACAAACTCTTGGGGAAAACAGTCTTTTATCAATTAAAACAGATGGTTTTATTCTTATTTGCTGCCTCAACTTGTAGAAACATTTCACCAGACAGCAATCAAAATGAAACACGGCTAAACCGAAATGAAACAGGCAAAAACAGAGTAGCCTTCTAGCTTTGGAGCTGATAAGCTGCCAGACAGCTTCCTTTTTACATGTGCAGTCAGCAAACATTACATCACCCCAGACAAGACTGTGTCATAAACTCTGATATGTATTATGAGCAAGATGGCCAGCCTTAAAAACAAATTAGGATACACTAAGAAATGAATTATATCACAGGATGTGGTGAGACAGAGTGGCAGAAAAGATCAAAGGGCATCTTTCAACAGAGTTTTTAAAATGACACTGAGGGAAAGCTAAATTATTCATGCAGTGAAAAGAATACTTCTTAAGTCCTAAACCACATGACTTTGCTGCATGTTAGAAAAAAATCAAATGAGCCTTGAAAGAACAGGTTTAAAATTAAAAAGCTGCTTCTTGTTACTTGTTTTTAGGCCTGTAAGTCTTTTTCTGAGAAGATAACTAAAAACAGTAAATTCAGACACAAATCTTTGCAACTGCTGTCTCCATGGGAACAATCTTTAGTTAATGAGCATATTTTAATAAATGTTTTAGTCTTGCATCCATCCTTAAACCATATTTTAGAAGCTGTAATATATTATTTTTTGACAGTAAAATCTTGAAATGCTACTGTGTTTTCATTTAGACAAAGATGATGTCACAGCCCCGCCTCTAACCTAAACTATAACCACACAATCATTGTGTTTTAAGGATCTAATAACTAATTCCAAAAAATGGAACAGCAAAATAAAAAATATTTAATCAATAAGAGTCAACAGCTGGAAAAATGATAAGACGTGATTTATTTAGGACATCTAATTCATTTATATGCAGGGGGCGGGACTTAAACTGGAACCAGACGTTAGATGACGGACAGCTTTGGCTTCAACGATTCTGCTTTGTTTCCTGTTTTCATAGCAGTGATACATCACAACACACACACCTGAAACATTACTGTGGGTCATTTAGGGCATTTTTGTGTGGATGAATACATTTCAATAAACAACACTATCATCTCAAAGATAATTATGGAAATAGCAAATAGAAAAAGATAATTTTGGAAAAACAAAGTCTATTCATGAAACTTTGATGAGAAACATTAGAACACAAGAAAATTGTAAAAAAAAAAACAAAACAAGACATTTAAAAAAAAAAATTCACTTAATTTCTAATGCCTGTAGAAAGACGAAAAAACTTAGATCCATATACACTGCTAGAACTAGTCTTGATCTGTCTATAAATACTAAGATTCTTGGGTTTTTTCTTGGTACTTTTTCATCCATGGGGGTCTTGGCAGAGACCAGGAAAAACGTCACCCAAAAACTTCATTTTCTATGACTTATTGTTCATTTCTTAATTTTTTCAAAGATTAAGCTTCACATACACAGTTAATTTCCAAGTTTTATAGCTTCTCACGATGTGTTTTTTGCTTTTCTCGGAATAAAGTAACACTTTTTTTCATTTTGATGAGCAAAACTAAAAAAAAGACACAAAAATGTGAAAGTTTTCTTGTCTAAACTTTAAAGAAAAACAAGAAAAAAGCTGAGATTTCTCAGATAAATAGAAAAAAATCAGATATGGTACACTACCAAAATAAAAAAGATGTTGTTTGTTATGTTCCCCTCTACTTGAGAAATAAACCCCAGACAAATGCAAAGATATGAATCTAATCTAGACGATGAGACATGCTCGAATGTAAGAGGTGAAGTGACTCTTATGAAAGGAGGATTCTTCTGAAACAATGAGATCTATCAAAGACACTCTGAGTGAATGTTAATGAGTCACTGATGAAGAGACAACTCAGGATGAAGACACAAGTTCAAGCTTGTAAAGTCACCAGAAATGTCCCAAAATACAAGAAACTCCTGATACTCAACAATTTCTCTCTAACTGTAACTTTTAGGCTCATTTGTGACTCATCAGCTGTTTTATAATACATTCACTTTCTGAGGGAAGATGAAACAACAGAAGGTCAAAATAAACAAGATGAGATGTGGCACTTTGCATGTAACACTAAGCAGCACCAGTCATGTTCTGTTCCCAGCACAAAGTGTTTGGCTGGCAGCTAATATACAAAAGTTTTTCCACTTATTGTTTGGAGCTATGAAACTGAAACTATCAAACGGAAGCAGAACGCTCCTTTTTCTCTGTTAGCCACACTCCATAAGGACAATGTTCTTGGGTTTCTCTCTGTGCACCATTGATAGAAATATGAGATGGTTAACAGAGTGTGTGGATGTGTACTGACTTGAGAAGCAGCTCTTAGTGTGCCCAACAAATCAGAGTTTCTGAGTCGTCAGAGTTCAAAATGCCACAAGGAAGAAGGTTTTTTTAGCATCTGATTAACTTTTAACATGTTTTTCTGTGGATGATGTGCAGTCAGTAACACTGCTTTTGTAATGTGGGTCAACAGGAATTTAGGGTTTCAACAAAAGAATTTCCCTTTCACTGCTCATTTATATTTAGTATGATAAACATGTATAAACTATGGCATTTAGCAAACAGTTAGCAGACATTTACTTTCATTACATGAGCACTTTGGTTTTTTTTTTTTACTTTTATTGATTATATGATCAATGAAGTCAAAACAAAATGAGTGCCCCCTGGTGGCTGGCTGCAGTATATGTTTAAAGTCCTGCCCCCTTCATGAAAACAAGCGGAACATTGTTCTGACTAAAAACAACCTCTGATCATTTCTTCTAAGTGTTAAGTGCTGTTGGTTCACATAGTTCTTTCCTTTTCTGCTACATGTTCAAATGTCCACATATCTTACATGTTTAGTTGTAATTGATTCTTTGACACACAAATCTGTATCACAAGTATCTAATTTCCCTTGAGGGATTAACAAAGTATGTTTGAATTTGGAGTTTTGAAAATCCTTGTGGTGGTGGAACTTTTATTTCTACGTCTCTAGTGGACAAACAGTGGTTCTAAAGTACAGCACAGCAGCTTAGAACATAGCTTGAATATTGAACAATGGAATATGCTCAGACTCGCCGTCCATTATATGGACTAAAACTATGAAAATCAAAATTCTATGCCATTTTTCACCAGAATTTATTTGCATTAAAAAGGCTTTTTGTGTCCTGTTAGGTGCATTTTAACTCAAATGGATAAATCAGTGCAACAACCTGAAACATAACTAATTTGCAGCCAAAAGATGACTAAAGGTTAAGAACACTATGAACCAGTAACCTTGAACAACCAATTCTGAAAAGCAAAAACAAATCAAAAACAAATTTTGGATGGAAATTATAAACCACTTTAAAATGTTTCAGGTCATTAAAAATGCAAACTAGAACTATAGCTATCATTTGATGTTGATAATTCATCTTAAAGGCTGATGTGCAGACACTCTTACTTAATCGACAGTCCATTTCCTGCTACACAAACTCTTCTTGGCAACAGATAATGGCATAAATCAACATTTACTGTATAACAGCCTCATACCAAATGCATCTACACACAAACCTGCTCTTTTCCAGCTGCACTTCATCAGACTTGAGACATCCGAGGATGTTAAACCTCCACCAGAATCACACAACAAAAAAATTGTTCAGCCTGTTAAATAATGACTGTTCATTCTGTAGGTACAAAAAAGGCAGAAGACCATTCATAATAGGATGTGATAAAGAATAAGACTGAGTAATCGATAAACAAGGCTGGGTGTAGACTTCATAACTTTTTCCTTGACACAAGATGGAAAGTCCTGACTATGTATGAGAAAAATGTTCTATTCAGTTTCTACAAAACTTTTAATGGTCTTTGATAGGTCTTACCTATGAAGGGGATTGAATCCAGCGAGTCATCCAGGTTGTTGGATTTTTGTTGCGTGTCTCTCGACCTTCTTTGATGCACCTCCCTGCAGCTCTCGTTAGACATCCACCACATGGCCCCATCTGCAGAGCCGGCCTTCACCAGGGGGGGAGACTTGTGCTTCATCCCTGCCTGGTTGTCATTAACAGCTAATACGTAGGATGGAGGGCGAACGTGGGTCGGCCCAGAGTTTTTGTCCCTTCTTAGGACCACAACTGTTGCATCAGGTCCTTCAACTCCTCCTGAAAGGCCACCATTAGTCCGCTCAGGATCAATGGTAGACCTAACGGTTTCTTTAATATTTGGCTTTTGGGTTATGGCTCCAGTGGAGGAGGATGGACAAGAAGAAATAGTGGCAACTCCAGATTGCAGTTGTTTGTGCATGGGCAGTTTAGAGGAACCTCCAGAGCAGGAAGATGACCTGGCTGCTAATCCAGACTCAAACCTGTTCTCAATTTTCAGACTGTCGGCTCTGCCCCTGGACTGCAGGTTCAGAGGTGACGAATAGCTAAAGTTGTTTGCTGTTATGTTAGCTCTTTGGTCTTTGAGGGAGTCTGTGGTTTTAATGGAGGATAAGGCAGGAGAAAAGTCTGAGATTGAGTTTTTGACAGGCAGACGAGAAGGTCTCATTATGAGACCATCTGTACGTGATGGTACTGTAGAATCTGTGGTACCCTTTGTAAAACCAGGAGATGCTACAGGTGAGTTCAATAATCCACCAAGATGTCCTTCCTCCTCCTGTCCCGTGAGACTCCTATTCTGATGAGGTAAAGGTCTCTGTCTTCTTTCTAGACCTTTTGTCTCTGCTTTTTCTTTATCACAGAGGAGCAGCCTGTCCACCACCGCTGCCCTGTCTCCAGATGCAAACCCACCTCGATCTCCAAGCTGCTGGCCCAGATAATCACATGACCGTGCCCGTGGTTTGATGACTCTGACTGTGTTAGAGAAAGGAAGCGCATCCTGAGAAGCACTGCGAGACCATGTCCGTGTAGTTCTCTCAGTTGCACCTCCAAGCCTCTCCTGGGACACACTGCGTAAAGGAGATGTCACTGCAGTTCCATGACTTCCTGTATCCCCCTCACAATCATTAGAAGTACTCTTCCGTTTGACCTGAGAGCCCAGTGCCCCTTTCTGATTGTTACATAATATTGAAGAACGCTGCTGGGTGTAGGCAGAGCTAGAACTGGCAGCTGCTCGCAAGCTATCCAAGCGCTCCTGAATGGTGCGGGAGCCGTATGTGTGCAGCCTCTTGGCATCGATATAGTCCTTATAGGTGGTGTAGTTTCTCCAGTCAATGTTCTGGTGAGGAGAGGTTGAGGGGGCTGTGGGAGAGGGTGAGTAGTGGTTGGCAGAGGGTGAAATGGCTGTGGGGAAAGTGTCCATTGATGCAACAGCAAGAGGTGTTCGTACAGGTGGAGATAAGGTCTCAGAATAGACTGTACCAGGTCTGGAGGTTGATGAAGGTGAGTAGTTTGGGATTTCTGTGAGGTGGGAGGAGGTGTACTGTAACTGTGCACTTCCAGGGATGGAGGGAACAATGGGTCTGGACCTATTGGAACCACAGTCAGCAGAAGAACTGTACCGGTTTTCTTCTGTCCTGTGGCTGGGTCCAGCCCGAGCCATGCGAGAGCCCCTGTCCACTGGATCAGGGGGTATAACTGGAGTCCTTGCTTTCTCATTACTGACACACATCCCTGTTGATGCTTGCTGTGGAGGAGATGGCAGAACTGGGATTTCTACCCGATAGCTGTTCTCTGTAGCAGCTCCTCGTCTTCCTGGACTCTGAATCGGCCCTTTGGGGCTATCACTGACTGCAGCAGGCTCTGATGACTGGGCCATGCCCGCACCCTTGAGCTCTATCCGAGGGTAGCATATGGGAGGCGGCTCGGGGATGTTTTGGGCATTTCCACTATATGCCTCACTTCCTTTAAGGTATGCATCCTGAGAATATGCCTACAAGAGATCACAGAAAAATGACATCACTATCATTATCAAGAGGTTTAAGTGCTAAACTAGATTACATTAAAGCCAAAGACATCAAGCCTACCCACTGATTGGATATAGTAGCATTCCTTAAGAGAAACATGAACCCCAGAGCTGCTGATAAGCTCTTGATACAAAAAAAGGCAAATCCACTAAAAAAAGCCAGAGATTTCAGCCATTTGCCTGTCATCTTACTTACTAAATTTCCTGCTCAAGTCTGACACATTTACTGCCATCTCCATCTTCCTCTGCCCTCACAGCTACAGCGTTTTTCTAAAAATATCTCTCTGCAGCACTGCAATGTGACTGCCCGTGTTTAACAACTGCAGAACGGCTGATTGTTGGAAATTGACGTGAGTCTCTTCTGTGTGAGTTGATGAGATTATCAGTAGGACAATCAACACTGCCTTCATTCACAGGACAGCTGGATTCAGCATGTCAATAACAGTAAATAAAAAACAAGCTAAAAGGTTATTTAATTCTCAAACACAGCTCGGGGAATAGTAGGTCCTAAAGTGATAAACGAAATATTTAAAACGTAGCAATCTGAAAAGCTGTCAAGTCAAGGGGAAGATCAAATGGGAGGTAAAAGAAAAGAAAAAGAAAGCTAAAAAGCTCAGATGAAACTCATGAAGAGTACGAGAGGATTAAGTTGGCCGCATCTTACCCACCTTTGGTACCGGAGAGTGAGCCCTGAGACATGAGGAGAAGGTGAAAGGCGGTCTCCTCTGTCGGTTTTTGACCCCTAATGCTACTTCTGTCAGCATTGCTCCAATAAATAAGCTTTCTCTGATCAAACTGACTTTCCCTGATTAAAACTTAAAGAAAAACACTCCAAACTACGTAAGTTAAAACTGAGCTCGCTCTTGAGTGAAGAATCAGAGCTTTACTAAAATCCACAGGCTGCATATTTAGAACCAACATTTCCTCATCCTTTCAGCACAGACGCTCTGGAGAGAATGAAAGGGAGGGAGTTATTGTGCTGGACTTTAATCAACTGCGCTCTACCTGTGGTGTCAAGTTACAACTGTGTTGACACAGCAGCACTGACTGCCACCCTCTGGATCTTAACTCATCCAGTTAAACAGAAACCGATTTCCTGATTGTGGAAAGTACATGGAGAAATATTTGAGGTCTGCTGAAACAGTATTTCAATGAAAAACAAACATGCCCGACATGTATTAATCAAAATACAAACAGAGAAAGAGGGGAATTCAGTTGGGGTTTGCCAGCTTAGACTAACTAAAGCTGAGGAAGTGGCGAGACAAGTCATGGGAGAGATGAATCACCTGGGGAGTTATTATTAGTTAGGATTGTTTCCCTTCTTACCAGAGCAGTGATATCCCTGGAAAACTGAAGTCCATGGGTTAGATAAGGACAAGCAGAGAAAAAGAAGAGATTAGAAAGCAGTTTACAGGTTAGCTTAGAAAGGGAACACAGAAACTTCAAAGTTCTGTAATTACTAACCTTAGTGATGCACTGATTTCTAAGCAGCATCAGCTGATCTTCAGCTGAACTTGTAAGTGAAATGTTTATTTCTAGTCTGTGAACGTATCAGTGATGATCTACAAAAGTCAGATTTCTATTTTTGCTTCAATAAGCAATAGTGGCTGATCTGTGTTAGCAGTAGAAAATTAGCAGCGTGGAAGATTTTACTGAGTTATAAAAATAGCCATGTTTCTTATTTAAAGTATGACTTCAGATGTTTAAAAAAAAGGTGTAAGAAGCTACAATAAGGAAACTGGATTTTTTATGGAGGTGTGTCTGAGGCTCATTTTACTGTTCAGTAACTTGTTTTTTTTTTTTCCAAGGGCCAGGCAACATGTTTTATATCCAACCTGCTTTGTGGAACTTGTAATTTACAAGCATGAGATAAATGTAAATAAAGTTCGAATAATTAGACTTTTATACATGTCGGACCTGTAATTTACCACACATGGCTAATAATTTAAAATGTCTTAAAGTAAATAATTTTTTGTTATTTACAAATAATAAGACGGACATGGTTGTATTTTATTTTAAATAGTAGTAAAATAAATGTGTTTTTATGTGAAATTTTGGACATTTTGTTTCATGCTTTAAAGGAAAAAATAACAACTAAAATAAGAAACAAAATAATAAAAATAATAAATAATGAGAATTATAAAGGAGATAGTCATTCTTTTTTTATTTAAATCTACAGTTACACACTGCAATTTTGCCCAGAGGAAGACCACAAAAGTGCTGTGAATCATCTCTCCATTCATGTGGTGTAAACGCATTGCATTATGGGTAAGACAATTGATCATTTTAACTTAAAGAACAAAGTTTTTGATACTTTTCATTGAGATTGAAGAACCTTTTAATCTCAAAGTATCATAAAGGTCAGTTTTCTTAACATGTTTCTTTTATATTGAAGGTTAACTCTTGTTAACACGTGTTTGAGTCGTAACAGTAATATGAAGCGTGCACAGTGTTTGGACAATGGTAGCTTGTGAATGCTTTGTGCTTCTATAATGCACCAAATATCCCCTTGAAGCACATTTTCTACCGGTAAAGCTTTACTAGCAGCACTGATGCCACTATGAGTAGTTAAAGTAGCTTTACAGGTTACAACACTGTCAGTAAGACACCATAAAAGTACAGGGAAGTAGATAACAGTGTAGTATAAATACCTCTGTCTGATAACCTGCAGGAAAATATTTGGAACATTTCTGAGAAAGATAAAATTCTGTTACCTTGTTATGAAAAAGTTTAAATCCAGGGTGACTTTTACTTATTACACAGGACAATTTTTAAATAAATGACAAATTAGAGAAATCATATCTTGTGTGTTATTACCTGTATCTTTTAAGGAGAAGTTAAATCGGACATGTTAGAGCTTTACAAACAGTAATCAGTGCATCTCAGGTAAAAATACATGCTGATGTGGAAAGGCACCACAGAAATGGACAGATCAGAAGGATGGCAGTGATCAGTCGGTGTTGTTGTCTGATTTTTATCATCATCAGATCTGACCTTGCTGACCTTTCCTACTGTAACTCTCACCTGCTTACTCTGATACCTCCTCTTGTCCTCTATAGCTCCTCGAGCATCTCACTCACGTCCCATATGCTCTTCACATTAAACTCTTTCCTCAACTCTTCCAGTGTCTCTCCCATCAGTTTGTTACTGATTATCATAAGTTCTCTTTCAGTCTCGCATGCTTGTTTTATCCTCACTGGCTTCTGCCCCATAAACAGCGTGCTGAGAGGAGTCAGCTGACTGAAGCTGCACTCCCTCTGGTCCTTAGTGGGCTCAGAGCCTCTCAAAACAGCCAAACATCTTTAAAATACACAGTGACTAACACTTGTGTGCTACTTTGAGCCAAATGTGTTTTTATCCACATGATTATAACAAGTGTAATGAATATAAAGAAAGTGAAATCAGGTTAAAGGTGAAGTTGAATTCGTAATTTCAATCTCCACTTTCACTGTCTCATTATAATCTCATTCTTAAGAACAGCAGAGTAAAACAATAATCCTCTGCTTCAGACTGAATAGCTTCTGGTGCGTTCACACCGGCCACTTTGTCAACGTCAAGCAACGCTCATAACACTCCAAGTTTGACGTTTGAAAGTTGAAGCTCATAACGCCTGCCAGTCAGAGCGCGTAGGCGTTAAAGCTCGTAACGCTGGACCATTAAGAAGAGCGCGAAGGCGGGGCTTCCTTTGTTATCGGATGTTCTGAGCTATGGCGGATCATATAGAGAGAGTGGCTTGGCTTTATTTACTACGTTTGTGGATACACCCCATTCTTCAGATGTGTTTTGAGTTTGAGGAGTTAAACCATTTGCTCCAGGAGCTACATATGGATGAGGTTCGCTTCCAGCGCTACTACTGTCTGTCCCTGTTTGAAGACTTCCTGCTTCATTCAGGTACGTCACTACGATGAGACGCTCTGATTGGTTGACATGCCACTTCAAGAGCGTTAAGAGCGTCAAAAGTTCAGCTAGCTGAACTTTCTGCTTTTCAAGCTTTTCAACGCCTGAAACGCTCGAAAAGCTTGAAAAGTCACCGCTCATAACGCTCACAAAGCGACGCAGAGCCGTTGACGTCTGTCCGACGCACTCCACCATAGACTTTACATGTAAACTTGCCGCTTCTGACGTTGACGGTTTGAGCCGGTGTGAACGCACCATAACAGTCTCATTTGACTCCTTCAGCCTTGTGACCATTTTGACTCATTCCATAATGCCAAAAGCAACTGTCTGTGGCTCCTGTTGAGCTGCGGTCGAGCTCCCGAATTATGTGAGGCATTCAGCAGCAGAGTTTGATGTCATGTTCTTCTCAAACACAGGTAGCAACGGGTTAGTGGAGCTCTGGTCCACAGCTGATATCACAGACTGGATGGAGTTTATACCATCAACACCATGACTGTACTGTGACTCTTTAAAGTCACAAAGCTAGATTTGATCTAAATCCAAACGATGTGAGATTCATGCCGACGCCGATCTTTTACAAACTTACTGTTCAAAGGTTTGTGGTTCAGTTTCACATTTTTATCTTTAAAAGAGCAGATGAAGACAGATGTCTCTCAAATTTCATATGGTCAAATAATTAGCAGGACAAATTTTCTCTGAAACAGTGACAAAGTAGTGGCGTACATCTGAAATGAGTCTGGAAGCCTTCTGAGTTTAGTTTCAGTGTAAGAAGGTTGAGACATTTTGGGATAGATTGGAAAAACAAAATGGCTGAAAAATGAGGGTAAAAACTGTAATAAATAAAAATAATGAAAGAATAATTAAGATATTTTGTGAATAAATTGTGTCAAGAAAGTTGACAAGATTATGTCAATCATGTCACGTATAGAAGATCTAACAGAAGTTGCATACAGAACATTTCAGAGTGATTACAACTGAAATGTACATATTTTCTCACATGGAGGGGGCGGGACTTAAATCCAACCCCTCAGGTGCACTTGTTTTGCTTCCGCTTCAACTTGTATGTTACATTTCTACCTGGTTATTAAACATTTTGTTGTAACAGACATCAAATCAAACATCTGAACTTTACATGTGAGAACTGTCACTGCAGAGATTCTGCACTGAATCCATCAACTACTGAGATGAATTTAACCAAACACAAACCATTGTAGATGAATCTCATCTGAAATTAAACTGTAAATCAATATAAAATAGAGTTGTAATATTTACTGATGGATACTTACCAGCTGTAAAATATCTTCATCTTTGGGCATCACACAGAGCTCCAACGAGGCATCGCTGACAGGTGTGACACAAAGAGGAAACGCAAAAGAAAACCGGTTTTACAATCTTTTGATTCAGCTCACATTTCCCACATTCACCTCCATGACTTAAAGAAAATGTAAATGTAGTAAGTACTAATTTATATAAGACAATCCAGGTAGAGTTACAGGTACAGTTAACAAACTGTGATCAACTGGAAACATTCTAACTAACTTGTGGCTGACTGTACTTCAACGATGAGTGTAGGGAAAAAATATGCTTTTGCACATTTTTGGCAAATTTAGTAATAAAAATATTCAATAACAGTCAACATGATGATGATGTCACATGATCACTGCAGTGCAGTCTGCTGTTGATGTCATGACTGACTGCTGGTCTTGTAACAGTAATCAAAGAGAAAAAGTTCTGTGATCTTTTATCTGTTATGATCACCTGAGCAGAGCATCTGAAATCTGACTGATTTGTGTTGATATCAGACATCGGGACACGTTTCACTCATAACTGCACTGCAAGTTTTAATCCAGGCTGATCATCCTAGAACACTGTGTGTATGGAAAAATATGCTCTTGTACAATTATTGGTGAGTTCGATCAGTTCACACTGACTCCGCCCTCATGCAGCATCTCATCAGATCAGCTCAGTCAGCTGGGAGACGCCAAATTTACTTTACAAAAAACATCAATCATGCAGTTTCGCTGACCCTTAGTGAATCCAGGGCAACAAATTTACAAACATTTTTGTAGTCAGCCACCAAACCGGATCCTGTCCACAGTTCTAGCTGCAGGAAGCCGTTAGTCCTGCCTTAATTCTACAATTTGTTCAGCTTGTTTTTATCTTTTTTGTAGGCTCCCTTCATTTTAAGTGCCTTTTCAGTAATTATTTATACCAAATATTTTAAGTTAAATATACGATAGCGGAATGCAACCAACTAAATGTTTTATGTGTTTTTATTAGCAGGAATCTAAAGAAGCAGAAAACAAAATTCTTAGGAATGCTGAGACATGCTCCATTATGGCTCAGTTAACGTTTCTGCTAATGGACCATGAACAAAGATTAGATCTCTGAAATCGGCCCGACTCCTTCACCAGCAGAACAATTTGCTCAGAACAAACCGTGAAAACATGGCGCTTGTACCTGCTCTGAATCAAGGCGATAACTTGTGAGTAAGTCTTCCCGATGATGCTCTCTCCATTCACCTTCACAATCCGATCCCCTGGAAAGATTTAAAAAATGACAGAAAATCAAAACCACTTTGCAGTTACGACATCCAGCACAAACATTTTATTCAGATCATTCCTACATATGCTTTTTGACAGTAAGTTAGATTCCATTCAAGTTTTCTGAAGAGGGTCATCTTACAGGAAGTGATGTGAGGTGAGTTTAGAGGATAAACTGGATAATTACAGGAAAACCCTGCACTTCCCCTCCCAGGAGAGAAGAAGACAGCACACAGAGAGAGAGAGAGAGAGAGAGAGAGAGAGCTCCGAGGGCTTGTCCAGACCACTTACTGTAACATTTCCTGTAATACAGAAAGCTAAAGCTGGCAGCAACTCAGAGCCTCAAGCATCACCTACATTTCAGGGAAACTCAAAGGTGCTGATTCATTGTTTCACCAGACTATTTTTTTTCAAGTATTTTTATCCTTGATGCTTTAAAAATAGAAATTATTTGTGTATTAAGATAAAAAAGAAAGCAGGAATGTAGAAAAACAGTTGTTAGGAAAGACAGGAGAACGTGTGTTCAGCCCCCCACAATGAAGCCATCTGTTATTTTGAAACTCATATTTGTTTTGCCTGGAACTTTGCACAGAAGTGAAATTACCTCCAGTATAGATATGAAGAAATGTTCATACTGATCTCCTCTGTGGGCCGATGTGAGACAGAGTTGATCACATGAGCTGCCAGTTATGACAAACAGCATGAATACCCCCCACAGAGACTGTGTGTGTGTGTGTGTGTGTACCTGTACAGAGTCCAGCTCCGTGGGCGGGGCCTCCTTCCTTCACTTGCTTGACGAAAATAGTGTCCATTGGCTCCAGACGGTTCCTTTGTCTCCCTGGCAACGAGGGAGAGAACAGGCAGAGATGATTGGTCACAGCAGCACAAGTAGGACAAAATACAGAACTGATGCAGTTTTTCTCTTAGATTACAGTTTTTCCTCAATGTCTATTTTAAATGACAAAAACCATAAAGATTTGCAGCTGAACTGACCATCATGCTTTTTAATCAAAACTTACACATTTGCAAGCTGTTGATTTGTTTCACTCGTTTGATTCGTTGCCGTTTTGCATGTTCCAAAATACTAATTAACTAGATATTAATACAGATTTCAAGATAAAACATAAAATCCCACATTAACATATCATTTCTTTATATTTTGTACCAAGAGAAAAACTGATTGAATAGAAGAACAATGATGAAATGCTGCTTTAAAAACTGTTTGAAGCTCACATGAAAAGCTGATTTTTCTACACTACTTTGACACAACAAAATGAATAATTCTCTCTTTCAAAGAAAAAAAAACTGAGCTTCAGTTCTCTTAAGAGTCTCGAGTTAAAACAAGAAAATATGTCTTGGCTACATTTTAATTAATTTCACATTGTGCTGAAGGTAAAAAGCTACTAACTTCCAGTGAAGTTAGAAACACCTTAACATTTTCAGCGATGCAAGGCTTTTCTTTTCATGAACACAGGAAAGAATCTGCGTATGCACGACCAGCACAACAGGAGATTCTGTGTTTGTGGTGCACGTAGGAGGCAGCAAAAACATGCTGCAAAAAAAATACAAAAATAAGCTGCATAAACAGCTGTAATAACATTCTGCATTAACACTGATGCTTACATTATTTGGAGATATCTGAAAAGGCCTTGAAGAAATTGAAAGAAGCACATGGGAAAGCTGATAAAAGTTTGAGACAACAACAACAATCAGAAATCACACGTGGCTGCAGTGAAATTCCTGGATCATTACCTGTTAAATCACAAATAAACTCATCGAAAGGTATCTGAACTACAGAGGAGATAAGGTCAAAGTTCACAGGAAAATACAACACTTAAATCCATCAAAACTCTCGGAGCTGATGGTCCTGATCGAAAATTTCTAAAACCACAAGAAAATTAAAACATGAAATGTTCAGTATTTCTTATTACATTGTTCTAAATAAGATTTAAAGTTAAGAAAAACTGATTTTTTCAGCTCAACGTTTCTACAAGCACTTCTATACTTTTTTAAATCAACACTCGTGGGTTTTTATAGAATTCTATACTTGTTTCTGAGGGAAGGCAGAATTATTTTTATTTCCCAGTTCGGTCTCGTCCTGCATCGGATTTATTCCTCCGAGTTTCTGCAACGCGGCTGCATGTCAACACGTGAGATAAGACAATATATCATTGAGTCAATTGAGCTTATTAACAAACTTTTCCTCTATGAATGATTTAAATGAGTGGAGAGCAGGTATCCTTGTGTGTTCCTGTGTGGAAAATCTGAGTGTTTTTAGGTTAGAAAATCTGTTTGTTTAGCAGAAAACAGTTTTGCTGCACTTTCACTGATGTCACTCTTCCAGTTCCCACAACAGAAACAAACACAAGCCAAAAACTGCTTATTCATTACGTATGAAGAGCTAAACAGATGGACTGGTGCAGATGGGGATTCACTTTGTCTCTAAAACAAACCTAAAAGGTAAGTAAATGCTTTTTTTAATAAATCAAGTTCATCCAAGACCCAGAGCTGGACTATTACATGTGGTTCAAAACCCAAGAACAAGACAGCTGCTAGCTTATGTTTAATAGAAAAACATGCAAATATTTCCAGATGAGGTTGCTGTGTCATTTTAAACGTCCTCCTTCTATGTCCTTCAGTTTTAGTTTGCGCCAAAACTCAGTCTCCCTCTTGTGGCTGAACATGTTACTGCAGACGATTCATCACACAAGATCATCTGCATGATGCGGTTTTTAAAAAAGATCAACATTTCAAGGTAATTTAAGTGATTTCTGATTGATTACCATTCAATATTCTGGTTCATGTAACCTCTCAAATATAATATAATCATTATTAAAGCCTGTGGCCTTAATGAAGAGTGCCTGCAGGTCAACAAAACAAGCGCAGATCTCTCCTAAGAATCCCTTTAAAGAATCCCTGTTTCAGATTTACCAAAATGCTTTAAATAATGTAGAAAATATGCTGCAACATTAGTTTAAGTTGGACAAACAGCAGGTTTGTATCCAACAAAAACAATAACTTTCCCTGGTATAAATAAAAATTATGGGCAGCTTTGTATTTTCTATAAAGATCAACTGGTTTATGATGTTCTTGTAACTCAAAACAAATTCCTGACATGCTGCAGTGTTTCTATTTCAGCAGCAACATGAGAACTTTTACAGAATCCCCCCCACCCAGCCATGCAGTACATCTACAAACAAGCCCCTCCCCTCTCTAACCAGCAGATACCCAACGCCATGCTGATCTTACTGAGCGCCAACTCTGCAGCATAAACTGGATTCTGGTTGGTTCCACGCCTGCAGCTAAATGATCACGATTAAATCTAAAAGCTTCAGACATTTTAAATGCTCCAAACTGTCTTAGTGAAGTATAAACAACTGGGTGGATTAATTAAAAACAGGAGCCTGAATCAAAGTGACTTCATCTGCTCCAAAATACAGAGTTACAGTTTAATCACTGAAGCTGCTCATCAGCTGTATAAATCAGCTGATGTTACAAGTTTTTAAAACTTTGAGATGACAGTAGGTGCTAAATATTTAAAATCAGACATCTTACAGACAGGAAATTATATTTTTAAATCATGTCAAAGTAGGTGCTGCCACAGTGTAACACATGTATATTTAAAGTACTGACATAACTAATGAAATCAGAGATATTTTAATTACTTTCCTTTCTCTGCAGCATCTTTTCTTCAAGTTATAAATAACATACGTACACGTAGCCACGGCAACGAAAAGCCGTTGTAATTTCTAATTGTTGCAAATTTTGAAAACTGGTTTTAAAATATGCAAATAAAAGATTTTAACTGCGTAAAAAGTAAAACAAACTATATGAAACCACGGCAACATTTATAGCAACAGATTTTATTGAAGAGGGTATAAAAGGATTTCCTGTATCAGTTGCTATGACAGCAGAGCTGAAGCAGCAGAAGAGGTGCTCCATTGTGTTTTTTTTTGTTATTAATCTGTGTGTGGAGGAGAGGATGTTCTAGATTATCTATTACAGACAGCTGTTTTTCCAGCATCATGTTCTCCAAGTCCAGTCTGCAGCCAATAATGCAGCCAGCTTTAGGTTTAAGTATGAGTCTGTTTGTGTCACGAGTCCCAGTCCTCCAAAAGACCAGAACCAAGACCCGCACACAACAAGGGACTCATTACAGCTTCTAGCTTGATAACATCTGGATTCCACTTTGGAAGACGAGGACATTCTAGTGTCCACTGCATGATCAGACGGTATATATAATGATGTCTTCCAGCAGGAACAGTTTGATTTCATCTATTAAACATAAAATGTTGGTGATCTAATCATTAATCTAGTCTCTTCAGTGGAGATTAAAATAAGAATAAAAATCCTTTGTGTTTAATCTTTAACTTCTCCACTGGATGTCACTGCAGACTACAAACTGCTCTCACTGACTCCAAAACTTTATTTACTGATTTCTGACTAAATTGGACAGAGCAAACTTTAGTCCCTCAGACAAACTGAGTAATATGTAATATTCAGGATGCAAGTAAACGTAACTCGCTCTTCTGGCTCAGGAATTCTTCCTCTTACGAAACATCCATTCTAACAAACACCATGTGCTTTTGTTGACTATCTAAAATAGTTGTATCTCTTTGTGATATTTGTTTGTTGTGTTATAATTATTTTAGATTTCATCTGGTGTGGTTCTGATTAGAAAAACAAATGCTCTCTGACTGTGGTTCCTGGATGCCTAAGCATGTGGGCCAGCCACCCGCTTCCCTGTTGTTTTGAGTTTGATAATATTATTCTACAGAGGGCTGGCCCTGCTGCCCACTCTCTGCATTAACTCTGGTGTAAAATCTCTCTCCAGCTCGCTGCTCTATGTGCTACACTCACGTTTACAAGCCTTCACAACCACATACAGATGTCCGAACATACACAAACCTCCACAGATGTGTTGAGCACTTCCAACCCAAAGGAAAACTCAGTGTTTATGTTTAGATGGCTATCTGAAAGAGGTCCGCTCCAGCAGAGAAATTTGAAGATGGGAAGCACATAATCCTGGCACGGGGAAGTCTCCCCACTGTGTGGGAAGGTCAAAGCACAAATACACTTTACATAAATCCATAAACTTCAATTTCATCCAAAATCACAGCAGATTTTACTGTCAGACATGCTCTAAAAGTGGAACAGCTCTAACACAGAAAATCAAAGTTATGTTTTCATTCCCCAAGAGAAAATCTGTGTACATGTAAAAACAAAACCCTGCTCATAAAGTCAAACTACTTATGATCTTTAAACATCTGTTCTGAGAAAGTGTGTCGCTCGTCTGTCCGACTGACAAGGAAACACGTTGGTGCAAGACTCCGATGAACAGTTCCAATTCCAGACATCACTGCACTTTGTAAACTGCCACACGAAACACACTTAAACATGTAAAAACAAGAGGAAAGCTTCTGTCAGCACCATGAAATAAACCATACATATCTTTATGTATTTACTTAAATCTGTTTCAAGATACTAACGGCTTTATGAGAGGACAGGATGTTAACTCATCACCTTCAGCTGACCAGACACACTGTTTTCAAGACATTATATAAGTTCTTTAATTTAAATATAAAAAGATGTGTAAAGTAAAAATGGTTCATTTTTTAACTGCTGTAGTAAAATAACAATTTGAAATAATTTCAAAATTGTAACTAGAAAATGTGGGTAATAATAAACCATAACATCTTTGTATTTTAAGACAACTGTAGCTTAAATTTGTGTTATTTGTTTATTTTTTTTAGACGATTGCAGATATGTCACATCATGTGACAAAAAACATGTTTTCATTTTTATATATATATCTAATGTTAAGCACATGTACTGAATGGAGACAGGTGCTACATTATCCCCCAACAGCTAAGTTATGACATCATTCCATTTCAGTGTGATGATGACGTACTGTGTTGCTATGACAACAAAGCAAACCCAGTTGGCTGAAAGATGGAAAATGATAAAAAGGGCTTTTGAGGTAAAATGTTCTGAATTTACTCAAACGGAACTTTATTGCTTCATCAGCAAACTACACTAAACTATAGCAAACCTGATCATAATTCCACATCTGTCCACAGACACACACATCAAAACACAGCGACACACACATCGCTGGTGAACAGAACAGGAAAGTGGTCGGAATTCTTTCCATCCCTTTTTTTTCCAAAAGAATTAAAAATACCAGAAACCTCTAAGGCAACGAGAATAAGTACTAACAATGTACCAACAATACGCTGAAATACACAGCAAAATGTTTCTTTTTGTTAAATAGGCCAAACCACAAACCAAAGGAGTTTTAGGTCAAACGAGTGACAAATGCCTGGAGTCAGATGGTTTGATTTTAGCTTGACATGTTGCCTCTATTTCTAGAAAACTTAAAATTAAATAAAAATTCACCTGAACAGATAATCCAACTGTTTCCCACAGAGTTACTGAGCTTGTAAATGAGCAAGGCAGCAGTCAAACAGAGTCTGGAGACTTTTCCAGAACTAAAATGAAAATTGCTAATGTAAGCTAACTAATGCTTTTAGTGTTGGGAGTTTGGAGCTTTTTTTAACGTGTCACTGTTACAGCTTATATAATTGATGTTTTTTTTTTTTATGCAAGCTCATAAACTATAAATAAGTTCCACCAACATAAAGTTTCTACACGTTTAAACAAATTAAACATTTACTTTATATTCATGAGGCTTTAATAGGACTAACATGTTCAATTTAAATCAGTTTATCTAAATGGTGGCAGAAAAAAAAACTTCAGCACATGATGAAATTCAAATGAGTAAAAACTTGTCGGAGGCGGTGGTTCTCCAGTCCTGGTTCTCCTGCATCATGTCATTGTCTCTCTGCTCCAGAACACCTGATCTGAATCAGTGGGTGATAAACAGGCTTCTGCAGAACCTGAGGCTAATTCAGACACTGAGTCAGATGTGTTGAAGCAGAAAACAAAATGCAGTACGGTGTCCCTCGAGGACCAAGATTAGACACTGCTGACACCATCAGATTGCACTGACTCACCATGTGAGGTGAAGCAAGACCCCTCAAAACCTTGTTAGTCGCTCCCGGGTCTTTGTGTAAGGAGTTTTACTGCCATCAATAATTATAATTTAAGTTATAGTGTTATCCTGAACAAAATAATGGTGGATAATAAAAAGTCAGACAGGAAAGAAACTTCAGAAATCGCTCAAATATGACAAACTTCTCTTTTTTTCATTTGACCAGCATGTTAAAAAATGACTTTTTTCCACGATGGAGCTGCTGTGAATTTATTTAAATGATGCAGTTTATTGGGTTTCCCAGAAGAACTCATCGTAAATGAATCCTCCACTTCTATCTGTAAATGAGACTGCAGCAGTTTGCCTTTTAAAAAAAGCAGTAAAACAGGTTTAAATGTATCTGAGTATTCGCCTGAAGTTTTTCCGTGTCAAGTTTTAATATGTTTTATGACTGGGTGTATTCTGGAGCAACAAAACAAGTTGTTAAAGCCCACAATTAATCATGAGTGCTCATGGATTTTCTGTATAAACCACTAAAAAGTCTCAGTAGAGCCAGAAAGAAATGTGATGGAAATGTTTTGAGTAGTTAAATGTCACGACAAATGAGGAAACTAAGACATCGTGGATGTTTAGAGAGGAACGTAAAGAGATGGAGATAATCTGAGAGATTTTGGACACAACTATGCAAAAGAAGGTGTGGATTTGAAAGGCTCACTGGAGAAAACAGGAATTCTGTTTGCTTGTGCTGAATCACATTCCCTCTGCAGACTTTATGGGAACGAACTGAAATCTGAGCAAAAAACGTAAAAAAATGGGAAACAAGTGAGGAAATAAAATCGGTATTCGCTTTGAGATGAGTCCCATGTTGAAAGAAAAACAAATATTTGAACAGATGGAGATTTTTTCTATCCTCTTGCTTGTTTTAAAAACAAAATGCTTGATTTGGATTTTACTCTTCAACAACTTGATAAAATACACAACAGGACGGAGGCAGAGAGGCAGGGAAGGCAAGAGGAAGTGAGATAGAGAGGAAGATTTTGGGATAACAGTCGCTTGGTATGTGCACAACCACTGTGAAAGCAAATAAACACATCCTGAATTGAGACAAACTAATAAAGTTTGTTTTTATGCTTCCACTTAATGCTGCACATGAATGTTTGTTTGTCTCAGCATCATCTTCAGTATTAACGGCTTGGCGTAAATGTGTGCATGTGTGAGCTTTGTGGAGGTTTGAAGTGAATCCAGCGGCAACACCCTGCTAGTCAACATGCGGTCAGCCAACCCCGACCCCCTTCTCTCTAAACACCAAACGACTCAACACACACACACACACACACACGCTCACATACACTCTCTGGTCTGGAGTGAAGAAAATAAACGTTGCTGCAGTGAACTCCACAAACCTGAACAGCACATGGCTTGTATTATCTGTCTGGATTGGTGTGAGATTATCTGTGTGACTTCACGTGGTTTCTCACTGATGTTATGAGTATTTTGGAACTTGTGCTATTTGCTGTCATTACAACCAGCAGTGTCCACTGATGTCTCATAGCAACAATAACAATCTGCACAAACGAGTAACAACAGAGACAAAAGGAGTTTTGACACACATTTACATTGTTTCATGTAGCGCTGATTATACATCTTAAAGGCCAAAAATGTTCCATTTTTAACTCTTTAATGTTTGGTACATGAAGAAGTGTTCATTTGATTTTAAAATTGAACATCTTATTTCCTAATAGTTTTTCATTTTATTGTTAGTATCTAATAATATAATAATAATAATATATTTGGCACTTGCCAATTGTGACTTTTATTACAGACTAGGAAATGGGTGTATATGATATATATATTTTTCAGCAATAAATGTTTATATTTGATTAATTTTGAGCCCTGCTGCTACATGGACATTCCTGACATTCCTGATATCAGTTTCTGACCTCCTGCTAAGCTACCTGTCAGCATCACCACCGCTGCCAGGTCTGACTCCACCGAGAGGCCGTGAAGAATTTATGAGGGTCTGGAAATGAGCCAAGACACTTCCTGTAGCAGCAGGAGGGGGTTTCGAGAATCCAGGATTATGATTCTCCATCTACGCTCAAGCCGTCCAGGATTAAATGCATGAAAAGTGAGTGATACATGAGTTTTACATCACTGCTTTCAGGTAGAATCACACAAATGAATCCTTCTTCATAAACTGTATCAAACTGCCACAGAAGAATGCCTGAATTCCCTAAGGGTTTTTTTTTCTTTTCACAGCAGAGTCTTGTGTTTAAATGGTTTTTGGCTGTGTTGAATGAACAAGAAGGACATAGGGGAGTTGAAATGGGTTGGGGGGGGTGTTAAACCAGGAATGTGACACCGCAGGGCAACAGGGATGATGAGGAACACTTACAGGAATCTCTCAATTTCCCCTTGATAACATTTAAGAGTCTGTTTCATCACAGAGTCTTCACTCACCCTCCCTTCACTCTAGATTTTTTCACTTTCACTGGCAGCTCATGACGTAATAATTACAGCAACAACCCTCGGGTGGGGCTCTGGGACCATTACAAGACAAACAAAAAGCTGACAATGATCATCTTCCTCTCTGGATGATGATTTCCAAGAAATACCAAGAGTTTACATTTACACGGAAACACATCAAAGCGAGAGAAGAAAAACAGAAAAGTGATTTTGTATTTAAAGAGGCCATTTCATACACATTTCAGGACTTTGTGGTTATTTCTTAAGTATTAACCAGTAATATGAAACATTTTATATCTAAAAAACGTCAGGAAACACTGATTAACAGACCTTTCAATCTGTCTGCGTTAAAATTCGGGTGGTTCCGACTCCTTCCGTCAGGCTTCGTCAGCAGCTCGTTCATATTCATTGTTCAAATTTGCTGGACTCTAATTGGCTAACAAACTAGCCTATGAGAGCAAGGTATACTGTTTCCTGCCCCGCTGTGCATGGCAACGTCAGACGTCATGTCTTTCTGTTTGCTACGTCTTATGCTACAGCTTTTAGCCAGCAGCATGCTAGGCGTGATTTCAACTGCGGGAGCTGCCGAAAACTAACAAACAAAGGAGTTGTGACGAAACAGATACAGGCTGTTGAGACATGGGAGAACTCGGGTGTTATCGCCACCTGCGTAGTTTGAGAGATTAAAACTGAAAGAGAAGTTGTTGACCTGTTTTCACCCGTTATGAAGGTAAGAACACCTGTGGAGCTAAAATATTCAACAGAAACCTCAGAAAAAACATTTTTAATGGAAGGGCCTCTTTAAGGAAAAATGAAGGTGAATATTTCAGCTGGACCACCCAGTATTTGATTGTGGAGTTATATGTCTGCACGATTTACATGAACAAATAGACATAAGAGGAGCTGCAGAGGCTTTCTGCAGTAGAGAGATCCAGCTGCAGTCCCCCTGCACTGCAGACGTAAGCTGCATGCTGAGGAGCTGGAATGACGAGCTGGACACTCCGAGGAAAGTTGACGTCCTGTCAAGCTAACAGGACAGGCAGACAAGACTCTCACCCTGAAGATCTTTAGACAGTAAACGTGCAGCATGGTTCCACCTCGCAAGACAACTTCAATGAGATACAAAAGATCTTCAACTGCATCAATTTATGCAGACATGTAGTAGAACACATTAGAGTGATGAAAGGTCAATCCTAATCAAGTTGCTTTTTACTGGAGCAACTTAAGAGGAGCTGACAATACACAGTTTTAGTACTTTTCTCCTGCATAGTACCTGAAAACATTCAGCCATTAAACAGAGCAGAGTTTGTCCAGACTCACCTCGGCTGCCATTTTCATCGTCCTGGAAGAAAACAAACAACAAAAGATTAACGTCAGATGATGTGCCAGACTGTTTACCTGTTATAGAATATATTGTTCACTTCAATATAATATTTATCTTATTTGTATTATAGCCCAACACATTTTCCCAAACAAACTCTCGGTTAGTTCATAAATAAAAAGTAATAAATCTTTTAAACTAATATCAAAAGAGGAAAACCTCAAATATAATTTAATTAAAAACAAACTACTTGCTCTTTAGTATAATTATTATTACAAAAACTTTATAATGACATAGCAGTGTAGCACAGAAACAGACGAGCGCAGTAGACGATGCTCATTAATCTTAATGTCGGTTTTATTTTTATCTAAAGAAGTAAAAATTTAAAGACAAATACTTTTGTATGACCATAAAAATGTAAAATAAAGAGTGTCAGACCAGTTTCACTAGGTGTTTCTTGTTTAGTTTGAATTTGTAAATCCACTAACTGCTGATAAACTACATGAACAACAGGATTTGGGCTGTAGCCCTTCATTTCCAGGGGTCCTAATGCTTCATCACAACAACCATCGAATGTTTCCAACTTTGTGAAAACACTCTGCGGATGGTTCATCTTCTCTGTTCCATCATGACGTGCATGAACAACTTGACTGGATCTTAACTGGATCCCTGACCTGAACCTCATCGGTGATGAACTGGAACCGACTGTGAGCTGGAGTTTCTCATCCAGCATCAACATCTGGTTTACTGGATTAATAAATGGCCACAAATATCCACAGAAACCCTCCAAAATCTCATGGAAAGCCTTTCAAGTAGAATGGAAGCTGTTATAGCAGCAAAAGGGGTCCAATTCCATCTTAAATAACCTGAAAACAGACCCTGGAACAGTCAGGTGTGGCCACATATATATTGTATTTCAGAGGTTTGTCCGGGATCGTAGGAGGGAATAAAGAAAAAGAGCCATTTGGCATTATTTACTTAATTTCCTGAAGGAAAACCTTCCCAAGGTAATACTTATTTTATCTTGTTTTATTTTGGATTGAAATGTTCTAAACAGGCAGATTAAAAGTGCTGCCTTTACAAAGCCATGAAACCTCTTTCACTCATACGAAACAGGAGCTCACTGGTACCTTTCACACACGTCTATAAATAGATCTACACAGAATTATCAACAAAAACTGAAATAAAACATATTCTTTTGATTTGCCACGTTAAAGACGTATTTAAGTATTTTCTTGATCACATAGATCTCTACACCTAATCTACCCTCGACTCAGTGACACACGTCTTCATGTTTTAAGACACGCTGCTCTTTAAAAGATTTCCTTAAGACAGTCTGACCCTTTTCAAACTAACCCTCAAATCCTCAAATACTGATTAATCGCTAGCTCCTGATCCCAGACTTGTAGAGTAATTACAACACAAGAAGACATAACTGGGCATCGATTTTTATTACAAAGCCCTTCACTTGTGTAATAGAAAAAAATGTCTGTCATCAAATTGCCACAAAATCACAAATAATTTAAACGTTCAGACCAAACTGAACAGAAAAGCCTCAAAACTCGGTGACACCCAAGAAGACCTCAGGGAAAAACGGTACGCCTCTTTGATTATACAGATGTCTTAAAATCTGAATTGACGTGCCAAAAGCTATAAACAGAACTAGATTTGGAGGAAATCCTCGTGTGCAGAAAAAGGAGGTTAACCAAATACACTTCAAAGAAAAGTCAACTAAACTTATCCTGAATTATCACTCAGAACAACTAATACGAGGGAGGCTTTGATAAGATTCAAAACACCAGAGATTTTCCAAGTTGAACGCAGCCAAAGCGCTTTAGCCTGCGACCGATTCTCTGCCAGATGTGCCGCAACATCAGGATAAAAAGCAAACCTCAGATTAAAACATCTCTTATTTAAAACAAAGACAAGGTTCCCAGGTACGATGTAGGTTTTACTTCCCCATTCAGGCTATTTTTCACATATAAATCCCTTTTAGGACTGAATTCTAAATATTCTTTATATATAAAGCTTCATGTTGAATTATCCTGGAGAGTCCTGTGTATCTGTCCTAACAATGAGGATATCAATAAAGGAAAGACTTGAAACAAGAACACAGGATGAGGCTAAAAATTCTTCCTCTCACTTCACAACTGTCGCATAAAGGAAATTAAAGGGCTGCACACAGATGGAAAAACGTCCAGCTTCAAGAAGATCAGAAACTCTGCTAGCGTCATCACATCTCACGCTAATGTATTTTTTTTCTCTGACTCAAATTCTTAGAGTAAATTCTCTAAAAAGTTGCGCTGACCAATGAAAAACAAACAAACAATGTAGAATAACTCTGTTGCATCTTTTTAAACGAATGTTTCCTTTCTGCACTGCAGCTTGATTAAACTCTTTACGACAGCTGTATAACCTGCAGAAGTTCGTCTTGCTGAAATACAGAAATATTTAAATGCACCATCCTACTATCAGGGATCCTGTTTTCTGTCCTGCACTCTGATAACGAACAGTATTTCATAAATATCAGATAATCTTATGTTGTTCAATTTCTTATTGTGGTTTTTGATGCTCCTCTAGTTCTTTCTACAGATCTGTGTCTGTTTTTATTGCATCAGATTTCTCTGAAGTTTCTGGATTATTTACTGATGATGATGATTAAATCCCTAAATTCTTCCAGTCTGGGCGTCTTGTGTCAACTTTTATTTTGAAGGTAATTTGACTCGCCCTATTTTTCAAAGAAACAACAAAAAAAATGTTTTTACATTCAAGTATTTCGATTATTCTTTTTACTTTCATAAGTAAACATGGTGTTTTAATTATTTGCATAAAAGTTTCATAAAAGTTTAAAATCATTATATCAAATTCATTTTAAAATCTAAATTGAAAAAGATTTAGAAACCTGTTATTTGTCAGTTAAACTGCGATAATCACCAGATTTATAACGACTCCTGTCGCTGTATCATCAGAATGATAAAAGATGCTGTTCTGTTACCTTGAGTGAGTTGTGCACAGCCGACTCAGGTGGGTAGACGATGAAGTGTCGCAGCGTGAAGCCGAAGCCCTGGGAGGTTCGCTGCAGATGAAGCATCTTCGGACCCGGCCAGGAAAACGGTTCCTCCTCTGCCGCAGGAGAAACGGTGGCTGACGTTTCGCTCTGATCGCGTCCATCCTTCTGCTTGGACTGACAAAACAAACAAAAGAACAAACAAGACTTTTATTTTTTTTAAAATAGGTTTTACTTAATTTTTACATTTTTCTTGTTCTAAAAGATAAGCTCCTGAAATAAATTTAAAAAAAGACTGATTTGTTCTTACAGTGATGAAAAATCTGCAGGTTCCATATTTTTTTTCTTTTCTGGATCATTGCATCCAGAATTTTGCAACAGTCCAGATCAATCCCTAATCCTGATCAATCCCTAATCCTGATCAATCCTTAATCCAGATCAATCCCAGGTATCATGTAGAACCTGTATTTTGTTACTGACCATTTATTGTGGAGTTACATGCAGATATGTTAAAAACAGCTTCTATCTCACAATGATGAAAATTCCTGGATCTAGACTGTGATCTGTATCCCCCCCACCCCCCCAAAAAAAATCTAATCACTTTTTTCTTGGACTATTTCTGACCATTCCTGAAAATTTAATCAGAATCCATCCAGAGTTTTTTTTTAGTTATCGTGGCAACAGACAGACAGACTGATTAACCCTGGTGAAAACAACCTCCTGTTGGAGGTTACAAACATTTATGGGACTTTTAAAGTAGAAAAATATGGAGGAAAAATATACAAAATGACCCCAAACAAAAAAGGATTTTCATCTTCTAGTTTCTTTAAATCACTTATATTTCCTTTTGGTGTGATGTACTGAATAACAGCTTCAGGTTCATCAGATTTTTCTGCATAAAAACAGAGTGAGAGTCACTTTACTGACATCATCCCTGATCATTTGTAAAGAAAAGGGTTTTAACACAAAGAAGAAAAGTGTGTTTTCTTTGGAGAAACAGTCTCTGGCTTCAACAAGACCTGATTCATCAACATGAAATTAAAAAGAAAAGAAATCCCTTGTGGATTTTTTACAGGTTCCACAGAAAAACACTGGTTTTTACAGCTCAATAATAACGTGATCCTCAAAGGTTTCAAGGAAAAACAAGAAGCTTCTTTCTATGAACAAAGTCTGTTGAGCAACAGGACAGAAGTGACTGCTGTTGGTCATTTCTTTATATTCAAACAATAAAGATCTGTAAATACACAAACACCTTGACCTACAAGTGTTTCAAATCTTTTCAGACTCACTCTGTTCTCATCATTTGTTGCAGAAAGTTGTGACAATTATAAAAACAAATCTAAATCATGAGTGATGACTTTGTTTACATGGAGTTCTGTTCTGTTTTCCACAAAAAAACTGCAAAAAATGTTTCTTTAAAAAGTTTCTAAATGTTGTTTCTTATATGACGTTTAAATGACAAATCTTCCTTTCAAGCTAAAACTTCAGGATTGTTTTTGAAGCCACACTTGTAGCCCCTTGCTCCACACACTTCTACATATGGCTTCAGTTATGGGACAATTGGGGCTTAGCAGGGAAATGTGGCATGTTTTCATGATGACAGACATTTTTCTTTGACATTCCTACTGTACCGGACACAAGATAAAAACAAGCACTGGCAGCTCTCCTTTTGCATAAAATTCATTACAAAACAAAGCATGTGCCCAACATCAGCTGTAAAAGGGGAAGAGTCCTGAACCAGAGGAACTGTTTACACCGACTCCGTCTCTAATGGCTCTCGCAGCTGAGCTGACAGAACAGAAACAGTCCAGACTTCACTCATTTTCTGGATGATTTTATTTGATTTTGGGAAAAACAAACACACGACGTGAGTACGGGAGGTTCAGGAGAGGTTCCAGATAATTAAGAACAAATAACTCATAAAGCTTCACTGTCAAAAAAGGGAATTTGCTTCTGACCAGATCAATGTAGAATTCTGCAGCGTTAGAACTCAAGTCTCAATGTTTTTCAAACATTCACACTAAAATATTTGCTTTATATGGTAATTCCAGAACTTTAAAATGGAGATAAATAACTTATAAAACCATGTTAGCCTGAACGGTTCTGAAATTTGATTTAAGACGACAGTAATCCACTTTGGTCTTGGACTTGATTGGACTGGTGTTTAGCTCGTCTATCCTTTCAGAATAAAACTATTTATCCAAACTGAGGTCATTCAAAGGGTTACTGTATCTACAACAGGTGAGATATGAATTGTTCACAATCTTTTCACAGAACCCCATTTCAAAAGATCTGAACTTTAACTGTAGATTGCACAATGTTGCATAAAGACTGTGGTTCATGAACCTCGAACCATTTGGAACTGGGATAATTGCTGCCAACTGCACTTCAAAATAAAACTGAGAATGAGTGAAGGAAGGAGGTGGGATGGATCATATCTCGTGACGTGTGAACTCTGGAGTTTTAATGACAAACAGGGTCAAAATGTTTCAGCTGATAAAGGATTTATCAGGGAGTTTTGATCATCCTGTAATTCTATTTCACAATATTCTACAGTTTAGTTGTTGATGCTGGTACCATTTTTACTTTCAAACAGATTTGTGCTTTAATTCAATTTTATTAGAGTTCTTGGTTTCACTTACACTTTGCAAAGTGGCTGATAAAGACCAAAAATCAACATGAAATCAGGAATAACGAGTGCAAATCAAGTAAATATACTCATTTGATTTAAAGGTGTCTTACCAGCCAATAAATAACCTAATAGTTCTTTAATTCTTTAATCATGATGGTTTTATTTCTGTCAGCAACACTAAGGCGAGAGTTGATACTTCCAAACCAAAATCTGTACAGAACAGAACAATGTTCTGTTACTTTTAATCTCTGGGACTCTAAATATTCCCATCACTGATATTTCCGGCTGCTGTGAGATTTCTGTCACATCTATCATCAAAATAATGATGCATCTAAACCGCTGCACCGCAGGGAGTGCGTTAGCGGTTACTGCTAACACTACCATAGCGACTCCAGGCTACTAAAACCTGCCAAGATTTTCAACCTTAATCCAGATCACTCAGCAGGCTGTTCTCCTACTAAAATACATCTTAGCTATAAATCCAAAACAAAGACCCCCTCCACCCCTCTGGCTTTTCTTTCCCCACCTCCGCTCTGCATGTCTGGGAGCAGCTGATGAAGAACCCTCCTGAGAGTGGGAGGGTGTGGCCTTAATGGCTTGACTGGTGAAATCACTACCAATCCCCAGCGGTGTGGAGCTGGATAAAAGCCACAGTCCAGAGTGCAACTGAGAAGACGAGGGAAAGGAGTTGATGCAAAGCAACTACACTGTTTGTTTTGATTTCATGCTTAAAATGAATGTTGTATTATGCAACAGCCAGGCAACTTGGTTTAAATGCCTCGGGGTGGATATTACAAAGACTCTCTCTCTAAAGCATTAAGAATAAAAGAAGCTGCAGAAAAGCAGGAATGCAGCTACATGCTCGCACAGAATAAATAGATGGTTCTATTTCAAAGATTAATACTGTAAATGTGCTCCAAACAAGTGCAAACAATTATCTGATAAAAACTGCTCAATTATTCATGCAATCTGTTCATCAAACCAGTCAAGGTTATTGTTGCAACTGAGGTTTGATGTGTTGTGTTGCCATATGGTACCGGAGCCTGCAGGACGGAACATTTGCATGTTTCTTTCTGCATAAACGATGAGGAGTTTGAATCTGAGTCACATTTGCACTTTCTTTTCATTCTTACTCCTTTACTCATCGTATAAAAACCAAAAATGTTTTAGGGGAAATTGTGACAATGCAACCTTTTTTAAACACAGAGATGGAACAAAAAACACACAAAATTGTCCTCAGACAGCGAAAAGGAAAGTGTGATTCTGAAACCTCCATTAGGCCCAACAACAATAAACAAAACCTAATCCAAACACACACAAACACACGCGCATTGGAAAAGACACCGGTCAGTGAAACACCCTGCTGCTGGAGAGCAGGATGACGCACATGAAATTCCTCAGGCTGTACAACGAACTGTAGCGTCCGTAACCTCTCCTCCCCTCTCGAAGGTTTCCTCTGTAAACCTATATGCCCTCGCCACACACTGATATCCCAAAAACATTCTCAGGATTGCAAAAATATTCCCAAGCGGGCTCTGCAAGGATCTTACCCGAGATCGGACACAGTTCTTCCTTGAGGCTTCTCGAAGCCGAGCCCAGGACGCTCTGCAGTTTGGACTGGTGAGTCCCAGCTCCACTTCACCCCAGTAGGCTCTGGCCAAGAGCTGGAACCAAAGACAGTACGGTTCGGACAGGCAGCCATCGACGCCGGCCAGCCGAGCCCAGGGACAACCTCCGGATGATGAGGAGGAAGAGAAGGAGCAGCAGCCTCCAGCATTCTTCTCCACGTCCAGCAGATCGGGGTGATCTTTCAGGTGAACAGACTTACAGCCTGGAGGAAGCCCGTTCCTCTGGGCCAGCATGGCATATCCAGGTCTGAGGTGGTGGATCCAGCTGATCAACAACAATCTCTAATTCTTCAGTCTTCTTTTCTTCTGGTTAACTGTGCACACGTTCTTCTTCCTCACTCTGCCTTTGACTGTCTGTTGAGGTTTCAGCTCCCAGAAACAGGGCTGTTCCTCTGGACGTCCCACAGACACATGATGTTTCCACTCAGCTGGGAGGAGAGCGCACTGCAGAGAGCCCAGACCGGCTGAAGGACGCACCCACCCACTCAACACACAAAACTCTCTCTCAAGTATGCACACACACTTCACACATATACACCCGGCAGTCTAAAGTGAATTTTCCTCCTTCCCTGCCTCCTTCATCTCCCTCCCTCCTCTTCCATCGCAAGCCTTTTAAAAGTTTCAGTCATTCGCTTGACCACACGCATACTGCGCTGACACGTGCCGAGGTCGATCAAATAATCATGAGGAAAAATGACAGAAGAGAAACAAGAAAAAAATAGGAAGACACAAAACATTTTATGAAATTTCTAAATATTTTTAAGGTATGACGGTATCACAAAGTGGGAAATAGAAATAAGTTCAATTTGTTTCACACTGGAAATAATGTAGGTAGACCAAATGTAGCAAAAGAAACATATGGATACTCCAAAATCTATATAAAGCAGAAAATGCACAACTAATCCACCCACCTCTGAATGCCTGCAGCTCATGAATGAAATGAAATGAAATGACAGGCAATGACTGGCAGCTAGGAACTAAAGTTCTGATGTCTCACATGATGCACAGGCAAGAAGTTTAGCACCAAGGGTAAAGAGGTGTAAAAAACAGTCTGAGAAGGGAAACAGAAAGTTAACTAAACTAAAAGAACATCAAGTAAGTTTATAAATCAAAACAGAAAATGAAAAAAGAAAATAGCAGAACTAAAAATCTGAATCTGGGCCACTAATACAAGTAAACCCCTCAATAATCATCATCATCATCAGATCTTCAAACTAAAACAATCTCTCCAGCAGAAGTTTCAGAACAGTGGGTGGAGTCTCACTGTGCATGTTAGTCTGTGCACTTTGTGAAGTGGACGAGAATGTCTGCTAAGAACTAAACATCTATTTTGATTCTGAGGAATATTTGCCATCCAAGACAGCAGCGACCATGAAAGCAACATCAGGAACCCAGTTGTGGAATGTTCTCTCTCAGCGTTCAGTTAGAAGCATCTTGTTACCACATTCGGTCGGCTCAATTTAGCATGCGGTATTCCATACGGAAAAGATGGCAAGAATAGAAATCACCAGACACAGCCAGCTGAAACACTTGACTTGAGGAAGCCAAAACAAAGGTTAGGTCTCAGAAGGATGGATGTCTTTGAGAACTGTGCAGTTTGCATTTGTGCAACAGATCCTAAATTGAGGTTCGATTTCAAGCCAAACAATGCTTCAATCAGACTGTTGTAAGGTCTCAAACCGCATCGTATATGTGTCTGAATTTCTGTAAACCAAAAACACATGATCGGAAAGAAGATCTGTTGGAATAAAAGTCCAATTGGTGCCATGCAAAACACAAAAAAACAAGACAGGCCACCCAGAAATATTGTGCTGTTACCTTAGCAACAAACAAGACCACAAGAATGAGTCCTCAGAACCGAGATGATCTTCGTGGGCGCTTGTGTGAATTCATGGTTTGTTTGTGTGGTCGTGTTGCTGTATATTCAGTGTGGCTACAGGCGTCGCGAAGGACAGCAAACAGAGGATTTGAGGTTTGAGACGAACCATTTATTTTACGTCCTCGGACTTTCTTTTATGTAAACTACAGTTGATAACCGCCCACATACTGGAATGTAGGATAGAAATACTTTCATCAAAGTTGATTGATGTACAATCACAACAAAAACTGAGATAAGGAGCTTTGAGTAGGTGCTCATTACCCACAATAGCTTCATCTAAATAGATGCCTTAACAATTTTCATGAGTTGTTTCAACAGATAACAACAAAACTTCCAATTTATGATCTCAAACATCTGATCGGTGTCAAAAACTGAATGCAGTTTAAATCCAGAAGTCTTTTACTTTATAAAAACTGTCATAAAGAGACAGAGATAATCTCCAGAAATCTGTTTGCACAGATCAATTTGAGCATTATAACAAAAAAAAATGTTTTCTTCTCATTAAATTGTTTTTAATGAGGGTATTTGCAGGGTTTGATAACTTTAAACAGCAAACATGAAGGAAAAAAGTGTCACTTTGTGGGTCAGAAGCAGAGACGTTTGGATCTAAAACATTCTGGCATGGTTGGTCACATGTGGATGGTAGGATGCTTCACCTCGCCTGTGTGGTGGTGGTTAGAGGGCCCGGTGGCGGCTGTTCAATGGCAGCCTCACCTCCGTCAGCCTGGAACTACAAGATGTAGTTTATCACCAAATGGGTGAAAGTAAATTTGGACTGTGACGTTCTTTGTAGAGACGTCTGACTTTAAAAACGAACTGCACAACCACTTTACATTTCAATAAGCAACAGATAAATCGTGACTTTTTTCTAGTCTAAAGTCAAAGTGAAGTAAAACTCTACAAACTCACTGCTCACTTTTTCCTCTGTTGTTTTCAACAAATAAAATAAACATGAATCACATTATTTTTATTTAATTCAGCATCAAAAGACACAACAATTAGTTCTAAGATTTTTGTGTCACTATTTTTATTCATATCACATCTTCATACATATGTTGCAGATATATTTTGTTTCTAATAAAAATCCATCTTGCACCACACGGAAATACAAAAATTATTACATCTGGGTCTTTTTACGGCACTGCAGAGCTACTGAGGTGTTATGCAAATTGGTTTTAATACATATTTTACTGCGTTTACAGGAATTAGAACTGTGATATAATGTGGGTCAAGTTTTGTTCATGAACCGAAGAATTTCCCAGAAGCCACCATGAAGTACTCGTAAACTTTGTTTTGGTTTTAAAAAATCCAAAAGGTTTTCAGTTTGCTTTGGTATGAACCTGAGAAAAGCAGTAACAGGTTAATGGGATGCCGGCTGAGTCCAAAACGCACAATAAAACAGCTCTTTAACACCATTGAAGAAAATTCTTTGAAGACGTTTACGAGACGACACAAAGCTGCAGAGTCTAAGCAACACCATCCATCCAAGAAAAGCAGCAATAAGAAATCTAACAAGTGTGACCCAGTGGACAAAAATCAACTCCAACATGGTGACAGACGCCCGTGAAATTCTACCAGCGTGTGTGACGGGCGGTAAACGCTGATCATCGTTTTACTGACTGATGCTTGTTTTGGCTCTGCTTGTTGCCTCGACATCGGGCAGTTTGCTTTATGCAACCGCTCATGAAGAGCCAGAGACATGAGGCCTACTGAGGCTGTGATGTCATAAGGTCACATGTCTCTTATTTAGGAAACTATATTATTATATTACACTAAATATATATACAATTTTATTTAACCAAGCAGACAGACCTGGTGCCGTTTTACCGACACTAAAAACATAAATTCCCCCAAACTTGAAGTAAATCCTAAATTTGGATGGCCAATTTTTCCTAGTTGTGAACTCGTTTCAGATGTTTGCTATTCTGGAGGAAACAACACAATGAAACCCGGGTCGTTTGATGATGCTGTTTTATTTTAATCCTCTTTAAATCTTGGATTTATCAAATGCTTATCAGCAGGTCTGATTCGTGTAAGAAAGGGAAAGAGGTCTGTGGTCTGTGTACAGCTGGAGGATTAAAGACACAAGGCAGCAACAGGGCTCCAAAAACTACAAAAAGTCACTATAAAGTCTCCAGTTTGTGCTCATCTGCGACCACCTCTGTGTGTCTGTCTGAGGATATGTTGTGTCTGTGTGTGGCATTGAGCAGAAGAAGAAGAAGAAAGTCTTGCAGGAGGATTAGGGCTGATTCATGGATGGCTGGTGGAGGGGGTGAGATCTAATCTAGACCCATAACATCTGAGTATTGCATACTGTAACAAAGCAGTAGCTAATGAGTGTCAAGGAAAGACTGCTGTCACTGCGAAACCAGTAAAACAGTTCTTCTTACAATCTACAAGAGGCTTCAAGGAGAATGAGACCCACATACCTAATATTGCATAAAAGGAAGAGTCTTCCAGTTTTGACTGGGTATTTACTGGGTTGGGTGTGGTCACATGGTACAGCAAAGTGTGATTTTAATAGTAACCATCCACTAAAACCTGTACCTCACTGGTTAAAAACTAGTTTGAGGCATTAAAATGGTTTGATACAGATCACTTTTCTGAGTTTGTCAACACTTAATAAAACCCAATATTCCGTTATTTGGTCACAAATGCCGCTTTTCCACCGACAGAACACGGTGCGGCTCGGTTCACTTTAGCCCCCTGCGGACCCTTTTCCACCGCCTTTCTCGGGTTTTAACCGCGTCATTCCGTGCCAACCCGGCGTCTTTTTTCAGACCACCTCCTCGGTAGTCCGAAGCGGCCCAAAGCGGGCCCACACGCCCACCTGTCTACTGATTGGTCCAGTAAACTGCTACCAGTGACACGACTACCTACGTAGTGGTAGCCCCTGATTGGCCCGGCTGTGTGTGGCGTTCACGTGGTGTGATATAGAAGCGCTCCCGCAAAAGGCTTTAAAAAAAAAACTCCCAGCAACCATACAAATATTTTATTTTAAAATACAATTGACTTTGGACAATGGCGACTTCCTCCACAAGAACCAAAAATCTAACCAACCAAAATGAACCACAGACAGAGTGCAAAGTACAAAAACACACGTATATCCGCCATTGTTATTGTTGTTTCACGCGCTGTGACGTCGCGGACAAAGACTTTTGCGCGCCACTTGTCATAGCCAGGTGGGCACGCCCATATCCCCGCTTACGTCCACTTTATGTTTCCACCGCCTCAAGCGAGTTGATCCGCGCTATACTGTACCGCTCTCAAGCGCGCTGTGCCGATTTGTCGGTGGAAAAGGGGCAAAAGTGACCAAAGTTATCATACTCAGACTGATAGATTCTCTTATTTGTCTCCAGTCTCAACTCATTGCCTGCCCCTCCCAAAGTTGTCTCACATTTTTAACTCTTCTTTTGACATAGGCGAGGTTAAACGACTCAAGGAAACCTCTCAAACATCTCAAGACACTTTGGAAACTCTTTAGAGAATGTCAGTTACAGTTTGTCCCGCAGTGGTACGTACCATCTCCAAAAAAGAAAACATTCCTGATCTCACCATCGTCTTGTACACCAGACAGCCAAAAAATCCTTACCACCTATTTGTAATATATTCAGCAGTAGTCATTTGGTTTTAACCTCAAAAAAAGCTTCAATGTGAGAGTAGATTGAGCCACTTGCAGTATAGCAGTGATGCTCTTTTAGTGCACTGAGCACAAAAAGGGTATTTAATGTGAACAATGTCATTAAATTGAAGAGACTAATTCAGGTTTGAGGCATTAAAAAAATCATCTGAAAGTTGTTTTTTTGTTTTGTTTTCTGCTGCAATAGGTTGTAAATATTAAATAAAATGAATGGATTTACTTTCAATGTTTTAAATATTTTTTTTATCTTTATTTTTGTGTCTCTTAGATACGTGTTCATTTCATCCTGATATAATTGTTCACAGTGACACACATTTGAAATTGAATTTCATGCTACAATAAATGTAAAAGAGTTTGAGAGTAAAATTCCCAAATGACACAATGGATCCTTTTATTTTGTGCATGCTTCAATTGTGAGAATGAAGTTGGCACAAGCTTTCTTTTCATTTTGAAAGGCATCCAAGCTAAACACCAATCATGACGCAGCAACTCCAAAAGCTAAGAGTTTAGCGCCCAGTGAGTCATGCCCACCACATATTCATGATGAAGTGCATCACTTCTCTTCTACTGGCAATAACAGCCATCAAACTTCACAGTTTGCTATGGAGACCGGAGCAGGAGAAAAGCACAACAGCTTCAAACTTCCAGGAGAAGATAAAAGAAAATTCTGGGGATTTCCAGAAAGATGGAGCTACAGTGAGAAGAGACTGTGTTAGAAATTCACCTAAAATCTAACAGAGAGGACAAAGGAATAAAACCACGACAGAGGGGGTTCAGTAGCTTTGTGTATTAGTGAATTCCCCCGTGAGGGAGCCCTGCTTGATCTGGACAATTGTCTCCAGACGTCCC
The DNA here is from genome assembly GCA_006937955.1 of Pachypanchax playfairii. Lineage (NCBI taxonomy): Eukaryota > Metazoa > Chordata > Actinopteri > Cyprinodontiformes > Aplocheilidae > Pachypanchax > Pachypanchax playfairii. The sequence goes on from SSNP01000001.1 coordinate 8,943,207, forward strand.
CAGACACCTTCAGACAAATGCCACTGCCAATCAAGCATTCAGGCGGCGGCTCTTTCACTCCTCAGCAGCTGCTCTTGCTACAAAAGCAGCAAATATGTTTCTAATGACATTCCTGCTCACACCTCTTGAACTGGTGATTTCTAAATGTTGCATCACTCCACATCTTCAAGACATTTCTCCCTCAGGGAGGAAGTCTGTGTGGGTCAGGAGAGGGGAGAAGACAAAGAGACCACAATCATCATAAAGTGCTTTAGAAGATACATTAATCCTGGTGTCAGGCTGACAGAACGATGCAAGATAAATCTGCTCATAAGGTCATTGTCTCAGCATGAATCGTCCTATCGTCCTCCCCTACAGGCCACACTGGACTAATGCAACTTTGGCTCTTGATGTGTATTAACCATTTACTTAATGTACTGCAAAAACTACCATGTGGGTTATTTCAAACGTGATCATGATCCTTTAACTCTGTTTTTCAAAATAAGGAGCGAAGAAGTAAACTAAGAAGTAAACAGAAATTTTACATGTTAAAAAGCTTTCATCTTTGTGTAAGTCCCAGATAATGCCTGACGAGGTGTTAATTATCTGAAATTAATGGACGCTGAGGAGGTGTGAATTGTTCTCAGCTTCAGGTCGGACGATGCTTCCACAAAATCCCTTCATTTCTGATAATAGACACCGCAAGGGGCATTATCCTGCTTATAACATGGTTACTTACAAAATAAATAGTATCATATCATTTATTAATATGTTAATGTTGTTTTTTATCATTAAAATCGTAAGTTTTTTAAAAGAAGCAGCTGAACGGACCATTTAATATCTCACGTTGTAATGTGTTCTCAAGGTAACCGGCTCTGCCCACAGATCCTGCAGCTAATTTTATGTTAATTGATACAAAGTATAATTTCAGAGTAAGTACACTTACAGCTTGTAAGTTCAGAGGATGATGCTAAATTTAGTTTCAAAGAAACTAAATTCACAGATAGTTTCCTAAATTGTTTTTATTTCAAGAAATATCATCCAACATTCACTCTGTACCAAGCAAATAAATAAATAAGGTAAATAAGACAGAAAAACGGGTGACGAACTATTAAAAGTTAAATGCAACATTGCTGTTGATCATGAAATTTGATAGATACTGGCATGTCCATCATGGAGGCATTTGAAGGACAGAGATTTAACGTGTGGACCCTGATGATATAGGTGTCCTTTAACACTAATTAACAGACACCCTGCAGCCAATCAGAATCGAGTATTCACCCAGACAGGTATAAATTAGGATTAACATCCACCACAGGTATACAGACTGCATAAAAACAACTTTCACCAGCTGTATCCACATATTAAATATGAAAAGATCAAGAATTAAATAATAATTTAGTATCTTGATAAACAAGCACAATCAGACCAGATCCAGAACAGAGAAATATCAGAGTGAAGGCAGCCATGAAGGAAATACCAAACATGTCCTCAGCTATTTCAGTCGTCTGGTGAAATATTCAAAACTATCATTCAAAATTCATAAGTGACTTTAAAGATGGTACCAAACTCTAAAAATACAACTGCGTAACAGAAAATTAAATATTTATTTGTGTATGAAGCACTTTTCGATGTCTGCCAGCATTTTGGGATCATTTCTATCACGTGCAGCTGCAGCAGCAGCTGGATGATGCTGGAAACAGGCTGCAGCTGCAGCTCTCTCAGGAGTAATCATCTCTGTTAGGAGTTGGTCCTCATAATAGAAGGTCTGCATGAAGACAGGAAGGACAGCCTGCACACAGCTGTCACATTACCTTAACAGCTTCAGACATCTTATCTTAATTTAGGATCTCAAAATTAGAACCAACTTAGAATTAGACAATAGTTTGCACAGTTTGTTAGTCAGTCCAGTTTTACTAGCAAATAACTTTTCAAACATCAAAAGAGCTTAACACAGATGTAAACAAACGAAACAGGCATTGCAAAAAACAAACTTAAAGCAGTACTGAATAACTTTTAAAACTTTAAGCTACAATTTTGAAACTCTTCTAAGTGGAAACTCACTGAAAAACACGTTCAGCTTCATATTAGACACTCTGGACCCTCCGATGGCTTTACAACAGACAAAACAACCTCCATAATTCAGGTCTCAGCAGGAAGTGGTGTTCTGGTGATTTATGCTGCCCTGATGAAAAATGCCTCCATAGTACAAATTGACACCTCATTTCATAATGCAATCTCATTAGAAGTTTATACAGTATTCTTGTTTATGGTGAGTGTGTCCTGTTAATTATTTAAACATAATTTTATGATCCTTCACTGACATTTTCTTCTGGGTTCTTATCGGCCATTGTTGGGTCCTTCTCCTCTGGGTGTGTCCAAACATTTGCCTGTCGCTCTGACAATGTAAAGAAAGTAAAAATAACATATTTAGTGTTTCTTTCCTGGGAGAATTTATTTGATAAGTAAAATGTATTTATGGAAAAATATAGAAACAAAAATAAACGATAAATCTGTTTATTGAATTCAAGACTGTAGAACGGCACATGGGTGTAGCACATCTCAACAGATAGCATATTTCTGCAGAACACCGGTTCGAGCAACGGCTGTCTGAGACCCGGCTGCGGAGAAGTTATTCAGTACTGCTTTAATACAATTTAAAATGTAAGAAAAACACAAGTAAAGATACAGACATTTTCTTGTACAAAAAATTAGCCAAAATCCCAAATGAAACATTGTGTTTCTGTAAACATGTGATCTGCATTTCCTTCAGCATCTTGGCATAATTAACATCTCACTAACATAACAAGGAAAATCAGAGCTGAAGCTCAGGTTGACCAACTTTTACTAAAACAACAGCACAAAGAGCCTGCTGATGCAAGAATAACAAGATGCTATTGATTTGGGACAAATAGGGTGTTAGTTATGAGAAGAAGCACAGCTGACTGAAGCCAAAACTGATGAAGTCTGTGGAACACACCCTTTAAACAACACACACAAAGTCATAAGCTGACTTAAAGCTGTATATTTATATTATATAGAAATATCAAATGTTTCTTGGGAGTGAGTATGGATGTCCACAGTCTCCGAGAACAAATCTTCATCATGTAACTTGATGATTCTCCTGTAAAAGTTCTGTACTTTCACTTTCTTTCATCCCTCCTTCTTCTGCCAACGGGTGTGTCCTCTAAACTCCCAGCGCAGTTCACTTCACTCCATTAAACCTCTGCATTAAGCCACAGAGTTCTTCATCATAATAGATGTTGGCATGGACGCCCAGAAATTCATGCCATGACATCATGTTGATTTGTGGTTGCGATTGGCTGATGGGTCCCTTCAAACCACAGTTGATGCATAATTAAGATCCAACACAACACACGAGTCAGTGTCACTAAATGACAGAAAACCACTTTAAAGTCCTGATGTGGCAAATGATAAACTGAAATGTCAAGACTAAGAACAACTCAACAAGACTGCTGGGAAGGGATCATACAGTTTGTTTTCCTCTCTGTGGGAGGAGATTTATGTCAGTCAGCTGCTTTCTGTGTCGCTGCAGTGAAAAGGAATTCCTTCCCCGCTGATGTGGCTGCACAGGATGCAGGTCTGGTTCTATGGATCAGCATGGCTTCAATAATGTCTGAGCTGCTGTTTGACGTCAGTTGGTACTTCTTGGTAAAGTCACTGTAGGTGTGAAACAGGAAGAAGTTCCCATGTGCAAATGAAGCAAATCCACATCTCAGAGGATTGTTACAGACTAACTCCAGATCTGCTGTAAACCTATTTGTGAGAAGCACTTTTGTTACCCCAGACAGGACTGCTTATATTTGTTATCATTTAATATCTTACGTGTAATTCTACAAAAATCTGTCATAAAGTATCTTCCTTTACATAGAAAAATTCTGTTCCTGTGACTGAGATCTGTGTAAGATAGATAATCTGCATGGTGCACTCTGGTCACCACCAGTTGCAGCATAACAACTTTGTTTTACCCATTTAATCCCAAACCATCACCTATGAGATGGAAACAATAGAAGATTAAAAGAGACATTAACCAGTGTTTTGGGAAAATTATAGAATGAGATGAATAATCCAGAGGAAAAATTCTAATTAGCAGATCTACAATAAGATTCATGAAGGAGCTTCTGAACACGAAATGCACAAGAAATTGAGAAAATCTTTAAGTCTTGTGCATAAATGCATAAAAATACCAAAGACAGTGTTCACTTAACTTGCAGAACAGTTTATGTTTGAATTCTTTTATCATCATTAGAAAGCTGCAGTGATGAATTCAGGGTGAAATAAGTGCCAAGAGGTGATGCATTCAGCTGACGTCTGCCAGGACGTTTCAGGGTGTGGTTCATGTGGATGTGACCTGCTTGCAGACGGACATGGGATTTGAAGAGGGCGGGGCAGGTGTGACCGAACAGTAATGTCTTATGTTAGCTGAGGAGAGAAGAATGTTGTCTTTCAGCTGAGATCCAACATCCCTCGATACAGAATATCTCACTAGCGGATGCTTTTTTTATTCTGACAGGAATGTGTTGATTATTAAGCAACATGCTCGAAAGAGAACGTCAGTCTGCTTTCATTCAGAAGAGCACGACATGTTCTAGTGGATAAAAGCATCCTCTGACTGCTGAGTGTTTACACAGCATCTCTTTTAGTGGATGACATCAGAGGATCTTTACAGCTATAGCTGCTTTTCTTAGACCTTTTACCTTCTGCTCTCCATAAGCCACTCCAACATAACCCAGTTATGTAACAAGACGTGGTCCAGATGAACTGAGTAAAAGGCTAGTTAGTTCTCCACCTCTCTGCCCACAGCGTGGAGCAACTCAACCATCATTCACAGGAATGTTTCTTCTTGTTTGCTCAAAGGGCTGAGACCCCGAAGCCCCCGCTCTGATGAATCCGTGCTCTGTAGTTTCATAAGTTGGAATAAACAAATCCAAGCTGACTGACGAATAAGTAAAGCATGTGATATGCTTTTTTTTTAAATCAAGACATCAGTTTTGTCAAGAAAGAAAAGACAGAACGTAACTTTTATACACACATGGATCTGACTGAGTGAAGATACGTCAGAGGCAAAAACAGATGTGATACCATTTATTCCTTAATCCCAAAGAAGTACAACTCAATATGAGTTTTCAACACAAATGTCATTCAATACAAGAAAGAAAAGCAATTTAATTAAAATATTTATTCACTTAATTGTCTCGGGTACATGTCTTCTTACATTTAATTGAGGGTTTCTATGAACTACATGGAATGATGTCATGTTTATTTACAAGCCTTCTCCTTAAGGATTCATCAGTGTATTTAGATTAATAAACACAGACATAGGAAGGAAGTTGAAGCACCTACTAGTGAATGGCTGCAGTAGAGGTTTCAAGCCCCGCCTCCTAAATGTAAACGAATGGGAACATTTTCTGAATCATAAATTAAAATGCACCTGATTATTTTACCTGCACCTGTTGAATCGCACAGTTCTTACCTTGCTGCAGGTCTAAATAGACGTTTTTTGGAATTTAATTAGTTACAATAATCAATGCTTAAAATTCTCCATAATTGTGTGTGAGAGAATAGAGCAGGTTTTCAGGGCCAAAACTATAGTGGACAAACTTTACTATAACACCACACAGAAAGTCATCAATTACCTTTATATGCAGTTTATGTAAATTCAAAACAATCAGACACCAACTGCTTGGCAGATGACTAAAATCAGAGAATCTTTAGCTTGTCCATGTGCCAGAATCACAGAAATTATATTAAGCTACAATCAATCCAAGCATTATCCAAAATAAATAAATACTTAAGATCCCAAGTTAAAGTTTGTCTAAAACTGTTCCACAGGATGTGAAGTTTGTTTTGGGTTAGAGGTCTTTTGTGTGGCTGTAAATAAAAAGGATAAAGGCTGTCGGTGCTACAGTGAGCCCAGACTGAGGACCAGATGGTTTCACCAGCAAACCCCACAGACTGCCACTTGCTCTCTGAGGTGGAGGGGTAAGTGTGTGTGTGTGTGTGTGTGTGTGTGTGTGTGTGTGTGTGTGTGTGTGTGTGTGTGTGTGTGTGTGTGTAGACACTGACAGTGGAGGTGCTGACCGAGAGCATCTGATTAAGCATTAAATCTGCTTCTAAGCTGCTACTGAGTGAGTCGTTTCTATCAAATCTACGGGGCTCTCTAACTCACTCTCACATGTAATTAGTCTAAAACTTTGCTAGAATACACAAACATGCACACACACACTAAAACTACACAAAATAAAAAGAACAGCTGATCTCCATATAATTGGAATGATAATGAGAATCCACCTTTTCCTCACACTGTAATGCTCACAACACCCACCATGTACTTTAACAACTTCCACAATCTTCTACAGCAATGAGATCATTCAGATATCTTTATCAGGATGAAGATCTTAAACACACAGTGAATGATTTGTTGCTGGACACATTGATATTAAAATGATAATAAATTGGTGATTTATTGCACAGCCCTGTTCAAACTTTCACCGACCTGTTCTAAAGGAATTAGGTTCTAGTCCTACAAGTTAAAGGTTAAGTGTGAGCGGCACCAGACTGGACAGACTTGGACGGATGAAGACGGTGGATTTGCACAGTGTGTAACCTCTGAGCAGGTAAGTGAGTCGTTTGATGATACTAAAGATAGACGTTGTTTTTATCTGGTCTATTTTAACATTAACATTTATCACCGTTATTAGGACCCAGTTCATTTCTTTACTCATTTTTTCTCTATTTTTATTTTCATTTCAGCTAATTTGTTGCACAGACTTTAAGTTTTCCAGCTGTCTAAATGTATTAATATTATAATTCTATAGATTCATGTTTTCTGTGATTACCATATATAAATCGGTGGGCATTCCATTCCTGTAGTAAGGGACTTTCTTTGAAGAAGATATAAACTTAACAAGTTGCAGCGCTAAAAGGGCTGAAATTCAGGATTAGATGGGTAACAGGGAGTTAAAGGCACAAAGAGATGGTACAATCTAGACACATTAATTGAGAACCATGTCAGTCTAAACTGGGAAGGTTAAAGTGAGTATGAGAATGAGATTGACAGTAAGTGACAGCTTGATTATTGTAGACATCTTTAAGCAACAGTGGCACCCATCACAGGATGTGCCAAGTCCATCCTATTGGTGCAGCCACTTTAATCCTTCTACAAGATACAAGATCAGCTGCTAAACTAAGCAATCCTACTGACAGCAGTGTTCCAACAACAGTGACAGGAGTCTCTCTATGGTCCTCATCTGCTGCATCAGGCCTTTAGTGCAATTAATCACTAATAAAACTGAGCTGAAGGGTGGTTCGCTTCCCTATATCTTCTACAGGAAAGATTATACATTTGGTTTATAGCAAAAAAGCAGCAGGAAATTAAACCCAACCATATGCAACACCTTGTTCCAGATGTCAGGAGATCAGTCAACACCTAAGAGGAGAACAGCAGTTCTGGGATCTACCTGTGCCCTGGTTGCAGTAGAACTTCCTGGCCTATGAAATCTGTGTCAATATCGTACTACCTGGCTGCATTCAGTCTGCAGCCAACCGCCACACTGTTTGTGGGTTGCAGGAAAAGGCTCCTGGTGAAAACAGAACAGCTGGTCCTCCAACACTTCCTCCCCTCTTCCGTCACAGTCTCATAGCTTAGCTCAGATGACACGAATCCATGACACTCAGGTTACTCAGCAAATCTCTGCCTCTCTGCTTCAGGACAGCCAGACAGAAGAGGTGATGTTGGGGTTATCCAATAAGGAGCATTGAGTTTCTCTTCAAGCCAAACATAACATTACAATGAGCATCCCTTGTCTACAACATGACTTCTTCAAGATCATAAAGAGCTAATCTTTTCTCTAACTCAACATCATGCAGCATTTAAAAATATATACAAACCACAAAAAAACAAGCAACCCATTTAATCCCATCCCAGTAGGGTGCTAAAGTATGCAGTGTACGCTCTCTGAGTATTTTACCACAACAGGTCAGAGATGAGAATAAGACGTAAGACCCTGTAATGTGAGACCTCGACATAAAGGGGGAGAAATGATGAAGGGAAGGGAGGCAGGAGAAGATTGGTGCTGAAGTTTCCAGGTAACGACTGTAAATACAGTCAAAGCAAGACAGAACAACAAGCAAATCAATGCAAGAAACGGCATAATTATAAGCTGACAAAGACCAGCAAGAGTGGTTGTTAAACAAATGAAGGGATGGAATTACTCAGCATGTTTGGGTACGAGCTGAAAACAGAAACTGAAATAAAACACCTGTTATCATAATGTGGCAATGAGTTGCTTATTTTGTAGCTACATTGTGCTTTCCCTTTAAAAAAAAACTTTTTCCACCAACTTTTTTCCACCGATTTTAACCACAAATGATCGGACACATCCACAGGGTTTTATTCTTACTTGGATTAAGCAACTGCAAACAGCACTAAGGAGTTTCCTGGCAAATTTTACACAAACTGTGTCCAATAAGACCTTTTGTACACAATGAACTCAATGTTTAAGACATCTAAGGCTAAAAAATTCTAAATTGAAATGCAGACCTACATCTTTCCTCATCTTCCTTCCCGCAATCATGGTGCCTAAAAGTACACAGTGCTTCTTTCAAGGCACCTAAACTGTGCGATGGAAACTGTTCTCTAGTAAAATGTTGGAAAGGTTAGTCTTCAGGCTGAATACAGCAGGGCCAGTATGGTGTAATACTGTCCAGCACAGGTCTCTGAGGAGAGTGACGCAATACAGGCCGGGAGGGGATGTTGAGGAGAGAAGGTACAAATATGTTGACTATTACGAACTGAAACCCCCTCCTCCTCCTCCATGTCCGCAGCAGTCCCACCCAACGCTGAGGCCCATCTGGAGCGCCTCGTGACCCAGATGATTAAAAGCAGTTGGTGAGATATGGTTAGTGGAATGTAGCAGCTACAGAAAGGCCCAGAGTAAATATATCTAAGGGTAAATGCCTGCAATGTGTTTGTGATACTACATGTGTGCGTGCATGCGAGAGAGAAAGAGCAGTCAAAATAGTGCCAGTCATCAGCAATCAATCAACTGTGAGCAGAATGAGTGGTGGGGTTAGGTTGATGGATGTCCCCTCTGAGGTTGCTGGGTTGGCTGAATGGGGCCGTTGCTGTACCTGAATCAGAGCTCTATCCTCCTTGACCCCATTAGACTCCACAAACAGACCTGGTGCTCAGGATTAAACCCATCAGCTTCTGCTCTAATCACAGCCAATAAAAACCACAAGTCTTAAGCTAAAATACATCTACTAGCTGCATTTCATTTCTTTAACTACCCATCTGCTCCTCATCCCACCTGGATTTCTGCACTCGCAACCTCCAAACTGAAGTATTTACTACCTGCGCCCGTCGTGTTTTATCAAATAGATACTCTGATTGAGCATGACAGAAAAAGTCAATCTTTCCTGCTGTCTTCCCAACAGGGGCTCCACCACACTGTTAATGGTAACGTGTTTTACAGCTTAATTGAATAATGAAAAGATGAGAGACGAGGAAGAAAACCACATGACCAACATCTGCACCAAGAAGCCAACCCGAGAAGTATCATGTGGCGATGCCAGGGTAGTCTGGTTTTAAAGTAAGGTACTTATACATATTGTGGCTGCACAGCTGTCAGCGACACTTCAAATGTCTTTCACAAAACTAAATCCTGCACTCAACACACTCACTTCCATTTGATTAGTAAGGTTGCTGTATTTATAAAGTTCCTGTTATGTATTGTACATATGTTACTGTTTAGTTTGGCAAATAAAAGCCTATTTGAGCCATGTTTTTTAGAATGGAGCATTTTCATCTGGCTGCATGTGTTCTTCCAGTAAATGCCTGAATGTTTGGCTGCTCTGGATACTTTACACACAGCGTTGCAACAGTGAATGTCTCTAACAAAGTATTGATCCAGCAGCAGGTGTTAGGTTTTCATTTCCTGTAAAATGGAACGTGCAGAATTTTTCACTGCTATGACAAAATGTTTGATATTTTCTTGTTTTAGATTGTGGCATAAATTAGCCTGGGAGTATTCTAACAGGACACAGTTACACCCTTATCACTCCACCTCAGCAGACAACAGAACATATCTCACGTAGCCAATGGTTACATTCAGTTTGACTTACGGTCTTATAGTCCACCCCTTACATTGAAGAACATTTGAGCTTATCATCTTATAAAACGAATGACAAGTGTGTCCTGCATCCCTCTTACAATCCAATTTAATGCTCAGAAGAAATGTATTTATTTCACTCACAATAATAATTTAATTAAGTCAAATATGTGCACAAAGAAGTCATCTGGAAAATGTGACTGTCGAGCAGGATTCATAGCAGAACTAAACAGTCCAGGCTCTGATCACTACACCCTGAACCAGCTGGAAAATATAAAGGCTTCATACTCTTCATCTCTTCCTATTTCCTCTTCAACTCCCAGCATCTCACAGCAACATACCTCAGGATCGCCATCATTCCTATTTTTTATTTGTTCTGCTTTATCATTAATTTTCTGAGATGACTTTATAATCACTTGCTGGCAGTCCTGCAGAGAGGGCGTGTCCGTCGTGGTCTTCGGTAAACACCGAGTCAGCCAGTGAGCCACTCACTCTGGCATGCAAAAAGGCTCTTCAAAAAATAAAAAGTCCAACAGATGGATGTCGTTTGTATCAGGACAACAGAAAATGCCAGTCGGAGGTGGACGGAGATGTGTAAAGACTTGCAGAGCAGCAATTTAGGAATCGTCTTCTCATGCTGATTAGATGTGGTCAGTGATGTTTAATTACTTCCAAACCTCTTACCACTTACAAATTTGAGTAATTAATGCGACTGCTGTTAGGACAAGAGATGCTTTTTTAACACATCCACTGGACGGTTGTTACTCTGCACCATCTATTTTCCTAACCGCAGCAGTGCTTTTTTCAGAACCGGGGTGCATTTTTCAGTAAACACCTGCAATAAATCTGATCATGATCCCACCTTTCTGTCATCATGGTTTTATTATAAAAGGATCACAAAGTGGGAACTATGGCCATGAGTGAGCTACATCTTTACAGCCAGAAGGCATCTACACTGACATGCAGGAGAGGAGAAAATTAACAGAATATGTATGTGAACCCTCAAGTTTTGTTCCATCCAGGCTTGGATTGCTTGAAATGTCCATCCCTAATGCTGACCTTACCTCTGACTGTTAGTTTATCACCACTGATTTATAAATCAGGACTCAGCCTATCTCTGTCAGGAAGCGGACGGCATTTAATAGAAGAGCAGGAACGACACAAGGACGTGTGTTCTGTTTATATATTCTTAAAGAAAACTGCTCTCACTATATTACTAATGCACATCAATCACTGCAAAACGAGATCACCCAAGTCAAGTGTTTTATTCTGAGGGCTGTGGAGTACAGAGAGGGTGACCGACACACACCAGTGATCTATGGATTCTCTGTCAGAACTCTGCAGAGGGATTATTCAGCCCCTCCTCTCAGCGCTCTTACTCTCATGTATGACGTAACCACGCTTAGCAGTTTAAAATGTACCGTGCAGAAGAAAAGCAGCTTAGACACTCAATCGGAAAACATGAAATGATGAGAAATAAAGGCATCACCATGGCAACCGTCCTCTCTTAAAACTTGCTAGTGATATTGACAACATCTCCTAAAGAGGGTTTGAATAGGAAGGGAAATCTATAAAACCCTCATGGATGAAAATAAAATGTCACCTACAAGTAAAAAGCATGACATGCTCAGAAATGCATGTTGATACAGCTCCACCCACTGGCAATGCCCCCTCAGCAGCGTCTGCAATGCACCAAAGAGAGCTGCATCTTTCCCACACTTATTTTTCATCAGTCAAGCAGAATCAGCTGCGTCCACCATCGATTCTCTCACTGTCCCTTTCTCAAGTTGAAGAGAATAAAAACATTACAGAGGAAACACCGTCTCATGTGCCATCCTCTGCCGCGTTACCAAGGTTACGCTCCAAGGACGAGGTGTTTCTTGGTTTGGCTAAATAAAACACCTGGAAACGTCGAGTGTCTTTTCTGCTGTGAGGAGAAAAACCGCACGACTGTGTGTTTACTGCAGTACTGAGCACACGTCACCGGGATTATGTGCCTGTGTGGTTCCGACGGCTGCGAGGGGTGGGGAGGGGGTGGGGGGGGTTACTGTGGCAGTATGAGGTGAATCAGCATTCTGTTCACGCCTCTTTTCACTACGACTGCTGAGGATCACAGTACAGCATGTGCCACAGTGCTGCAGTCAGCCAAGTTGCTGTGCAAAAGTCTTGTGTCATCTCAGTTTTTATATATTTTGTTGTTAAAAAGCCAGACTTTGTGATCTTTTTAAACGGCCCTGATTAACAGACAGTCTTTGATGTCATTGTTTGTGCTTTGGCTGCTTTTGTTTTTTATTTTTGCACATTTAAAATGTCTCCATATTATGGATATCAACCATCAGCCATTTCCTGAAGCATCTCAAAAGTCCAGGAGATGGTGTCATTTTCTAATAAAACTTTAAGACTGAAAATATGTGATTTGTTTAAGCAAATTCATGGCAGACTGAAAGGGACACGGCAGTGGAGATTTTTTTATTAGAATGACTCATGAACAGAAACAGCATTAATGCAGCACTGTTGTTCCAAATATAATTTATTTAAAGGTTTTAAAACAAGCAGATTCTAGATTCGCTCATGTCTTTAGGTTGATCGATTTATTAATCAACTATTACAGCTATCATACGTATAAAATGAGTACCAGAGGATACAATCAATGTTTAGGCCTCTCGGTTAATAAGTAAATTAAAAGATAATCTGGTAAATGTTTGCAGCCCTGATCATGTTGCCAGACACAACAGAAGATCTATGAATGAAAGTTCAAAAAAGAATCAGAAAGAGAAGATCCTAAAACTTCAGAATAAAAGCATTTTCAAACAGTCAGAAGCAGCACACTGACTCATGTTCTGATGTCTGTGCATGAGTTGGATGTTTTATGACTCTCCTTCTCTCTCTCTTTTTCCCGCCTCATCTCATTGCCCCTCAGCTGCTTTCATATGCAAATAAATGTGCAATTGTGTGGGCCAACAGCCTGGAATTTCACCCCACAAAGGAGACATGGAGATGGAAGTAGAGAGCGGAGAAAGGGACAGAGAGAAAAAGACCAGATGATCCACGACAGAGGCTCAAACCACTGGCAAAACCAACGACTCGCCTCAAAAACCACATGAAGCTAAAGACCAACTTCTTATTCAAGTGTCAGGGAAATAATATGAGGATAAACTAACTGCAAAGAATCAATTTACAGCTTATTCTCCCAAAACATAATGCCAGATTAAAAATTATACAACTAAGTATTGGTTTGTTCAAAAAGCTGTTAAATACCTCCAAACTTTTATATTCCAGCAAACATTCAGCTAAAAAAGTCAGTACTTTTAAACTCTAACATACTGAAAATATTTACTTCAGCCGAATAAAAAAAAACCTTTCACTTTTTTTATAATGACATGGCCTAACGGGTCTAATAATCCATGGACAGGAGAGCGGAGGAGTTTGGACTAATGTGAAGGATCCTCTCTGGCAATCTGGAGATCAAACATTTATAAATAAATCTTTTATCTTAATAACTCTGACAAATCATTACTCGGTAAATCTAATTATCTTCTGCTAGTCATAGAATGCACCCATCCCCCTCCCCCCTTCCTCCCCTGTCGGGTGTGGTTCATCAGTTCATGGATGTCAGAGCTCTAAAATCCATCCCCCACGAGAAAAAGCTGAGCGCTAGGGGCATTGAAACAAAGACGGGACATGCACCCAGACCGTCACACCTATACCAACCCCACAGACACAGAGAGCAGGTGGGCCAATTAGACCCCCCCCCCCCACCCAGATGCAAGCAACGCCTTGTATAATTGGCTTTATCTTCTATGAATTATTAATCCTGGCTGCTCTTTGGGGGTTAGGACAGCGATTGGTTGTGTTAGTGTTGTCAGTGTGCCCTCTGACACAAAAACTCCACTATTTAACACCTCAGTGTCGAGCTTTAGTCTCCTCCCAACAAGCACAACAATCAGAGTTTAAGTATCGATGTGTCTGACTGGATCTGAAAGTGGAAAAGAAAAAGAAATTAGAAAAAAAAGAGAATTATTCAGTGTTAGAGGCTCGAATCTTTTTATACCAACTTGATTTGCATGAGACAGTTTTGCTGCAGTAAATGTTGTCCTTGTGTTAAACTGTGCATTGTTTGTAACTGCTAAGAGACTCAGTTATAGTCACTCAGAACAAAACACCTGGTATCACGGGAGGTTTGTGTTTTTAACAACAATAATGATTCTTGTTGTATTATTCTGTTATTGTTTTCAGCAGCTGAGTCGAAGATTAACGGATTAATTTGAAAGTGCACAGAGGTTGTTGTACTACTTTACTGCATTCATTTTTTTAATTATTTATGTTTAGAACAAGCCAGCCCAGGCTGCACAGTGGTGCAGTGGGTAACACTGTCGCCTTGAAGCAAGATTATGGTTAGAAACCAGACCAGAGCCTTTCTACATGGATTTTGGATGTTCTCCCCGTGTACGTGTGGGTTTTCTTCCGCTTCCTCCCACAGACCAAAAATATGCTTGAGATTAATTGGTAACTCTGACTTGTCCCTAGGTGTGAGTGGTTGTTTGTGTCTATGTGTCCCTGTAATGGACTGGTGACCTGTTCAGGTGTAGTCCCGCCTCTCACCCAGCTGGAGACGGACACCTGCTCCATGCGACCCTGAACAGGAACAAGCAGGTACAGAAACCGACTCACTAACTGAATATTCAACACCCTTAAGATTTAATGCTTTCTGAATAATTAAGTTCATGTATCAGGGAAGAAACAAAAAACATTAAATCAAAGTTATAACTTAACTTCAAAATAAAGTTACCAAACTGACAACAGAAACTATAATTGTTTACATCTTTGATTTAGATGTTACAGTTATGAAGCAGGAGAGTACAAAGAAAACTTTCAACTACTATCCCTGGTATATCATATTAATAGATCCTTTCCGTTATTGATGGCAGTGTTGTCGTTCCCCTGGCTCACTCAGTCTCACACCAGGTGTTGGCCTGTAAATATTTCATGAAGCCTTGGTACTGCGCTGCTGGTACACAAAGGCTGTTTTCAACTGCTCAGACAGCAGTGGCTTTCTGGAAACAGAGGCCTATCAGTTCAGCCTGGGATACAAACAATTTTCAGCGTAGCTAAAATTAAATTAGGGGAAGGGGGAACGCCACACTGCTCAACGTGGCAAGACTTCTCTACTCCTCGCATCAGACATTCCAGGGCAAAATGAACCAACCGGAGGGGAGGTGCAAGACAATTAGCTGTCTGTGCTAAAGTCCAGAGAATAAACCAAAGCAGCATGTCAGAGACATGACATTCCTGTAACAGACTTCTGTGCACATAGATACAAATTGCTACATACCAGATAGAGAGAGTCACACACTCGTATTTGTGTGTAAAGATGCTCATACATGATCAGTCTCTGGGCACAGACTCAAAAAGCCTTGTGTGTTTTGTGCAGGTGTTTTTTATTGCAAATTAAAGCTCTTCTAGACTAAATCCTGAATCATTGGGTCAGACTTTTTAAATTATATTTCAAACACTGTGATGATGCAGGAGACACTGTGTGAAAGCACAGGGACAGTCGGAGGTCAGCATGCTGATCGCTCCACAATCTCCTGTTCCACACCACACTTCTGAATGAATGCTGGCTATTAATATCCAACATGTCAGGGATGCCTATCCTGCAGAAGTCCAGAGAGCAACAGGAAGAAGAGGAACAAGCTCACAGAGAGGATGAGGAGAGATGACCAAAAGTAGGAGAAAACTATTCTGGTCAGTCGGATAAATCAATATAAAACTGACCTGATTGCTCCAGGCGCAGTACAGATCGCAGATCACGTTCCAGTTGTTCCTAATCATACAGTCCAGAACTTTAAGATGAGACATATGCACTAAAAAAACTCAAGCTGACTGGACACCTGCCCCTCAGCTGTGTGTACCAATCCCTGCTGCTGTTTCCAGAGACACCCTGCTGGCAGAGATGCTCCTTAAAGCTACAGAGGGAAGAGAGAGTGCAGGGAGGCGAGACCGGATCATCCGCCGAAAGAAAAGGGTACACCTCAGTGCCCATCTGTGAGCCCAGTGGGTCTCCTGTCAGCTGTGGCCATCAGCTCAGCTACGCTTCATTAGCTGTGTGTTAATTCTTCATGCTGCACACAAACCAGGATTATCTCAGACATAACATTAAAAACAAGCTTTTCTAAAGAGAATGGAGCAGCAATAGTTATCAGTAATCCCGTGCAAAAGAGTCCACCTGGCTGTCGACATGGAAGGGACGCATCGTTACAATAAGGCGGCAGAATCCTAAGTAAGAAGCCTGTAAAAATAATAAGCAGGTTGCACGTTTTCCTCTCCTGTGAATTTTTGTTCAGCCTCGCTCTTCTTGATCTTCTGTCTGTTCTCCCTGTCCTATGCAGCAGTGTCAGGCAGCAGCACCAAGAGATCCCTCCAAAATAACATGCACCAGGCTGCAGTGTGGGTCTTGTGCAGCAGGATTTTTCCTCTTCTGACTCCCAAACAGTCCTCATTACTGTCTCATCCTGTAGTTAAACTGCTTGTAAAACCTCCAGAGGGTTTGAAGTCATCCTGTGTACAGCTACAAAGATGGCTGTGCTGCTTCAAACTCTAAATCAGACTGTTTCTGCTCTTTCTCAGCAATGCAGGATGCCAAGTAGCCTCACTTTTCTCATTACTCTGCAAAAATCTTTACTCTACGGCAGGAGGTAAGTAGAGTACTGCAGCCCCGCCACTGCAGAGAAAGGTCTCACTTCAGAAGTCAGCTTTAACTACAGAAACAGCTGACAAACTCCTCGTACTGGTGTATCTTAATTAGTACATACATATATTAATCAATTTCTAAAAGGTTTGCAGAAATCATTTAGTTTAAAGATTGCTACTTTCCTGACCTGCTAGTTCTGATTCTCTCTAAGAAACCAAATTATAGCTATTTAAGTCTCTTTGCATGCATGAACCAACTGAACTAGGTGTATGGGACTGGGTCTGTAACTCATCCATTGGCCAATGTACAACTGACTGGTTGCATTGTAATGTTTCTGTGTTATCCCTGATCTACATAAACTTCAATATGTCACCAGTTAAAGTGGGCGATGGCACTAAAATGTGCAATAAATGAGCATTTCGCTTGTAGCAAATCCAGTTTCCTCTTGAACACCTCTCGTGCTTCCACTGACTTGATTTTTAAACACCTTAAAGACAATGAAGTCAGTGAGAACTCTGATCTGTTACTACCACCCCAGATTATTTCTCCTGAACTGGCACCATGCTTAGAGAAATGAAATGAAATCCCGTCTGTCTGTCCTATGAGACCATCACTTTACAGTCAAGTGTCGTAGGCAGTAACGCTACCTCACCAGGTGTCTGCTGTCCATTACTCAACAATCAGCTTCCATCTACCATTCAGATCACCTTGTTCTGTCACCAACAAATCATCTGCGCTAAATAAAGTAAAACGTGGATAAAATGTGTCTTTTTTTGTTTCTGACTGCAACATGGCAAAGGATGAAAGGAATTTATTCTCCTAAATGAACTCTGTCCCATCAGCTGTTCATTCATAAGCACTCCACATCTGGATTGCACAAGCAGTGAACTTGACTCACAAGTGATTAAAGTTTGTCCATCTATATTATGTATATTTGTTTATATTTGTTTCTGCTTCAGTCACGTGTTTAAACCAGTCACACTAACAATACATTCTCCTCCCGTTTAAAAAAGTTTTTTTTCTACTATTTGTCCTTGTGTTGTATGAATACACTTTACTTCACTTTTAACATTCTGTTGATGAGCACTGACTGAAAAAGTGTGTTTTTGGATCCAACACAGATTTAAAAAACATCTCCATGCTCCTATTTATGTCCAAACTTCTTGAAAGGGTAGTGATATAGCAAGTCCTCTCATTTTTAGAAAACCCATGATTTTTGACAGGTTTCAGTCTGGTTTCCATAAGAAACTGCATTACTCAAAGATTTTAATGACATGATGTCAGCTGACTCTGGGGCATCCACAGTAATGGTTCTGTTGGATTTAACATCTGTCTTCAACACAGGCCCTTTCTGGCAGAACTTTCAGTATTTTTGCAAACCAGATCATGTAGGGACTCCAAGAACCTGTCATGCGGGGCACCTCAGGAATCAGTCCTGGGACCTATCCTCTTTTTCCTGTACATTTTTCTAAAGCCAGCTGAACATCTCAACTTGTCATGTTTGATAAAATGCGTGACTAGAATCCGACAGTGGCTTTGTGACGATATCTGCAGCTGAACTCAGATAAGACAGAAACCATAATTCAAATATCTGAAATTAGGCAACATTTTGTTGCATTTCCATTCCAACCAAACCTCAGAAACCCGTGCTATCAGCCGTGTCCTTCACAGAGTCATTGAGACATTCAGAGTATGACAAAATAAAATTAGGATAAACTGCAAACAGATTGAGACACAATAAAGACATTTGGTGACTAAATTGCCACAAAAATTATTGCAAGACATTTGAAAGTTACTTGAATGCAAAATATGAAGGTCATAATTTTGTATGTATCAATTCATTTAAAGGTGCAGTAAGAAACTGGATTTACTGAGTTAAGATGACTGATGCAAGCAGTCACTGACCTTCAAAAGTATCATACAGAAATATCTAGACCAGTCATTTCTAATAAATTCCCTAGTTGCAAGTTAATGTTTGAAATGAAGAACTGCCTTTTGGGTGAATCTAAAATTATTCCCACTGCAATTTAAAAAGAAAATATTAGCAGATATTTATTTAAATCAGCAAATTATAATAATCATTTAAATGATCGCATGTTGAAATAATTCAAAATCGCATGTTGAAATAATTCAAAGCATGTAAAGCCGGATCAATAGGTCATGAGTGTTTGAATCTACTTAATAAACCAGTGTGACATCATGCAGGAGGAAAAATCTCCCCTCTGTTCCATCACAAGCCAAAAATAGTCCAGTAAAGACTAAAAGCACGTACCCTTCCCCCACAATGAAGCCAATATAATCCAATCAATTCTAATTTATGGATCTTGTGGTGCTCTCACACAGTTAGTACATAACCTCCCATTCAAAACAAGATGTAGCACGTGTCCAATGCAATGACGTTAGCATGTCACTGACAGAAAAACAGAGACATTTTATACAATATGGTGGTTATATTTAGTGACTGAATTTAGGTCAAAAGAGAGTGTCTAATCAGCGGATGGATTTCAGTTTAATATGGTTCTTCATGAGTTTTTTTATCTGAATCTGTTCTTAGATGATGATTTTTTTTTAGATTCTGTCTACAGTACGCCAGATATTTTTGAAAACTGAAATTTCCCGTTACGCTTGCATTGCTCATCCATATGCTAACTGAGTTCTTTTTCAGGAAAACAGAGTTTTAAAAATGTGGTTTTTGGTGAGCACATTCGAGTGAGACACTAAACTATTTTAGAAATGATGGCATTGTAGATTATTCCACACAAGCCCACTTTTTCATTAAATAAACAAATCCACTTAAACAAAGTCGACCTAAAGTCTGTACAGCAAAGGAAGCTTGAATAAAATAAAATTATAAAATGCATTAAGATAAAAAAATACAGAGACATACTCTACAACACCGAAGTTATTTAGTAGTTAAAGACAAAAAAAATCTACATTTTTATCAGTCTTTAAAACAAAGCTTTTCCCAAGTATTCAAATTTTAAAAGGAAAACATTTAAA
Organism: Pachypanchax playfairii; assembly: GCA_006937955.1. Taxonomy (NCBI): domain Eukaryota; kingdom Metazoa; phylum Chordata; class Actinopteri; order Cyprinodontiformes; family Aplocheilidae; genus Pachypanchax; species Pachypanchax playfairii. Next base: position 8,963,010 of record SSNP01000001.1, read on the forward strand.
TATGCTCTAAAACACACTGCAAGCCCAGAACTGGTGAGATGAACCCAACAAGCAATGTCCCATCAACAAGCAAGCAGCTGTATTCTAGACCAATTTTCAAATCTGGGTTAAATTTTACACTAAAATTTGAGACTTCAGGTTGGACAAAAGGAGACCAGTAGTGCAGGACTGCAGGTTTAAGGTTTAACTAAACTGCTTCAGTCTCCTTTTCATTAAAACTCACAAAATTGGACACCAGTAACTCCTTAATGTCGCCGAGGAATTTCAAATTCACCTATTTTTGAAACATTTGACTTAAAAAAAAAAAAATACTCGTAGGAACGTAAAGCAGAAAGTGAAACTAAAACAAAAAACGTCCCCCTGGTGGCTGGCTGGGGTACAACTTTTAAGCCCCGCCTCCTCCATGTTAAATCAATGTGATATTTTTCTGAGTAAGAATTTTAATACTCAGGATATCTTTCAGGTGTTGATTCCTATTAAATCATGTAGTTCATTCCTTAACGCTGTATGTTTAAATATTTATGTTTAGCAGTAGATACCAAATTGATGCTAATAAACTCATGAGCTGGTGAGTTGGTGGAATTTTCAGCCCTCCCCATCTTGGTGGAAAATTTGGGTTTCATTTTTGCACAATTCAAGTGGGTTTGAGACTTTAAATCTAGTTATTATATTTACTTGATTTTTTAAAATAATGTTGAGGGAAATTATTTCCTAAAAGAAGAAAAACTTTCTTTAAATAAATATGTAGCTCAGGACTTTTATTCTGTACTCTGACGTAGACCTGCAACAAAACCCTAAAACCAGTATATATATATTTTTTTTTTTGTTTGAATATTAATTTAATTAATCATTAATCATTTGAGAACAAATACATTTGGTTATGACTGTTCTGCAGCTTGGAGCTAATGCATGTTGGTTTTTTTAACCTCAAAACTCAAAAGCTGTTTCTTCCTGGATGACTGATGTCCGGCGGTTTCTCTGGAACAACTGCTGGTTTATGATAAAGTATTGTGGTCAGTGTCAGGATATTATCATATGTCTTATAGATGCCTTGTGTTACATTCAGTGTTGAACTCCTGCAGCTTCTAAAATAGACGAGGCTCAGGAAACCCAGAGGATCGGCTGTTCTGCAACTTTTCAGTCGTCCACTTGTGAAATCATTCCTTCATCTGAGTGCCCTTGTTCATTTCCACTGATGATACTTACAGGAAATAATGTGGTTTCCTGCCAAACCCAAAGCCCACAGTGACACCATGAGCTATGATGATTCCTGATAACACTGTGTTGCGTAACGCTCGATTAAAAACCACATACTGCTATTTTACATGATTCTATACTTGTTATACAGAGAAAACTTTTTACTAAGAAGTGTGTTAATTCATTAAAAATGTATGACTACAGCCCACACTTGTTTTCTGGGAGCTACTACAGAGAACATTGCATGAACTGGCTTATGAAGCCTGCAGGTTATGGAATAAGACACGAGGGAGGAAGAGTGTGAATACCACCTTAAAAAATGTGCTATGTAGATAAACTGAGCCCCTCAGTGACTTTACACATGCACAGATGACCAATGTTACATCTCAAAGTAAAAATATTGAGTCAGATAACAATCTAAAAAAGATTTAGGCAACTAAACTGATCAGGAGCATCACCTCTGTAAAGCTGAAGGTCCCACCCAGCTGATGTATGCAAATACCTTCATGATGACCTTATTTCAGATGCAACACTTTGATTTTGAGAAGCGACACTACACCAGTTTCAGTTTTACCAGAACAGGGATAAACTAGGAAACAGAACTCTTTAAAGCACGTGCTGTTTTGTTCCATTAACACCCTTTTCTCTTTGTGTGAATGAGTGCAAAGACTGAAAGCAAGTGGAGTCCAGTTCAGTGTCTTGTTTGTTTAACGTGGGAGAACCCTGATGTGCTGCACAAGACAAATTTGCTTCTCAGATGTATGCAAATCAAACGCACTCTGTCACAGCTCTGACTGATGAGCTGCCACAGCTTAAACACTAAAAAATGTGCATTTCATTTTCTCTGAAAACCTTATAATCCTAATCCTTTTAAAAGTATGCTTCCAATAAAAAAAAAATCACTAAAATAAACTAATGTAAAATTTGTCTTTAGACATGTCATGTTGGACAGGTCTGTGGAGTAAAAATAGCTTCCACAACAAAAAAAACAACACACACAAGCTGACAGAGTCACATTTTATAACAGCATTCAGCAGGAAAAAAACTGTAATTCCACAGCAGGGAGTTCATTTTTTCCTTAACGTTCGTCTTTTCACGGGTTAAATATAGCATCACTGAAAACACCCGAGAATAGAGGACGGGTGAAAGGGAGGAGAAAAACAAAGCAGGGGGGTTTATAGAGTTAGGGGGGGCTTGTGTTTAGTGCAGAGACCATCTTTCTGAGGACCGCTCTCATCCTCCTCAGCATGAATCAGGGATACAGTCGGTTTCCTTGTTTCACACATAATTTTGATGTGATCACTCCATCGTTTCAGAGTTCAATTTAGAAATTCAAAAGTAGTTTCTCTCTTTGATAACGAGCAGTTTTTTTTTAGCTGAAATTTTAAGAAAAATCTTGTGATTTTTTTTTATATTGAAAAACCCCTGAGAAGTGCAGCGCTTAGGGTCTCAGCTGTTTACATCTCCAGCAGGTTGAGCGAGGACAGAAACGTGAATGACACGGGGAAATCAAGGGTTGTACACATGGGGTCTTTTTTTGTTAATGATCACAGCAGCTGTGCCTAAATTACCACTGCTTTGGCAGTAACAGAGTTGGGGTGTGTCTGCATTTGCTGCAGGGGCTGACATGCTAAAGACACCCCCTTTAAAATCTTCCTCATTAGCAAGTAAAGATGATGCAGTAGAGCCACAAGGGGCCTCTTCTCTCATTGGATCCTCAAGGGGGTCAGCCGTTAAGCTTCAAATACAGGTGAGAGGTTCTTATTTGGTTCAAAAAACCTGCAATGAGCTGCAGGAGACAAACAAAATCTTGTTTTTCTCCTAAAAAAACAGCAGTGAGAATCAATGCACTGTCTCTGAATTGAGCATTTCAGCTGCTTCAAAGTCAGAACTGTGAAAGGAAACTGAGTCTTAAAGCCAACGGATGTATTTTAGATGCTTCAGCCTAACAGCTGGGAGTTCATGAGGATGTGGTAGTTTTAGTTTCCCGCAAAGAGGGAGACTTGAGTGTTGTTGTGGGAAGCATTTATTAGATTTCTGAGATGGATACAAGGTTAGACTCACTGCAATGAAACAAAGTGCAGAAAAGACAGGAAAAACATCAGTTTCAGAGCAAAAATCCACCATTAAAGGCAGCGAGATCAACTTTTAAATATGCATGTGCATGTCTATTTACATGCCTTTAACAAAAATTAATCCTGTCTGCTTTAAACACACCAGGAGAAACCTTTGGACTGAGCTCCTTCCCAATTCCATCAACCATTTCACAAACTTCATCCGCCAGGATGCTGACTTACCGTTACCAAAGATTTATGTCATCCATCTTCAGCTGGTTCTGACACAGTAAGAGGATTACAGCTCCACACAAACACACTCTACTGTTATCATTTTCTGATGATGGATTAATCCAAAACATGCTACCGCTGCCTGACTGGCCTGTAGTGATGATTACGATGATGTAACCACTGAGGCTACAGGAAGAGGACGAGCTTGACAATATGCCATTTTTCAGAGTTTGGCATGCAGACCAACAAAGAAGCCAGTAACATCAGTGCTGCTAGCATAAAACCCTCTTTGTGCACTTAAACAGTTGTCAAATAAGAAGAAGACGAACCCTATCACCCCGAACTGGCAGATGTGCTGCTCACACTCCCAGTGCAAAGCACTTCTGAGGCACATCACGAGTTTTCTGGAAGTGGGAAGATCTTCGAAAACAGCCGTCATGAAGTTAAGCAGAGCGAGGGCTTTCAATGGAGGCTTCAGGTGAGAGTTATAAAAAGTGCATCCAGATTTACAGAGCTGGCATTGTGTCAGGAATAGACATTCCATCAAGAATAAAACAGTTACTCTCTGCTCCACTTCTAAAGTGCCAAAGATTATTTACAGTGTAACACACTCAATAAACAGACAAGTGCTTTTAAAGCACAGTGTTTGTATCCAGGGTCCTACCTGCCGAGAGGGAGTTACAGCTGTGTGTTTACACTCTGCATCGTCCTGAGGTGAATCACTCCGACGTGCCGCCATCATTTCATTTCACAGAGGGGGGAGATGTCCTTTAGAGCCCACATTGAGGTGAGGAAGATGAAGCCCCAAAATGAGAAAAACATCAGATCCTAATCCACATCATCCTCCTCCTTCATGCCCATCAGCAACTGAAATCTGCAGAAAAATATAGATATTTACCACAGTGAAGTATAAACTCCTATTTAACAAGCTAATCCAAACATAAGATATCCTCAAAGGTTGTTTATGGGCTGTTAAAACCAACCAAATACAGCTTATTATTGCAACAGTGCATAAAAAGAACAGTCCATGTGTCTATAACTCATTATAGTATAACTATATGTGAGGTAGAATAAATAGAAAAGTTTTCATTTTATCTTTTCTTGAGCATGATTAATGGGCCACACCAACAATAGCAGGTGCATAGTTGAGTCAGTTCTGTTTTTATTCCGTTATGTCAGATTGAAACATTCCTGGCAGTCATTCACCTGTAAAAACTTCAACCAAATTGTGCACATTAAAAATAATCTAAATGAATGACTTTCCGTCAGTGAAAGTGCACAAAAGGGATGTTCCAAGGACGATTTTAAAGGCGCTACAGCAGACATCATGAATGAATCCACCATAAATGCTGTTTCTAACATGATTCACCTCCAAAATGTCAGGTTTTTGTTTTGTTTTTCTTTCATTTTACAGCTGTTTGAAGCAACAGAATCCGAGTGTGGTTGTTACTACGAGCTGTTGTTGACAAATAAAAGCTGACCCGCCGGACGACAGGTTGTTTCCGAACAGAACCTACCTGTTACAAAACCTAGAAACTGCCCAAAAGAACCCACTGTTCATATTTATGTAGAGAGAATTATTATTTCCGGATGTCGCAGTCGATCCAAAGATGGGTTAAAAAGGCTGTCAAAAGATTCCAAAGCGGGATTTTCAGTTTCCTTTCAGAAGCAGCCTGGCTGACCGCTGACGTTCACTACCTGTTAGGAAAAACATGATGAAAAAAACACGGTACACGCCCTTCACGGTGCAATTCTCCGTTAGGGAGACGCGGTGGAAATTCATTTCTCGGTGTTCATTCATGTCCATCCATTTCCGACGGTAAGTTCGATGCCAAATTCCTCAAATTAGGGACAAAAAGTAACGTGTACTCCTACGTGGTCCCGTTTGGCGGCGCGACAATCTGAACATTCACTGACGAATCTCCAGACCAGGCTGGAGCTCCTCCTCTAAGCCTGCCCCCCTGAAGGCTACTGTCCAATCAGAAAGCTGCTTTAAATTTGGAATTGAGAATCGGACCAATTGGAGACGTTGTTACATAATGTCTTCAATAAAGAGTAGAAGCTGGTTCATTCTGGTCATCACCTGAAAAGCTCTATTTAATACAACAACGTTAATCCTACAAAAGCTTATAACGGCATATATTTACACTTATTTAAGTAAATAATGTCCCTTTTAAATCACCATGCATAGAAATCTGTTTTCTTATACCAACGATAAGCACAAATCTATATGTATTAAGTTCTAATAATATGTTTGCTCTATTTTTAACTTTAGTGGATGACCTTATTCTGCCAAGCTGCTACACATTAGTAAAGCCTGGTTTAGTAATTCTGCTAAAGAGATAAAAATGACATGTAAACAACATGTGTCTCCTTTACCATTATTGAGACGTATAAACACTGAGATTGTGCTTCTGCTAATGTTTCATGATCAGCACTCACTAAGTTTAAAAAGACAAGCATACATTTAAAGGATTCACCCACCTAAACAGAGCTAATCAACTCTTTATTGCAACATACTGTCAAAAAGTCTTTTACACCTTTAGAGCAAATCCCAACAACATCACTAAAAACACTCAGGCAACTGACTTGAGGCCCACACACACATTGCCCCAACATTCACCCAGTGAAACATATTTGCCCATCTATTGTCAACTGTAACAGCAGTGTTCTTAACTTTATTATAGTGACATATAGGGCATGGCAGCCACATGGGACTCAGTAGATCATGAAAAACAGGGCTGCACAGCAGATCCATGCAAAGACAATGACTGATAGTGTTCTATTTGCTGGCTACTCCAGCAGCACAATAGAAGGCAGGACAATAGGACAAGCTTCTTCAGCTAAAGAGAAGAGCTATTGTTTAACGAGCTTGTGCACCTTGACCCAAACAATGGAGAACTTAAACTGATGGAAGCTGTTGTCTGCATTATGTGATGGTAAACATCTTCATATTTCATCTCACACAGTTTTTTATTAAACCACGTTTGACATCAGTCATGATTCTGCATCACTAACAAAACTCAGGCAATAAGTGTTGGTGTTTTTCAACACAGTCTGTTTCTTTATGGATTACATGTGTTTATAAAAATGCTCCCCGATCTGTAAAAAGTTTTACAGCTTTCTGCTTATGTGGTATTTTGGCTCCAGATAACATTTTAGTTACCGCAGCAGAGCGATCATCTATTTGTTGTACTGTAAGGAAGCTTTCCATCATTTCTGAGTGTTTTACACTAAACATATAGCTGCAGAATGAAGTGACTTAAACATTCAGCAGAAAAGCAGATAAGCTCTTTTTGTAGCGGCCGAACGTTTGGCTGGATTAGGGCATCACATGAAGCACAAGTTCAATTCCAGGTAATGTTTGGATTAGGACAGGTGGAAATGACTGTGCAGCTCTGCATGCTGAGGGTTTGTGTGTGCAGCAAGGTTTCAAAAAACACAAACATTCGTCATGCAAATACAAGGCTCTCCAAGCACGTGTGTACCGAGTCATTACAGATTTTTTTAACCTGGAGCGGAGACTGCGTTTAAGAGGATGAAGAATGCTGCCTACTCCTGGTTGTATAAGATCTGGCACTGAATTAGATGACTGGACTAAACCCAGCAACAGTATTCAATCAAGCCTTCAAGACCAGATTGGGACAAATTAAACCCAACAACCACTGCAGAGGATGTTCTTTCTATTTGTGAACTACGACACGTCCCAGTATAGCAATGGTGACCACATTGGATAGTGGCCCTTGAGGACCAATAATGGTCAATATTAGTGAATTTCCAAAGGTGGATTGAAGAATGTAATATTTTAGTATCTATAAGTTGGCATAATCAACTTCTGAATTAATTTTTACTCACATCTAATTATAATACTGTAAAGACACCATCACTCTTAACTTGGCCAAAGCTAAATAATTGCCGGCTGGCACTCCCTCAATTTACTACACAATAATTTTAATTTGGTTTAAAGTACAAGTTATTGTACAAAAACTGCACCCTGCAGCTCTGTCTACTTCCCAGGAAACTTGAATTGATTCAATTTTATTCAAATCAAAATTAAAGCTCTAAAAATGTGTATAGACTGTGTTGAATTATACAACGAACCCCTAAAGATAAGGACACTATACTTCTCTCCAGTAATTTCTGTTTTAATTTAACTCTTAGAAAAATTTTCAAAAATGCTCCATTCTCCCAAAACTGCCAATCCCGAGGAGCACAGATTAAATATGGTGTTGTTCTGGTGAGGTGAAATCGAATCTGTGCTCTCCGTCTGTAACCACAGGCTTCGTATGTCAATGCGGGGATATGTGGCCATTCAGATACACAATCCTGGTTTTGTTTCTTTTGTGTCAAGTCGCAGTTTACCTGAAGCCCACTTTCCACAGACGGCCCCAGCTTCTGTTCCCTCAACGAAGCTCTACAAAGCCACAGCATGAGAAACCTGCCAAGCTTTTTGTCCACTCTTCCTTTCACCAAACCCTGCATCAAGGTGAAGGACAATGGCCTGTGAGCTCCCAGGGCAATATGTGGGGGGCATTAGTACTGGGGGAAGTTAACAACAACCACCAAGTGCTGATGTTTTATGATAGGGATACATGGAGTTTCAGCCGCTGGTACAAAGAGAGTCTTTGTAGTTTGGGCTACACAGACAGCAAAGACAGCCCTGAAGATTTTTTTTAACTTACTTTACATCTCAGCATCTGAAGGTGGTCCAAACAAGTAATAAAAAAATCATAATTCTAGAATTTGAGGGACAATAAGTGTTTAATTTGAATTCATCCACTGAGCAGTCAATCTATCAGTTCATACAACCCAAACAGGACTTGTAGCTGAAGCTGGAATATTATCTTTGACTTATGAAACATGTTTATTGTCAGGGTTTTATTTCTTTTTAACAGTTAGTACAAATTAATCTGACCAAAACTGACTTTGTTTAAAAAAAAAAAATGGTGGAACATAAAGGTCAGAAAACAAATTCAACCTCTGACATGAATTTACTGGCTGAATTACTTTGTCTTTTTTCGATTTTCAATTAAAACTCACATCATGAACCAAAATAATTTGAATTCAAAATTAAAGCATCATCATTTATTTTACATATAACAGATCAGAGAGTGAAATTAAAACTTTACCTACTTGTTTCTGTAGGACTGATACTTTTATTTTTGACTCAAAGTTCATATTCTATTTCATATAAGATGCTCATATTTTCTATCCACACATAATAATATTTAGATAGTTAAAAGAAATCTTCAAAGTGAATAATTTTTCATCTTTTGGTATTTGTGAAAGACACTGCTGCCATAAACATCAGATGTGAACACCATCACACAAAAATGTCAAATTAAAATGAAAACAGTCTGCTGGTGCTGGATGTTTATTAATCTGCTCAGAGGCTGTAAAATATGTAAAATAAGAAAAAAATGATTTATAAAATGAAGTGAAATCTCTTAGTGTTTGGTTCCAGTTTGCATCCTGGATCAAACAGATACAGTATGGTGAGAGGACGCTATGTGGCCTGCATGCTGCGCCCGCTGTATGTTTTCCATGAGTCAGAGTGGGCATCATCTTGATGCATGAGGATGCCAAGGTCCATAAGCTCTCTCCATCTGTCACCAACGTCCTCTCCTGATGAGCAGCTTCTCTTTCTTTTACTTCTTTGTCCCCATGTGCATAATAACTGCATCAAACTGTGTGAAAACCCCCTAAAACATTCCACCAACTAACAATCACACACTGTGTTTTTCATGTTTATTACAGGTAAATATACAGTAAAGTTAAAAAATTGTAAAAAATTGTGATTCAAATTTTTAAATCTTATACTTCATCTTTCCAGTTTTACTGATGATGCAGATGTGCTGAAAGCAGAAGAGATGGGGGGGGGGGAGGTTAAACATAACATTAGCTGCTGTCAAATAAAAGCAAAATTGAAAACTTGTTATAGCGCTACAGATTTTAAGATCCAGTTTTCCCACAAAATACAACATTTTTCATTCCAGTCATAATAATCATAAAATAGTAAAACCTGGAATTGCAATCTAATCTACAGATATAAGTTTACATACATCATCTTTGGGAGTTGTGTGTGTTCACCTTATATTTCTGTGGTGGGATGAGGTCAGATAAGAGGGGAAGCTTGAACTCTGTCTGATAATTAGATATAAACCACCACATTCCACAAGCCTTTCACTATGAATTACATCTTCCAACACATGCAAGATGGGCTCACTCAATCACACAGAGCATACAGTGCGAGCAGTACATACTGTGCACGGCACACTCAGTACTGGGAGTGAAGCTTCACATGAGTTAAAGGTGAATATGAGGCCAAATATTTACAGATAAGAAAGATGGCAGAGTTCCTACAGGACTGAATCAACAGAAATGGACTTAAAATAAACCTTCAGGTGTGTTAAAAATAAAACTGAAAAAAGATGTAAATGATGCTTTACTAAGAGAGAACATTTTAGATGGAAGAAAGAAATTATGATCGGGATTTTAGGCACATTTCAGTTATTCTTAGATCATTTTATAAATGCATTTTCAGTTATCATCTTATATAACATGAGATGCCAACTAACTGTAAGGAAAAAAGAATGACATTTTACATTTTCCATGTAATTAAAAATGTTTGTCTTTTTTTGTTTTGAGAAAAATTGCTTCAACTTTTTAAATATTAACATTATTTTGTTTTAAAAAAAAAAAAATTTTCATTCAGTTGTTCACAAATAGCCCTTTAAAACATTGCTGAGCTTTTTCCTATTTTTTCTACTTTTCACAAGGAAGCACACATCATGCACCTCAGTTCCCCCAAATTGTGATTTACACCAAAAATAATAGTCTCATCTTTGTTGTATCGACATTATCAGATTTATTAACCATGAAAACTTCATTATTAGTTCAGTAGTTTTCTTCTGCATCGAGCTCCAGGACTTTAGAAGGAACATCAAATCCATTAACACACGTCTGATTCCACAGAGTCTCGACTATCTTTTGGTGTTTGTTGCAGGTTTATAACATCATTTGTTCCTGCAGTGATAAAAATCTGAAGGTTTCCAATTTTTTCTTTTCTGGATCATAGTATCTGGAAATTATTAGCAATCCAGATCAGTCCTGGTAACTGCACCATTTATTGTGGCACTACATGCAGATATGTTAAAAACAGCTTTATCTCACAATGATGAAGGATCCAGACGGTGGTCTAGATCCCCCCCCCCAAAAAAAAATCTAACCACTTCTTCTTTGGGCCATTTCAGAGATTTTCTGAAAATGTCATCACAAGCTGTCCATAAGTTTTTGATTTATCTTTCTGACAGATAGACAAATTAACAAACCCTGGCGAAAACATTAGCTCCTATAAAACAGCAAAATACAACCATCAAACTGCAACATGAAATAAAAAGGAACTGATACTGACAGTCTGTCCAGAATTAAACGTTTTAGATGAATCAGCTCTAAAACAAACATTTGATCATTTTACACACAGAAACGGCTGATAGAGATTTAAAACAACCTCAGTTGTAAAACCTTTTCACGCAGGAGCTAAACTCACCCAACAACAGGTTGGGTGAGTTTAGGTTTCATGGAGCGTGAGCGCATCTCTTTGATTTACTGCTTACTCTGCCTCTTTCATCTCTTTTTAAGGCTTTTCAAAAGGTCATGTGCTTTTCAGCAGCAACGTTAAACTCACGACTTACATTCAGGTCACGGAAGTATTCGTTGTAGTCCAAAGCATAGCCAACAACGAAGCAGTTGGGAATTTCAAATCCAACATCTATCAAAGCAAAAACAGATGTGAATGTAAAAGGTGTCATTAAAGGACTTCATGATTTTGAGTTGTGTGACACAAACACTCCCAAAATGTCCACTGGATAGACTCAGAAATACGCAACTTGACTTAATTTGATTAAAGAAAATTAAGATTGTTACAATTTGCTGATTAAGTAATTAAAACAACTAAAAAACATTCAAGAAAAAGAAAAAGAAATCTTAGAGAAAGAAAAAAATTGAAGTATTTATTTATTTATTTATTTATTTATTTATTTATTTATTTATTTATTTATTTATTTATTTATTTATTTATTTATTTATTTATTTATTTATTTATTTATTTATTTAATATTTTATTTGGTCAGTTTACAAATCATTTAAGACATTTAAATAAATCAAACCTTCAAAGTTCTTAATCTAAAATGTAAACTTGAAAAAAAAACAGGACATTTATGGAGCTCTTCAGGGGATTTATAGAAACTGAAGAAAGATTTTTCACTTTTAATCCTGATTTAGTCACATTATAAACATCTAGAGGCATAAATGCAAACTACAACCAAATGATTAGACACTGACAGTCTCCCAAGGCCAAAAATGTTTCGTACTGTATTTTCTGGATGAATGCGTGTGTTCTTTGACGTGGACATTTTACATCACTATTAGGTGTGAAAACATTTAGACAACCAGAACATTCATGAAGCATGTTGTGTGTTTAACAGTTGCATGAAGCTCCAATGAGAGAAGTCAGTAACCCTGATATCTCCTCTGTACAGCAGTATACTATCACGTTGGGAGTCCAAACGGACAAAGGACTCCTTCTTAACCTTCAGATAAAAATGTATTTGAAGATTTATAGTCAAATATTTCTCAGAATCCTTGATAGTGTTCATGTTCTAGTTAAACTTGTTGATCACTGCGAGGAACACAACTGAAACAAGAGTGGAACAAAAGATACGAGGAAAAAAATCAGCTGTACAAAATACTTACAGTCAGTCAGACTTTCAGTTGCATTAGAGACCCTCTTCACCAGCAGACTGAAACAAATGAATCAATGTGTTTACATGTTTAAAATGCTGCGGAGCATTCCAAAAGTTTACATTTATTAGCATGTACATCTTTGGATTAGATTCCTTCCTAACTGAAAAACTATAAAAAAGTAATTTAAAATGCCATCGCCTTTTAAATTATTTATGTATATACTGTATATGTTTTGGTGGACATTAAGAATCAAATTATTACTGTGATACCCCATGTTTGGTTAAGTTTAGTTAGTTTTTTGAGTAGAACAGATGGTACAGTAGCATTAAAAGTACTTCTAGAGTCAACAAATAACATCTTGGCGTGTTTTTACCCTCCAGGTGCTTTAATACTTGATCATGAGGAGGCAATATTTGCAGATAGAAAGTTACTTGTGAGACAAACTCAACTTTACTTCTCAACTCTCAAGTTAATTTAGAGTTTAAGGATTTACAGTATGAAACAACACACACACAAATCACTGATTAAAATCAAAGTTTCTACATTTTTGTGATAAATACAGAAGGAAGTGGACAGTAAACTGTGTGTGTGGGAAGATGTCTATCATGTCTATGATATTTGGGAGTACTAGGAAACAGCCCACAGACACAAGACAGCAATTGTAGACAAGTGATATCTTCTACTTCAGCTCATCATGAGCTCGGCATTTCCCTCACAGTGGAAAAACTATGACGAGTAAAACCGACTCACCCTGCAACCTTGACCATCTTGGGTTCAAAGGTCTCCACATGCTTCAGAAGAGCCTTCATGGTCTTTCCTGTGTCGACTATGGCCTGAGGGAAGGGAAGAGCAAAGGAAGTGGGAGGAAAGTGGGACATTTGAGAGTAGACTGATGAAAAGATACAAGGAAAGAAATTACACCCCCCCAAAAACAAAAAATATATATTGTATAGAAAAGTTTCAAATAACTGCTTCTAATGTTAATATTTCATTTCTTAGGTTGATGTTTCATAAACAAAAATGAAATTCCCAGTTTTGGCAAGAAGTGCTAACTAGAAATGCTGATCATTTTTTTTATTTCCAATTTGCTATTTTCAAGCATGTTCATGATATAAATGCTTTTTGTAGTGCTACTATTATCATACAGGTCTATATTACACAGCGGCTGAAGGATGTGTAGTACTTATTGCATGTTCAGGACACTGATTGGTCCTGGATAAAAATAAATAATTAAAAATCCAAAGCAGTTTGTTCTGGTTTTAGACATGAATCCAGAAATCTTTGCTACTGAAATATGATCTTGAAGAAAAGAAACTCTTTTTGTTCTTTGTGCAACACAAAACAAACAAAAGGACTTTTCATGTAACTAGACAAAAGCAATCCATAAAAAACAGATAAAAAGTCATTGATCAAACTCACCTCCACAATGAGAACACTCTTGGTTACATGGAAAAGAGGAAAGGCAGATCAGTTTTAACACTTTTAACCAAAGTGCAAAGACAAAGCTGCTTTCTTGCGTTTAATAGAGACGGTTTCCATAGCAACAACATTGGCAGCCTCCTCACAGTCTTAATAAAAACACAGACCGGTCATTCTCCTCCTCGCACTAATGAACATCTGTTTGAGCAGAAGTCACCAGAGGGTTCGGCTGCTGCTCTCTTTTTTTCAGCCAGGATTCAAATGAACTCTTTGAGATGTTGTTGAGACTTTTTGTGAAAGTGTCTATGGTTCAGGGAGAATATCGGAGAGAATGCAAGCGGCCGGCCAATGTTCTCTGTCCTCACCTGAACGCTGTTATGTAACAACACTATGAGACAATGAGCTGACTGGGACAAGTCAACACACACAGAAAACAACTCAAACACAGCCAACCTGTCTCACTGCATAAACATACCCTACAGCCAGTTCCTCCTTGTTTCATTTGTAATTTAGATTTACTAGTTTTTTTTAAAGCAGCTCAAAATTTGTATTTTTTAGGTGTTCAGAATCAGTCAGATAGTCAAATTTAAAGGCATCAAAACAACAAAGAATTGTACAGGAAAATGAATATGACAGTTATTTATTTAGTCTTGAATTTAATAAAATGATAGGTTACTTATTTATTAATAACTAAGTGATTTGAGTTGATACTCCAATTCTGTAAATTACATCTGTTGAAAGGAAATCAAATATTTTTTTCCTGTAAGTTTAGAGGACAAAGACTGTGTGAAATAGAAACAACCACTAATTAATAAAGATAATACAATATATTTCTACCTGCTTCAAACAGGAAGCAGTGATTTTGTATTTAGAGGTGCTGCCATGTTGTATTTTTTGGAGTCAGAGTGTATCAACATGCAGGTGTGAAAGTCCTGCCTTCTCACCTGCACACAGTCATGGTGTAAATGTATCTTTTAAAAATGAATATATTGAAAATACAACAACAAAATAAGAATTACATGAATTAACAGAATTCAACATCTGGAAAATTATGTGAGGTGTGTTGTTATTTATTTAGTCCAGACAATGTTCCATTACATGGAGGAGAGTTTTTAATTGTCTAATTATCTAATAAGTGAAGGATCTGGACTCAGTTTAAAATAGGTTTATTAAAAAAGTTGACAGGTGAATGTTTTCCTCTTTATCTCAGTGTTTCTTTTTGCCTCGGCTACCTGATTGTTTTTAGTAATACACATATCTGTTTATTTTCATGTTTAACCCTCCTTGAGTGTAAAATCACTTTACATTCGTGAAAATTCCTGATTTATAAACACGAATATCTTGTTTGAGTTTTACTCGTCAAACTGCCAGTAAAACAGGTAAAATGTGAATAAAAGATCTCTAATGAACGCTGCAGGTTGACGTGGTGCTGAACATACCAGCTCCCCCATCCAAAGAATTTGACCCCCTTTAACTGAGAGTTAAAACTCGACTCAATGTTACATCTGAAAGGAGGTCAAACTCTGCAGGGAGCGGCTGGAATCCAGTCCAACACCAGGATTCAGTTCCGTCTGCCGAGAGTTTCTTTCACTGAGCTGCAGGTTGCAACATACTGATGACCACTTACGTTTTACCAAAATAAAAGGGCCAGCCTTTTGATTTTTATTAACATTTTTGTATGTTTGTTCATATATAATGTGCATCAGTATGATGCTGAGGGGGATTAATGGGTAGTATTTCCTCATGATGCCACAATTTGACCTCTCAGTCACTCCTGACACAAGATTAAACAGTAAATCTGCCTCGTGCATGTTTGTTTGGCTGAAACTCCTGATTCATTGCAGCCTGGTGATGCATGAGATGGACAGGTTTGTTGGTGTATTAGAACTTGAGCTCTATGATTCAAGAGTAAAACGCACATCTGCAGCTGTGTTAATGTAGAAACACTGCATATTCTGATAGAAGCGCGTGGGTTAGAGTGGATTCTCTGTTGCCCCTGTGGTAAAAACATGAACGTACAGTTTAACAGCTCCCTCTTCAGGTTGAGCTAAATCTGTTCAGAACAGTTGAGCTTCTAAACCTGACACCAAAATAAACACACACACCTTTCCATGTAGAAAAGACAGATCACTGCTTCCAATAATGTGCAAGTCTTCAGTTGATTGGTCGTTCTGGAGAGAAATAAACCAGAATGATGAGGGTTTATTTTTGAATAAGAATAAGAATGTGATGTAGAGTTTATTGATGAGATGACAGAGAACAAAGCTTTTATTTTATTGAATTTATTCAATAGCGAGCTGCTGTACGAACAACAAAAGTTGTTGTAATCTAAACAGTAATGTAACTTTCATGAAAGCCCCTCAAGCTGTGTTCACTTTATCCAGATACACATTCAGTGGAATCTTTTAAAAACTTTTTTTATATATATAAATACACTTTGATAGAATGCTCATAAAATCCTCTCCAGAGCAGGAAAGAGAGTGAAGAAATGCGACGCCATGTAGAGAAATATCAATCAGATATATGACTTGTGCCAAAATATACAGCCGTATAACATGACTCAGGTGACAGGGTTGAAAGTTGTACTGCTTTATCGCTCCCAGACTTTATATGTTCCAGGTGATAGATGCTGTCATCAGCTGTTTTTCTTGGCTCCAGCTGTTTCGCCAGTGACGAGGAGTTTATTTTCATGTCCTGAGCTGCAGTGTTGCTCCACAATTAATAATTCATGAGATTTTCTGCCCCCATCCCTCCCTGAGCAACAGCGACATCTAGTGATCGTTGCTGTCACCAAGTGTATGTGTAACTATGAAGAGGTATCCCCCTCCAAAAGGCTTTGATCATCTGGTATTAATTTAAGTTTTTGTGCATAAAATGTAGAAAAAGCAGTAAACAGTTCCACTTGGTTTGATGAAATTTGATTTGTTTAAACACTAAATTTACTGCTAGCTTTTAAAAACTTTTTAAGGATTTATAAATTAGTAATCTGCCATAAAGGATGAACCTAAAGAAATGAACCTCTAAGGGAACGTAGTTCTGATCACTCTTCAGAGTTTTTCAATGTCTACATTTTACCCACCAGGTAGCTCTTCAGACGGATAAACTCGACCCTCGTCTCCAGGTACCGGTTG
Source organism: Pachypanchax playfairii (assembly GCA_006937955.1). Lineage (NCBI taxonomy): Eukaryota > Metazoa > Chordata > Actinopteri > Cyprinodontiformes > Aplocheilidae > Pachypanchax > Pachypanchax playfairii. The sequence goes on from SSNP01000001.1 coordinate 8,979,787, forward strand.
GAGCTGCGGCCCAGAATCTTGATGAACTCCACCAGATCTGAACAGAACTTGTAGCCTCCCTTCAGGACGCACAAGACCATTATCTTAGAATCCTCAAAGTCCTCCATAATGTAGCGTGCCAGACGCTCTATCCTAGAGGATAGATGAAAAAAAAACCAGCAGGTGATGATTAAATACACTTCTCAGGCACATGCGTGCTCTTACCTGTTCATGATGACTCCGTGTGGAATGTAAACGTTCTCGATGTCATGGTGATAATGTTCAGGGTATGTGAACAGATCCAGACTGTATCCGGACCAATCGTCTTTAATCTAAAATACAAAATAATTACTGAGAGATGTGCAGACAGCTAAACATTAAACCCCTGGAATCCCAAAAATTAATGTAACAATTGCTGTAATTAGTGGGTTTTTTTAAAACATAATTTTGGACATTTTATAATAAAGTCATTGTTTTAAAATTACTGAATAACCTTAACACAGCTTAGATCAGTGAGAAGTAACTAGCAGCACTCTTATCTCCTCAGACATAAACATAATTCATCCTTATTAAAAACTACTTCCTGTTAAAACTTTTGAGAATAAAACCTAAACTGCTGAGTTAATATTCACCAGAAAAGCACAGAAATAATTGATCAACAAACCACAATTCCTCTTTTCATTGCTGCATCATCCATTTGTGGTGGAGCTGACATGATAAAAAATGTTCTTCACCTGGAGCAAAGTTTAGTTCCCTTGTATAGAAATACAGATATCTGTTAGTGTTCACTCTCCAGACCTTTTCGTACATCCTTGTGAAATTATTTAGAAATAAAAAAAAACTTTAAATGTTGCGTTGTGATAAATGATCAAGTGAAAGAAGTTCTCATGGGTTAATTTATCCTCACTTACTGTCTTGTTGTCGTCTTTTTGCAGCAGCTTAAAATCCAAGAGGAGAGAACGTGGTGCAGAGTTGTCCGAAGAAGTCATGTGACCACATGGGCTGTGTGGTCACACTTGAGTCATTTAGGTTAAAGAAAAGCGTTGTTTCGGTTATTGAGGCTTAAATCAGTCTCATGTGATGCTGCGCCGGTCTGTGGCTGCATCACAGACGTCTGTGGGGGGATGGAGGAGAAAGACCTGCAAAGATCTGGTTCTATAAATGTCTTCAGGACTCAGTAATCACCAGGTTGTTTCTGCAGCCCTCAAATATGTTAAAAATCCTAACGTAACAGTAAATGTAACTTTACAGCCTGAGGGAATGTGTGAGTTTAAATATCTAAACACTTTATAATTATTGCCAGTAAGGCATCATAACAACTCATACATCTTAAAATAAATCATGTTTTTTATACACATGCTCAATTTTAATTTGATTGAAGCAACAAGTTGCAGAAAAAGTTGAAGGGATTAAGGTTTTTTTCTAAAATCTCTTTTCAAAGAAATAAAGAAAAGTGCTGCAGGATGTAAAATAAGAGCTTTTTTTTACAAATACACAGTGTCATTAAAAGATGATGATCTCATTGTTTTTAACAGAAGGTTCAAAAAGACTCAGGGCTCAAACTCAGGAGCATTTCTGGAAATGATCAGTTTGTTTTTTCATTCCCAATCCTGACAAAACACTTTAGAAATATCACCATCTTTACCATGAACATAGCATTAATGCAGACAGGATTTGAAGCAACAAGAACCCCTTTAATCTGGAGTAAAACAGTCCGGATACTAAACTGAGTTGAACATTTCCATTTCTGGTGTATCTCCAGAGGTCACAACAAAAAACACACAATAAAAGTACTTGTAAGTGTCTGGACATATGAATGTAAAGGCTGGGTTAAGATGTTGACTCTGGTCTGCAGCTAATTTTGGGGGATGTAGATGGTTTTGAAGTTCTCAAAGAGCTTGATGTCCTTCTCCAGCTGACTCATTGCCTCCTCCAGCTGGATCTTGTAGGCTTTCTTTGACACGGTGTCGATGATGAGAGTGAGGCCCTGGTACTCACGATGAAGCGCATCCCACTTCTTCTTCAGGTCCTGAGGAGGAGCCACATGAGGGGGAACAGAGGGATGACAAATGGTTTTCTTTTTTGTCTAAATAAATTAGATGAAATCAAATTTCTTTAGCTTTAAAGCTATAGTGCGTAACTTTTACATGTCCGTGAATGTCCGTTTCAGCCAAGCCACTATTAGAGGAGATGACACAATGCAGATTAAGCCGATCGGCTCCTCAAACATCTCACGGTATTTTTCAATATATATCATTTTTACTTTGCGTGTCGACCGGCGACATTCCTGCGCTAGCGCGCAGGAAATTACATCTTTTACGTCACAACAAGAAGGGAGGGGGAGGACGAGCGAAGAGTCTCGTAGCAGGAGGCAGAGTGCAGGCAGAACAGGAAAGCGACATGGCGGAGAAGCCAAAGAAACGGCCAAGACACACTTATCTGGAAGTTCTTCCAAAGAGTCCATCTTTTTTCAACAGCTGTCCTTATTCAAACAGAATAAAAATGTTGTGGAATCGCGAATCACAGCGGCAGAGGGATAGCGGTTGGGGGAAGGGGGGGAGACAGGTGGGCGTACGTCATATGGAAGCGCCAGCTTCATTGTTGTAATAACGCAAAATTCAGCTAGGGGGCGACAGAAGTTACGCACTATAGCTTTAATAAAGATTAACATGAACCAAAATGGTCATTTCATTTTGTTTTCTTCTCCAGTGGTTCCAGATGTCTGTTTGATCCTGAAGAAACTGGATGCGTGAGTTTGAGTACCTTCAGAATAGCTTGGCGCTCCTCGTCTGACAGGTACCGCTTGGCTTCCTGCTCCCTCTGTTCCCTTACGGAGCGTTCGTATTCCTCCCGAGCCCTCTGCTCTGCTTCACTGCGTTGCTGCAGGTATGCAGGGATTTCACCATAATCCTGCAGACAGAATGAAGAAATGTTAGCTTCTCCTTGGATCTGCTGGATCGAGGATTTTAGACTCAGGTCTGTTTGAATGATGCTAAATTCACTGTGAAATCTCTTTTTACTCTGATGGAAACAAATACCTTTTTCAGGACATATTTGGGGACGAGTCCAGAGTTTTCCAGGAGCTGTTTGTGTCCTTTGTTGTGGTCTACATATATGGGTTTAGGCTTCACCGGCACTGTTACAGTTGTCCTTAAAAAATCTCTCTTGGTATGAATTCCCATCACGGGGTTATCCGTCCTCGTAGGGACAGGCGGCTTCCTCACAGTGCAAGTAAACGTTTTATGGACATTTTCTGACCTCTCTGTCTCTAAAGGATTACAAAACACAACATCAATTATATCTGAAAGACAAATAAAGCTGTAGTTCAGCAGAGGAACTCACTCTTAGGTACGTCAGGCTTCTTCGACTGCTTTTGAAGGAACTTCTCGGGAGATGGTAATTCCACTTGAGATGGTCCCATGGACCTCCTAGCATCTTTGGCTAGCTTGTTCTCAAGAACGACAGCTTCTCTGAACTTGGATACATACCTTTAGAAACATTTCAGAGCACAGGACATAAGCTTGAACATTACAATGTAAAAATCACAAGGGAGAAAGAAAACAAAGGGAGTAAATGGAAACAGTCCTTTTTCTGTTTGTACTTAAACCTCATGTTCTTTGGTGCCAGGTTTGTTAGTTTGGGTTTGAATTTACCACTTTCTTATTATATCCTAATTTTCTATATTCTAACATGTTTTTTGAAAATTTGAGCAAAAATGTACAACCTTAATTTAAAAAAATTAAAATGTGTAAAGTGTGAATAAAACCAAAAATTAGTTATTTGTAGTTTGTATTCCTAATAGAACGTACACATCATATCAGACGTTGAAAATATGACCCCATGGGAACATGGTGATGTTTTCATTGTGTTTTTGGACGGATTTAATTATAACACTGATTTTAAATAGTAGCTCATATATAAGTGTAATGCTAAATGAAGGTGAAATTTCCTGTCAGGTTTTATTAGATTAGATTTTCTTAGATATAAGGGTTTTTATTTTCACATGGTATTAAAAATAATTGTATCAAATATGCTGCTTTTCTTTCAGTACAAGATCAAAGTCCTTCACAGGGGATTTGATTTAACAAATTTTTATAATTAAAAGCTTCCTATATGTTTAGAGTAAATCAAACATGTTTAGTTTAAATGTTCCTCTTATTATAAGCAGATGTATGTGACTGATATGCTAAAAACAGTTCCGGGTATAACTTACAATGTTTTCTGTGTTTGTTTTAAATTGAAAGACGTTTTTCCGATATTTCTCAAATTGTTTTGTACAGTTAAAGTAACCCAAACATGTGAAAGAGTCACTGACCTTGGTGGTTTTTTGATTTCCCTTTCTTCCTTTGGAATAAGATTGTAGACGCTTTCTAGTGGCTGAAAGGTTTTTGACATCTTGAATAACTTGTAACACACGACGGTGAAACCCTGAAAACGACGGAGTGTTTGACAACAGAAGGCCTGTTTGTTACTAAGCAACAGTACTCCAAACGTGGCATTCCGCAACAGTTGGAAAACAATTATTTTCAGTGTTACGTGCTTTTATCTAAAAAATGTAAAAAATATACAAACATTTCACAATAAAAGATATATTTTTTTTTTAAATCCATTTTTCCGTGAGCACACTTTTACAAAATATTCTCACTTGAAATTACATTTTGACGTTCAGGAAACAAGCCACGTTTTGACGGTGAAGTTTCTAATTTCCGAGGTTAAAACTTGAACTTAAATCTAGCACAGTATCTATCCGACATGGGACAGTATTAAAAATACAAAACTGTGCTTTTGAAAACAGTTTTTAGTTATTTGGTTAGGCAAAAATTTGTGTTGCTATTTATAAAGTTATTTGGAGCATATATATGGAATTATTTGTCACACAACTTTTTAAGCTTGCCGCGAATAAATACTTTTGTCCATATGGGCTTGCCGTAGTGAGCAGAGCTTCCGGCTGTGTGCAAGAAATTTTTTGAATAGAGAACAAAACAGACTGCACTAAATTATTTACTGTGTTGCACAAAGAGCGAAAAACCACGATTGTACGTGAGTGTTTAATTTATAATCTTTACAGAAAGGAAACATTTTAAACACAGGTTGCTGAAAAGAAATCTTCATTTTCACATATTTGAAAAACAAACTTTTTACTTGTTCTAAGTCTCATTTTAGTCTGCAAACGTCATCAACATTCTGCGTTGTGCATTGTTGTTGATTGAGGTTGTTCACTGCAGATACATGCATATTGATTCTTTTTATTAGGTCGTATTTTGGTTATTTCACTATGCTGCTAAGATTTAAAACCCCACAAATTCTAAAAAAAAAAAAAAAATAGTAGGCAGATGACTGGCACCTTCTGTAGGTTTTCCAACAGTTACGGAAGCCTTGATCATTAAAACAGATACAATAAGAAGGCTCACGACTTATCAACAATGATCTAAATCAATCATTTTCTCTTGATCCTGTGCAGAGTTGCAGGGGAGCTGGTGCCATTCTCCAGATGGGCGAGCATCAATAATCTAATCACAGTAATGCAAACTGACATTTTTCAACATTTGTGCTACCTTTTAATTTTTTTGGATTGTTATTTTCATTAAACAGTAACTATTATGTTTTTTTTTTGTTTATTATGTTTCTTTCCACACAAGAACCAGCTGATTCTTCATCACTCCCGAATGGGACCACTGAATGCAAGTCAGCTTGTTATAAGAACAGCCAGATGCTGCCTGTTCTCATTTTCAGTATCAAAATCATGGTTTTCCACCAAAACTGGGCCCCTGGGGGACAAAAACCTCCTGTTAATGGGTCCACCTGGGGCAGGAAAGTCAACAGTTGCAAGGATAGTGGCTCATAAATTGGGACTTCCTGTCATTGATGTTGATGATGATGTCTTGGAGACAACGTGGAAGATGCCTGTGGCTGCCAAGCTGGCAGCAGTGGGGGGAGAGCGTTTTCTGGAGGAAGAAGGTCAGGCTGTGTGTAACTTCTCAGCATCTGGATGTGTTGTTTCCCTGACGGGTTCTAACCCTCTTCATGTCGAGGCCATGCAGCACCTCAAGCAAAACGGGCTTGTGCTATACCTAGATGTAGACAGCGAGGATATCATTCAGAGACTCAGCAAGATGAAGCTGAACAGGATTGTGGGCCAGGAGTCAGGGTTATCCATGAGAGACATTTTGCTTTACAGAAAACAGTTTTATGAGAAGTGGCTTGACATGCGTGTGTTTTGTGGAACAGGAGACACGGTGGAGGAAGTGGTGGAGAAGGCGCTGATGGTCGTAGAGCGATATCAGAATCACAATGAGGAAACGTATCTGTCTACTAGGTGTGATGGCGCTGAAGTGTCCGATCAGAAAACATACTTCAGTGATGTTGTTGTAGAAGGTCTGGCTGCAGATGGAGGCCTCTATGTTCCTCGGGATGGCTTTCCAAAGATCGCCAAGAACGAATGGCTCAGATTAATTCCTATGTCGTATCCAGAGCGAGCTTTAGTGTTGCTAGAAAAGTGCATCCACCCATTAGATGTCTCAGCTTCGGATCTCAGAACAATGGTATTTAAAGCATATGGATCCAACTTTTCCAGTGAGAGAGTTGCACCTGTGAAACATCTCATCCACAATCAGTATGTTCAGGAGCTTTTTCACGGCCCTACCGCCTCATTTAAAGACCTCGCCCTGCAGCTGATGCCTCAGCTCTTCGTTCACTGCCTCCCTCCAATGTGCAACTTCCTCGTACTTGTAGCAACATCAGGAGACACTGGCAGTGCTGTGCTCAGCGGATTCAATCGCCTGAGCGGCGCCGACAGGCACCGGACAGGCGTTTTGGTGTTTTTCCCAGAGGAAGGGGTGAGTGAGATCCAGAAGCTGCAGATGACGAGCTACAGGGAAGGCAACACTAGGGCAGTCAGCGTCCTGTCAGACTTTGACTTCTGTCAGAAGACCATAAAGAGGATGTTCGGAGACTCAGCGCTGACGGGGCATCTGGCTGTGGAGTATGGCACCGTCCTCAGCACCGCCAACTCCATCAACTGGGCTCGGCTGTTACCACAGGTGGGTTAATAATCAACTACTGACGAAGAATACTGTCATGGCAACAAAAACAGGAAGACAGCATTGAAAAAATAACCTAAAATTAACCAGTGTGTCTCAAAAACATAAACAGATGGTGTTTAGTTCTTGAAGGTTTTGTTCTCTGGTCCCTGTTACTTCTGTCAGTAAGAAAAACTCACAATTTTAATGTTTATAGAGGAAAAAAAAGTTTTGCTGACGATCAAACACTAAAGAAGAATTTAGTATTTTGGGCGTTTAACTAAATCAGCCACTAAATTAGTGAGAAATTCATGTAAAAATGAAGCTGAATAAACTATATTTCTTTGAGTTATTTAGACAGTGTGAAGAGAAAAACGTAATAACTCAGGATTCATGATTTCCTCTCAATTATTCCTGTTTACTTCAATGTTTTACATACGATAATTCTTTTTTTACTTCAATAAGAGCCAAATATACTATAAAAATGATCTGGAGTCAGCAGATAATTACACTTTTTGTCAAAACGCATCCGTTGTGTGTGAAGCAGATTTTTAAAATATATTTGTATCTTTAAAATGTTAGAAACACTAATTCATTTAATGTTCCTCAGTGCAGCTTTGTTACATAATTAATTACAAGTTTTTTGCTTTAAGTCAGGCTAAGATCAGATTGGATATTTGACTCTCTTACAGGTCGTCTATCATGCTTCTGCCTATCTGGATCTGTGCAGAGACGGTGTTCTGGAGTTCGGACAACCTCTTGACGTTTGCATTCCCACTGGTAACTTTGGTAATGCCATGTCAGCTGTATACGCCAAGGAAATGGGTGTTCCAATTAGAAAAATCATCTGTGCGTCCAACCACAACCGAATCCTCTCGGACTTCATCAACACAGGTGAGTATGATCTGCGTGGACGTCTTCTGCTGCCTTCTCACTCCCCGGCGATAGACATCCTGAAGTCCTCCAACCTCGAGAGATTTATATACCATGTCTCAGGAGGAAACGGCCATCTTGTCAGGGAGTTGTTCACCCGTTTAGACACGCAGAAGCACTTTCAGCTGCCTGAGCATCTCGTTGGCAGGATGCAACAGGAAGTCCAGGCTGGCTGGTGTTCTGAGGACGACTGCTTGGCTGCCATCCATGATGTACACTCACAGACAGGCTACCTCATGGATACACACACCGCCGTGGCAAAGGTGGTAGCGGATCGGCTGCAGGACGGCTCGTGTCCCGTGGGGCTTTGTGCCACCGCTCACTACGGGAAGTTTGTTCCTGCAGTGTTCAAAGCTTTACAAATCCAAGATATTCCCTCGGATCCTGTGGAGCAGCTGAAGAAGCTGGAAATCGCTGCATCCAGACCTGAAGTGCACAAAGAGATGATGAAATGCCTGAAGGGAGGAGGCAGGACGGAACGCACAGTCTGTCAGGCGGATTATAGCGTTCTGCTTGAAGAGTTGGAGAACATGATCCAAGCCTCTTTTCTGACAGTTACTTAGAATTATTCTGGATTTAATCTATAATTAATATGATGTTAATTTATCATTTACTAAAAATTATTTTTGTTTTTTTGTCATGTAATGACTTTTTGGAATAATTGTGAACATTTTCAGCCTGTTTATTAAATAATACACATAAAACATTTAAAAAATTTTTTAAATAAGCCAAATTTCTCCCTCAGTCTTTTTTTTCTGTTACTGATTACTTACATTTTAGTCAGTTTTAAAAGACTGGATTGTTTTATTACTCAGTTATGCAACTTTTATTACCAACTGGAGTCCTGCCCCACTAGATGGAGATATCTACCCTTACTGGTCTGGTAGTTACAGTATACAATGATTCCTGGAAGATGAAGGTCAATATACAATACACTGTGATGTAAAACTCATATCTGATGTGATGGAGACAATTATCATATAAAATTAAATTGCTCGTAGACCTGCTCAATGTGTGTTTTATTTCCTCAGCTTCTCTTTATGTCTGATGTGTCCTCGATCAGCACATTCCAACAGAAAAACCCTCTTAGAGCTGAGACCTCTATCAGGCCCCTCAGTCCCCCCATATAGTGATTTATACCAAAAATAATAGTCTCACCTCTGTTGTATCAACATTATCAGATTCATCGAGTATAAAAACACCTTTAGCAATTGGATTGACACTGATCTCATTATTAGTTCAGTAGTTTTCTTCTGCATCGAGCTCCAGAACTTTTAAAGGAACATCAGATCCATTAACACACGTCTGATTCTGCAGAGTCTCGACTGTCTTTTGATGTTTGTTATAAGTTTATAACGTCATTTCTTCTTACAGTGACAGGAAATCTAAAGGTTCATGATTTTTGTTTTTTCTGGATCAAAGTATCTGGAATTTTGTAACAAACCAGATCAATCCTTGGTAGAACCTGTTGGGAACTCATCCTGTATTTTAAGGAACTGGACCATTTATTGTGGAGTTACATGCAGATATGTCAAAAACAGCTCGATTTCACAATGATGAAGAACCTTTAATAAACATTCCTCCAGACGGTGATCCAGATCCCCCCAAAATACTTCATTTTTGGACCATTTCTGATCTTTCCAAAAAAAAAAAAGAATCAAAATCCAAAACTTTTTGATTCATATTACTAACTGACAGACACAAACTAGCAAACCTCGGTGAAAACAACCTCCTGGTGGAGCTAAAGAAAATTGCCTGGACAAAAATACTTTTTTATTAAAATAATATCATTGTATTGCTGAGGTAAAGAGATTAAAACGCCTAACAGCATAACCGCCAAGTGAGGTCTCAATAAACAAAGTTTAATTCAAGTGTTTTAAAATGCATTTTTTTTACTTATTTATTTATTTTGAATGGCAGCTTCTTCTATTTTCATTCATTTAACCCAAATGTTGTTTCCATGTAAACAAAACAAATAAAAAGGGTGGAAAACTGTTTTTTTATTGGTGCTTAAGTTAAACATTTTCTGAAAACCCATAAAAATGTCTGTGACTCCAGTTAAATATTTTCTGGAGCTTCAAACTTCTGCAACATCTGTTCGGGCTGAAAAAGCTGAACAATCAAAGCTAGCTCGTCACTTCAGAAAAAACCCCCCATCAAACTAACCTGGTAGACATTTGATAAGACTTTTATTGATATTTTATTGTCTGTTATTTCCTTAAAAGCATCCAGTAAATTGTTTTATTCAATTTTTACAGGTCAGTGAACAAGACCTGGTCCTGGTCAGACCACTGGAGCTGGCCAATCAGAGCAGGATGGGGTTGCTTTATTTTTCTTCATGGGTAGTTACCTTTTTACAAGGAATGTAAAAAAATAATGGGCATTTATATTGCAACAGAAATCCTTTTGCTTTTTCATGGAAACACTTAAAAATATGAGACTTATATGAGTCATTTCCTGGAAAACAAACCTGTTTATGGTTTATTCTGCAGTTGTTTGAACTTGCAAGAAGTTCAGACATGAATGATGATAATACAGTTAGCTAAGTGTCTGCTCAAAGCATTAAATGCCCAGTTAAATCTTCTGTCTATTTCCTTGTTAGTTTTGTCTTTGTCCTAAATGTTGTTCTGCATTTATGACACATTCAATTCAGATTTCTGGATCATCTCACTGAAAAAAAATGCTTATTTATCTGCCATGAATCAAGATTTTTTTCTTGCTTTTAGATGGAAAGTTTTTCCCTTTTAATCATGAAGAAAAGTTGAGTTTTAATTTTCATACATATTTAAAAGAAATGCATTAAAGTTGTGAAGTAAGGAATCTGTAACTTTGTAGTCGCCAGTGAAATAAAGTATCGGTCCAGACATTTAAATCCCGGTTCTGCTGCCGTGGTCAAAAAAAGGACGACGTGTTTCTCAGATCTCCCGTGGACACGTAGGTGTCCCCAGTTTTCTTTATTTTCCAGTTTTTAACCATCACTTTGTGACTCTTCTGGTTGTGAATGTATTACTGAAGACATGGTCCCATGTTGTCTGCTGCTTGCTGCACTGTGAACATTGGCCTTATTAATCAAGCTGCTTGGCAGGTGAATGTGAAGAATCAGTGGTCAGGAAGGGGGTTGCATGAATGTGTGCGTGTGTGCGTGTTGTGATGGGATAGCGTGAACCAGCTGTTGCTTGGCACCTGGTGACCCATGGCTGGTTGAGCAGGGATAATTGTAGGTACCGGTCTTCTCCCATCCTCTTAATGTGACCTTGTGACATAATGGAAACGTCTCTTTCATGAAGGAGCGAAACAGGAAAGCGAGAAGAGGGACTGAACATGCTGAAGGAACCTGAACAGGAGATCTGATGAATCCCATTGATTTATTTCCTCCTTTAAAAACACTATAATTACCTCTAGTCTTTGGCGGAATTCCAAAATGACGTTATCAACTATTATGGATTACAATATAAATTTCTTAGAACAGTATTTTTTTTCTTTAAAGATTAATTTTCCTGAAGTTGGAGTTGGAAAACACCCAGTACGGTCCATGAGATGAGCTAAAATATCAAATTAAATATGAAAGATATAGCTGAAAGCATATCTTCACCAAAATATTAACAGAAAAGTGAAATCAATAGTCACAAACCAGTAAGTGTGGCAGCGCAGGTGCCCAAAACTGCAACATACAAACATTTTTTCCAATAAATCCAGATAAGAATTTGGCTGTGACACAACACCAGTGTTTTGAATTTTAAACATAAAAAGATGTCTGAAAAAACCAACAGAAATGTTAATGCGGCTGCCAGTGGCTTTTTATGATCACCGTGGTAACTGTTCACCTGTCTCTCTCTCTCTCTCTCTCTCTCTCTGACTGGACTCTTCATTAGACAAACAGACAGAAACACAGAAATTAAGCCTCAAATAAATAGTCAGTGTGCAAAAATTCTAAACCTTACTGAAAAAAATTCCAAATCCGTTTGTGGCAGGAACCTCTAATCTTCATACGTGTCAAATGTTGTGTGTCTAAAGTGTTTTAATGTTGAAGATATGCTCATTTAAGACCCTTTTCTTTGATTTAAAAAAAAAGAAATATAACAAGATCTTAATGGGGCGTGTGCACTCTTCACTCTGGCAGGATTTAAAGATAACTGTGGAAAGAAACAGTCAAAAAGCCTGTAATTATAAAGAAATATTGTAGGTCCTACAGTAATAAATTTACCAGTGGATCAAAAGAAAATTGCATTAAAGGGAAAAAAAGAGAAAATAATAAATATTCGGACCTTTTAATGTCTTCAGATCATGTTATCCTTCACTGCATGTTAGTTTGTTGGTGAGAAGAACACTGCCATACCTGAAACATCAAGCATTAAAATAACTCTGATGAGACGCTGGTCCCTTGTAGTAATAAATCTAATCTGACAGAAATATTTTAACTCCCCCTTTACGAGGTCGTCTACTTCCCAGTCGAGTCTTATTTTCTACATGATCGGGACCTTTTTCTGGGAGCAAAAGTAGAACAATCAGTGAGCAAATCTCAACATCATGTTCACAAGAGACTTGTCAGCTAATTACCACAGACACTGATTTGCACCTAACATACCTCCGGAAAGTGTGAGGAAGATGAGTGAGAAGACGAACAGCTAATGAACACGTTGGAACTGGTGCAGCTCGCCACCCGAAGAGGATTAATGTTGATGTAGGAATTTACCTCGTTTGCATATTGATGCAAACTGAAGAACACACACGAGCACTCCCCTACTGATAACTGTATTTGGTATTCCCATAGAAAAAAACTAATAGTTTCAATTTAAGGTGAGTTAAATAACTAAAGGTTCCTGAAATCGATTCATTTAACTGATTAAGTTTCTGATCTTGTTTTTTACAGGAATATTTTTTTTATTCAGACAATAAAAAATCAGTAATGGTGAGAAGGATCTGTGTGAAATGAGACATGAGTGTTGCCTCTGAGGACTTGCTGTGGCTCAGACTGACAGCTGACTGACAGGATTAAATTACAGTGAAACATATGGGTGTAAAATTGAAAATTAAAATAGAAAGTTATAAACACTATCTTGTTGTGTTAAGAGGCATGTGATATGAAAAAGTCTTTTTATTTCCTGTTGTAGATAACATTTGGCAGGACGCTCGTATGTCCAACCTGTCATTAGAGCTAAGATAAAGCTGAGTCAGCATTCACTGAAGTGATTCTGTTTCCCATTTTTCATACTTTATTTTTCAAACATTTAGATTTAAAGATGTTCAGCTTATTCAGCAGGTGGACATTAAGACTTTCGGTAATTAATATATTTCATTTTTAAATCCTGATTCATTCAGAACTTCTCTTGCAGAAAATGCAAATTTCTCTCGTTTATTTTCACCTTTAAAACTCACATTTACGCTGAAATTAATATGACTGTCTGCTTTCACTAAAAACACCACATGACCATCTTCATGCCTAATCTCACGTATGGAGGTGAACTTTGGATTACTTGCTGAAAAAACAAAATTGTAAATTTAAATCTCTAAAACTAGTTTTCTCTGTAAACTGTCTGAACGACGTTCTGAGAAGTTAAGTCTAGAACTTTAGAAAAAGATGATAGAGGACATGTCCAGGCAGAGACATGGGGTAATAAAAGCAACAGATTAGAGGTCTTCACTTGTTTATTTGACTAACCTGGAACGTGCTGAAGGATTATGTCGTTAAAGGTTTTTAAAGTTCTTTTCTGTGAGTAATTATCTTAAACCTTAAGTTAAAGTTCTGATCATCAGACCAGTTTTGGACCAGTATCACTTTTTTGGTTTGGCTATGAATGTTTTTATTATTAGTTTAATATAAATAATAATTTCTACTGCGATAACAGAGAACAAAGAATGCGCCATTAACAAAACATTAAAGTATAAAATAGATCCAGTATGAAAAGATTGGAAGGATTTCATCATCATAAAGATTCCAAACAACAAAAAAATAGTTTATTTCCATTTTAAATGGTCCTTTTTTCCAAGACATTCCATAATTCCTAATTCCTAGAATCTCCACATTGTTGTATAAGAAGAACATAAAAGGTTTTTTACAGCTGCAACTTGTTCGACACATCTTTCAGATTGGATTCTTTATTCTCCCATGTAAAGTAAATGTTCACGACTTTTTTATGGTTCTGTTTTTGTGTCAGAACTGACTCACCATCTTCGTAAGGCACTTTTTAATCTCAAAGGTTAAACCTTAAAACAAAAGACGTCTTCCTTTATCTGCTCGCTGACGGCATGCCAGTGAATGCTTGCATCATAAAGTCATAAAATGTGTCAGGAATGAGTCTTTTGTTCTTGGATTGCATGTTGTCTATCTTGCTTCTAATCATTTTAATGGTTCTTCTTATCATTTTTACCATCACATGCACCATTAACAAATACTCTACATGTTATTTGCTTCCTGGTAAAGCTTGTAATTAAGTTTCTTTATGCCTTTCAAGAAAATTCCCAAGGTGTGATCTGAGTGATGTATTGTCAACCATGCATCCTTTATAAGGATGCAGCTCAGTCCCATCTGTGCAAAGCTTGGTGTAGTGCTGAAGATGGGCTGCAGACGCACAGACTGCCTCTCAAGGCCTCTGTCGAACCTTTTTGAAAAGCTTGGATCAAAAGTCGGCTCCTGTCCCGTTTATTTTTTTGTTATTCCCATCGTCGTCTCAGCAGCACTCGGTGGAGGCTTCATTTTCATCAAAGACAGAGAGGACAATGATCTCGAGCGGCAGTTCACCCCCAGAAAAGGACCTTCAAAAGTAACAAGAGCTTTTGTAAGAGAAAACTTTCCTCATAATGATTCCATGTTTTCTACAGACAGGCTCTATGAAAAGGGAGATTTTGCATCCCTCATTGCTGTGTCAAAAAACGGTGGTAACGTCTTAGAAAGTCCTGCCTTTGAGGACGTCTTCAGACTCAACAATAAGATTATTAACATCACCGTAGACAATGGAAACCTGAGTTTCAACGAGCTGTGCGCCAAAGCAGATGGAAAATGCATCCCAAACATCATCCTGGAAATCGTTGATTCTAATCAAACCAGCATCGCCTACCCAGAACATACGTACAGGTCCAGCTCAGTCTTTCTGGGTTCTACACTCGGTGGAGTTTCTACAGACGCCAACAGCACAATCAGAAGTGCTAAAGCTATAAAGCTCTTCTATTATCTGGACAATCATGAAAGCACAACAGAAGCCACCAAATTATGGCTGAGAGGATTTAAAACGCTCCTGTCAGATGAGACAGACAGGAAACACATTGACGTATGTATCACATTCATTCTGGTTTATAATTTAATCTTTTTTTGGAAGGGGGGCTGGAATATTAATTAACCATTACAAACAATGATCATAAAATGTTAAATTTTGCCATAATAAACAGATAATCTATTAAGATTTTACAGAAACTGTGGAAAATCACCACCTGACCTAATTTTGCCAGATTTATTAATGATATATTGAATATAATTTAAAAATAAGCACAATAAGTTAAAGTGTTATCCCTGTCAATCAAAGTGGATCTTAAGGGAACTTTTTATTTGTGTATTTATTTTGAGTTATTTCATTGTTGGGGTGAAATTCTGGTCATGACTCTTCTGTCTGCTGCACTTTCTCACAGGTATCTTACTACACATCTAAATCCAAGCAGGAAGAGATTGAAAGTCACACCACAGATGGCTTCCCTTTATTCTTCATCGCTTTCGCCTGTGCCATCACCTTCTCTGTGATTTCCTGCATGAGGTAAGACGTGATCAGTGACTGTCACACGCTGAGCGATTCCCTGACTAAAGAACAAGAAGACACGTGCAGATGATGTGGAGAACACCGATGAATTTTATGTAAAAGGATAAACTTTATAATTAATTTTATAGGAAGTGCATTTAAAGTGGGAATTGATTGCAAAATTTAATTCAATTAATTGAAAATGTAGTCAATATGATGAGACTTTATATTACACACTTATTCAGACAGAAATATCACGATATCTTGCAGAAAAATGCTAAAGCTAGCTGCTGCTTCCACCATCTTCTCCTGCAAATAACCATAAAAATCAATGGAAATAATAGAATCAGGTTGTGTTTCATGACATTTTCTCTTGTACACACTTGATGTTTTATGCTCACTTCTTTGGCAGGCTGGACAATGTCAGGACGAAGGTGTGGGTGGCGGTCTTTGGTGTCATCTCCGCTGGGCTGGCTGTCGTGTCCTCGTTTGGCTTGTTGCTTTACATCGGAGTGCCGTTTGTTATAACAGTAGCAAACGCTCCTTTTCTAATTCTTGGTAAATATAAAAAAACACACCCCTTATTTATTAATTTTGTTCTTGCAATGCTTTCTTTGTAAATATTAAAACACTTCTTTTTTTTTCAGGAATTGGTCTAAACAACATGTTCATCATGGTGTCGGACTGGCAGCACACTCACGTGAAAGATCCGGTCCCAAAGCGAATGGCTCACACTTACAAAGAAGCGATAATGTCCATCACCATCACCGCCCTGACAGATGTCCTCAAGTTCTTCATTGGTGTCATGTCCGATTTCCCGTCAGTGCAGGCTTTCTGCCTGTACACCGCCACCTCCATCGTGTTCTGTTACGTCTACACGATCACCTTCTTTGGAGCTTTCATGGCTTTGAACGGCAGACGAGAGGACAGCAACCGGCACTGGCTAACCTGCATGAAAGTACCATCAGACAAAACCGGTAATCACACCGAAGTGTACAACATCTGCTGCGTAGGAGGCAAATATGACAAGTTCACTGGGGCAGAGAAGAAACAGCCAGCAAGTAATTTCTTTAAAGAATACTACGGCCCGGTTCTGATGAAACCCGGGGTCAAAGTTATGGTGATGTTCCTCTATTTAGCGTATCTGGCTACAAGTATTTTTGGATGTTTCAATGTTCAGCAGGGGATTGAGCTTTACGACCTGGCAGCTGATAATTCTCATGTTACCAAATTTAACAGGAAAGACCGGCAGTATTTTACTAGTTATGGTCCATCTGTCATGGTCATTGTGAGGGAAGAATTTCCATATTGGAATGAGACCAAAAGGTGTGAACTTCAAAAATGCTTAGAAGACTTTAAAGCACCCCAGTTTGTGGACAGTGACATTTATACATCCTGGTTAGACTCCTACTTATCCTACGGACAGGAGAAACATCTAAACCTCGATGATAAAGATGTTTTTCTCTTAAATCTGCCTCCATTTTTTGAATTATCACCTTTTTTCAAGCAGGACGTGAACCTGACTGGAGATATCATCTACGCATCCCGGTTCTTTATACAGACTATTGATATCACTAACGCCAGCAAGGAAATTGAAATGCTCAGTGGCCTCAGATCCATTGCAGCTAGATGCAGAGCTGCAGCTTTATCAGTCTATAACCACGAGTTCATCTACTTTGACCAGTATGATGTCGTGGTGAGCAGCACCATCAAAAACGTCAGCGTGATCACAGCTGTGATGTTGGTCGTTTCTCTCCTGCTGATTCCTAATCCAATCTGCTCGTTATGGGTGACCTGTTCCATCGGGTCGGTGACCATCGGGGTGACGGGGTACATGGCGCTATGGAAAATCAGTCTGGATTCTATATCCATGATCATTTTCACCATCTGCATCGGCTTCACCGTGGATTTCTCTGCTCACGTGGCTTACGCCTTCGTCTCGAGCAAGAAGTCCAGTCCTGATGAAAAGGCTGTGGACGCTCTGTCCAGTCTGGGTTACCCCATACTTCAAGGTGCCTTGTCCACCATCTTAGGCGTGTCGGTATTAGCCTGGTCTGAGTTCAACACTTTCAGAACCTTTTTCCAGATATTTTTCCTCGTCGTGTTTATTGGAATGATTCATGGTCTTGTTTTTATCCCAGTGGTCCTGACATCTTGTACATGTAGCTCAGAAAGAGATGAACCCGAGAAGGAGGTTTGTAAATCAAGCAAACTCTGATCCATTTAAACATAAACATGTACTTTAAGATCTATTTACAGACATTCTAACAAAGCTAGTTACAAAGTAAACAGGAAATGTTCTTTTATTCCTGTTTTCCATTGATATCTATGAATTCATGAGAGCTCGAGTTATGTTTATAATGTAATTTAATATTTGTTTTTACATTGTAAGTTATTTGTTTTTATATTTATGTTGTTATTTTGTTTTGTTCACCTGGATTATTGATTGAATTCTTTGTTAATATCTGAAATGTGTGAGACTCACAGCTGATCGCTGTGCAGGTAACAATAAACATGGATTTAGTTCAAACTGGTTTCTTTTTGCTTCAGTTTTTTTTGTATTTTATGGTGAAAACATATCCAAGTCTAAACCAGCTGAAGGAGTCACTTTTCTGTCAATCATAACAAATTTAAAGAGCAAAAAAAAAAACACCTTGATCCTTAAAATTAAGATAAAACAGTTTAAGTAGCGCACTCATAGTTAAAGTATGAAGTTCTACTTTTATGTAATAAAAAAAACAAACATCAGATTGTTCTTTTTGCTACTGGAAATAAACACCAGATGTAGTTTGATCATTTATTACTTAAATGTTCACAAAGCAAAAAAAAATTTTTTTAAAGTGTCTCAGGTTTTTTATCAGAGTCAGTTTGATTCTGTCATATGAAGAATCTCTTTAATATAACAAGATTTTATTCTGATAACTTAAAATGTTAAAACAAATTAAATAATTTACTGCTTTTAATGTAATAACAGACGCCGTGACGTTGGTTTGTGGTGGATCAGGAGAGTCAGACTCGAAGTTCAAGGGATCGCTGCATTTTACAGACATTTCAATGAAACTCAAGTCGTGTTTGTTCAGTTCTGGTTCTGGAACCAGTTTAAACAGGCTGAACAACCAATTCCATGTGCAAGTGGCAAAAAATATCCATTTCCTTCTATTACTCAGGTTCATGTTGGTCAGAGTTACACGGAACCACTTCAGAGGGGTAGAAGAGCCACATGTGGCCCCATAGAGCCACAGATTGAAGACCCCTGATCTAGAGTGTTAAAACATCAGCCATTTTCCTGCCAAGCATGATAAAAACATTAATTTCTTATTAAAATGTTTAAAATAATTGTTCAGTTTCTTCATTTTGTTGTAATTGTATAAAAACATCAATATCCAAATATCAATAAAAGAAGCAACATCAACATTCTGACTATTAAATATTAAAATGTAAATATAAAAACCTTTCAGGGAATCATCATGTGTGTGAAAGTCCAAACTTTTAAATCAGAAGACTTCAGCAGCTGACCAGTTAGTTTTGTTACTGATTTAAAGGTTTAATGTAAAAACAACCAAAGGGTGGATCAAGATGAAGACGTATAGAAGGTTACAGATTCAAATATGTTATAGCATGTTATAGTGTCGCAGCATCTCAGGTTAGAACTAAACAATACGGCAATGTGGGTCAACAAAACCACCAGGATTGGACTCGTGCCATTGTTCATCCTTTAGTGCAGTGGTCAAGTTAACACTCAGCTCTGTCCTTCATGATTTACCTTCACAACAGGTAAGAGCTGGGACTCAAAGGAGGAGAGACTGATGATTAAGAACCTTTGATCATATGCAGGTCTCCTCAGATCATCTGGTGCATTTTATCCAACTAACTCGAGAATATTTAGTTCAAGACTTTTATCAAACCTAGTTGGAGTGATGTTCAGAACATTTTCTAGAAATTATTCAGGTTCTTCTGGTTTAAAGTGGGTGGGGCAAATGATGATGTCATATCATGTCCACCAATGGCAAATCAGCAGCATTTAGTTCAGTAGATCAGAGTGTTGCCCATCTGTTGTTAGAAAATAAAAGCAAATCCATGTAGAGTCCTTTATGTTTCCCTCCTCTAAAAATGTTCTGAATGTGTTTAAATGAACATGTTTGGATCACAGACAATCAAACTTAGAGCTTCTTCTGGCTGGTCTAAAAGCAGATTCAGACAACTTTTGATCCAAATTAAGTGTTTAAATCAGATCAGTCAACTGCTTCCGATCTGTCACTTTCATCTGGACTGCTCTGAATCGGTTTCAGCACGTGGACAGAGCTGAATCGGTTTCAGCACCTGGACAGAGTTGAATCGGTTTCAGCACCTGGACAGTTCCCCTTCCATCTGACGACGATGCCTCTGGAGCACTGTGAGATGATGGAGAAGCAGGTTCTGAGTGCGAGCGGATCCTAATGTGTCTCTTCGTGGCTTCTGTAGACCCACTCGATGCTCGCTGTGGACGGAAGAGGGCGGAGCGCGTTTGTCACCCAAGTGAGAAGCTCCCTGACTCGGTGCCTCTTAAAAAATATATAAATATAATAACAACAACCGGCCCCCTTCCCCCTCCCTTCCTTCTCCTCCTTTTGATTCAGTCTGTGTAGCCCACACGCAGAAGGAGAACATCCGCCGCACAGCAGAGCCAAGACTGTCTTCAGTGAGCGAGTAAAGGAGGAGGGGACAGCTGCAAGCGGATCTTCAACATCAACAAGCTGTATGAGAAGAAGAAAGGATTTGGAGAGGCCATTGGAGGAGATTCCTGGTTTCACAACAGAGGTTTCAGAAATATCCTACAAGTGGTGCTGCGATGGTTTAGCGGAGTAATTTGCTAGATCTTTGACATCACGCCCGGGCGACGACGCAGAAATCTCCTCACGAAAACATCTGTGGACGCTTCCTGCAGGAGAGATGGCTGTTTTCCGGCTGTCGCTGCTGCTGCAGGTGGGATTCGTGTTCGGATCAAAGCACTTCTCCGCGAACTGGTCGGCACACGGGGACGATGTCACATCACAGGAGGCGATTCCTGGCGCTCAGACGCACCGCCGGCAGCTGGCGCATCTCAGTGCGCAGGAGACAGCGAGGCTGCCGCAAAAGATCGAGGAGCATCTACCCAGAGTGGTCACGGCTTTCTTACACACCGGGGACTCGACCACACTCAAACACGCCAACTGCTCGCGAAAGTACGAGCTCACCTCTTTGCGGGGAAGGTCACACGCAACCCCCCATTACTCCATGAGCAGCGTGCTGGACACGGTGCTGCACGCGACAAACTTCCTAAACATGATCCTGCAAGCCAACAGGTCCAAGGAGCTCAACCTCCGGCGAGACATGGAGTGGTACCACGCCTTAGTCCGGAGCATCCTGGAGGGAGACACCAAGATTCACCGAGCGGTGGTTACTTTCGGCGCGGATTCAGCGTTTGCGGGGCCCTCGGTGCTTCTCCAAGCCACAAGGGCCGGTGGGGAGATTGTGCTCCAGGACCTTTCCAGCATGGCGCACCGCCATCTGCACAACCGCACCGCAGACACGGAGTGGTACCACGAGATGAAAGACAGGAAGAACCCCACTTTCCACAAGAGGGTTCTGAGCCAGGATCTGAGATCAGCGGGCAGATCTCCAAAAGGAGCAGAGAGCTTCATCCCGGACAGAACGCACGTCAGGTGGTCTGCGCCCTACCTGGAGTGCCAAAACGGGAATTTTGTTCCCCGGTGGCTTTTGACACTATCAGCTGCTTTTTATGGCTTGACGTCCAACCTGGCGCCTGAATTCAGGTAGGAAAAAATTCTATTGAGTTCAAATCCAAACACACCACCGACATCCCTCATGCTACAGGACTGTGTGTGAGTGTGTGTGTGGGGGTGGGGGTTCTCCTCTCCTCACTCTGACAAGGCGAAGGAATTCTAAAAATAATCTCCCTGGTTGTGGCTGCGGTGGAAACCTCTGGCTACAGGCCCTGGTTTCTTCCTCAGACTTGTCTGCATGTTGGAACATCTCAGTTCTGGTTCCTAAACCTGCTTAACAGACATTTTTTTCAGAAATCCAGCAGCCATGATGAAGAATCTCCTACCTGCTTGGTTTGGATTCATTTGTTTCATGAATCACATGTTCTGGTGATTTGCAATCAGGAGTTCTGATGCATGTTTAATGCAGACTGCTGGTTGTATGTGAACTGCCTTCAATTAATCTTTAATTGATACACTCAAGTTGCTTGCACACAAGCAGGGAGTGCAAACGATTCAGCCATCAGCTCCAGCAGGTATGATCCACCCTCAGAATGATGAACAGTCCGCTCACTCTGCATTATTTTTTAACAGAAACTGTCACTGAAACTTTCTCCATTTACCATTTGAAACTTTTCTGATCGAGCACTTTAGGTTTTGCTACTAACAATTTAATGTGGTGTGGCATAGAAACATTTTGTTGGGGGGGGGGGGTTACAGATTTGGCACAGGTAAATCACTCATAATGTTAAAAAATTCAGTTTTTTTACCAAATTATAAACTTATTATCATAAATTGTGTACGATAAACAAAAATCAAATCAAAACCAGTCGAGCACAGAGCCAATGTTACATTGATCATTATATTTGATTAATGACAAAGTACTGAGTGATCATCTGAATGAAGAAGGTTTTAACCACCATTCATGTTTTGAGATATTGCATTGATAAATAAAGAACAAAAGGTACAATTAAAAGGTTTGTCAGTGTTTATCCAGGATTCAATATTTGCAAAGTATTTTCACTCTCATATCATAGTGCAAAAAAAAAAAAAAAAAACATTGTTAAAAAGTATAATATGATGATTTTGGACACGCCCCTGTCAATTTGCAGAAACATCTTTCAAGAATTTTCTCTTAGATCAAAGAATTTACACAGAGTTACTAAACTGAACAATGTCCATGTTCTATCATGAGCTGTCAATCATTATCTATACCTGCTTATTCCTGGTCAGGGTCGTGGAGAGCAAGAGGCACCTGAACAGGTGTGACCAGTCCATCACATATAGACTGACAGTCACTCACACACTCACCTAGGGACAGTTTAGGGTGTACGAGTGTCCAGCATACATGCACATGTGTGGGTTTTGAACCCAAGACCTTCTTGCTACAGGACAACAGTGCTACCAACTGCGCCACCATGCAGCCCATTATGAGCTGTATTATAATGTAAAACATCTGGATGAAGAAATAAGTTATAATGCAGCTAAAGTAGTTCAACATGTGCAGAATATGATAAAAATTAATTGACATAACTGTCATCTACAACATTTATAAAAAACAGAATTATAAAAGATTCCTGCCATTCGTTAGACTAACTGTAATGTATTTGTATTTTCACATCGCTGGTTTTATGTCCACATTTGCTTTGAAATTCAAATCTTGCTTTTGAAAACGGGTTCAAATATCCCGTTCTCATGTCCTTTGAGTCAAATCTAATCATCCTCCTTTCTTAACGTCTTTGAAATGCAGCTGATACGAAACGGTCGTGGAGGAATGCTGCTAATAGAACCTAAAGCTTCCTCAGATAAATACACAATCAATACCAGGATGAATTAATAATGAATGATGTAGAACAACAACTGCACGAGTGATGTCTGCGCTTCCTGTCTCAGGTGATGATGCTGCAAGAAGACAAGGTGACTTTTGTTTATATGTTGTACAGAAATACATCATGGTGCAAAAGTTTTAAGCCACTCCTAATTTCTTTATTCTTTACCTCTAAGCAGCTATAATTCGGAATTTGTCTGCTTTTCACTCATTTTCTGTCCAGTCTTGTTAAAAACGAACAAATAAGCTCCTAAGAACTACTGCAAATGGACGTTGCTCCTAAAAAGCAAAGACCTCACAGAGAATCACCTGGTAGCTCTTTGGGAATCACAATTTCACTGCTAAAAACGTATCTTATATGTGTTAAACTATGTTTTCTTAAAACATTGTCAGAAATTCAGCCACAACTAACCTGGCAACTAACAAAAGTATTAGCTAGTAAGGTCGTTTCTAGTAAAATATGCTAAATTGTCCGTTGACATTGGTAAATAACTCAAATTTAGGAGATAATTACTTCATGAATGATTCGAAGGTTAAAGTTTTAAAGCTTAACAAGTTCAAAACATCTCTCTAAAAATTGTTATTACAATATATATATATATAATATCAGTAGGTAAATACATCTTTCAAAAACTACAGCTTTAAATTTTCCCTTTGAGTAAGTCTCGTGTCCAATAAATAAACAGCTGTAGAAAAAATAACACAAAGAAAATTCCCACAAAAGCCAAACTTAGGGAAAGTGTCTACCTTACTTGAATAGTTGGCACAAAAAGAGATTCGCTGTAAAGATGTATTAACGGAAAGAAGAAAAGATTTTTCTCACCTATTTTCATAGAGGAAAAGGCTAAAGAAAAGGGCTTGCTAATGGGTCTTAGAACATACTGGAGCGACATGCTGTTAGGAAAATAAGAATTCAGAGGAGCCTTTAGAGGGTTGTGCATCTTCTGCAGACATGCATTTTTAATGGATCGACCTGTTGTTTCTATCTAGGTGTTAAAAATCACACTTGATCTCTTCCCGTCAGTGTTTTCAGCAGCACAGCCACAGATTGGCATGAAGATCTTCTGATTTAAAACCAGCAGCGTGTGTGTGCATATCTTGGAGTTTCTTAAATCAGACGCGGCGAACAAGATGCACAATGTGCAAACGCACATGAGAAAACGAGGCAGTAGAAGGTGCATGAATCTAGTGATCACACTTCAAATTCACGGCTCACTCTTTAATTACCTTGAGGGTGAATCTCTGCATATTTCTCTAAATACCAGATAGGTTGTTATCATACAAGCAATTTTCTCTTTATTAGCACTTTGCTTTGCTGTACAGCTAAAACAGTGGACGGGAGCAGAGTGGGAGACCTGGAGCTCCAGGAGGAGCCAGTAGCATCTGCTGCCATGGACTCCATCCAGAAACAAATAGGAAGAAACCCCAGCAGTTCCCGAGGCTAAATATGATCACGTTTGATGCTAAACCGAGCAGAAACCGTGTAGGTGTAAAAAAAAAAAGCCTTTCAAGAGGAAAATTAGAGATTTACAGCTTAGCGTGGCAAGAAGGAGCTGGCTGGAATCCTCCACTGTAGCCTTCAGACCTGATGAGGAGCGCGTTGAAATGATAAAAGGAGTTGAAGTGAGTGTAACCTTGGACCAAGCAGGGGTTTAAGATCCCCGAGGTGCTGGTCCTGACGTCAGCGGGGCTCCTCTGCTCAGTCAGGAGGCCGCCTCGCTCGTTGTGATGCCCCCAGCTTGTAAATGTCAACCAGAAAACAGAAGCTTTTTGCTGGAGATCATTCGGGAGTGATTCTCACTGAGAAATCTGTAAACAAATATTAAAATTTAAGGACACAAACAAGAAAATCGAAGAATAAAAGTAGCAACAAAATGTTTCAATTCTATATAAAGAACATATATTTTTTTTTGCATAGAATTAATATATATATTTAATTTAAAGTTATAAAATCACACGACTTGAAGAGGTTGTTGTGATGTCATCGAATGAACGCATCTTTCTCAGTGTTGCATGTTTGTGATCAAACATGGAAATTTCAGTGATGAATTAAACGATATTTCTGAAGAAACTTTAAAAAAAACAAGTTTGTGTTTCAACTTGTGGGATTGCTGAACAACAGACAAACGTAGCGTGAACTAAGGAAGGATGTTCACCTGATTTAAAGGAGAACGCCCGTTTTTTGCAATTGGGGCCTTATTTATTCTGTGAGATGTGTTTTACTCGTCATCAGTGGTACTTTTTTGCGATTCGGATTCGTCTCGGAGATTTTTGATTCACACGGCAAACACCTAAACGCCAATAAACGAGAATAAACGAGAGTCAGTTGGGCCTGCGTTCGCCGCTGCGTTCGCCGCAGGCCCAACTGACTCTCGTTTATTGGCGTTTAGGTGTTTGCCGTGTGAATCAAAAATCTCCGAGACGAATCCGAATCGCAAAAAAGTACCACTGATGACGAGTAAAACACATCTCACAGAATAAATAAGGCCCCAATTGCAAAAAACGGGCGTTCTCCTTTAACCGATGACATCACACACTGCTAGATGGTACAGTCAGTCAGGGGGCAGTAAATTTGAAACTAATTGTGAAACAGCTTTAACATCATGTATTTTGTTGAAAATCATGTCAGATTAACTTGAACCTAAACTGTTGGTCTTCTACGGAAATGTTTCTCCAGTTTGTTCACAGCAGCACACAAACTGTGCTGGAAGAACACGGCGCTCCAAAATGGAAGCAGTCTTTATTTGCTTTCTATCACAGCCCCTTTTCCCCCACGGGGGCCAAATCTTTTTTGATGCCCAGCGACAGGACTCAATAAAATGACCCGAGCTGCTCTGAAATGCTAGTAGACAAGCAGCTTTGTGCCCGGCGGCTTGACTCGCATTAGCTTCGGTGCCGTCCTGTCAGCTTAATGCATTTCCATCAAGGAGGAGACGTTTCCATCGGGAAGGCTGGAGCTTTGTGATCGTTCTGTGACATCATGGAAAAAGCGTGCCCTCCTTAAGGGACAGAAATGTGCTCCTGTAAAACTTCCTCTCAGCTTTCACGTGTCTTCAGGTTTATTCTTTCATTTTTCTTCAAATGACATCAAAATGTAAGATTTTCAGATTACAAATGTACAAAAAAGAATCACTGCAATCTCTGACCTTTTGCTTTTTTGTACCTCAGTTAACAACTTTCAACATCAATTTAACAATTAAATCTGTAAAAAAAAAAAAAAGTACACTCTCTTACTTTATATTTATCTTCTGAAAAAAGGAAGAAATAAATTATGAAACATCAGAACAGATCTTTAAATACCAGGAAGAAGATTTATTCAATTAAAAGTCACATTTGAAATAAACTAGAATTTATGTTATTAAAGTGTTCAGAATTTACTTTTTCACAGCTTATTAGGGCACGTGGAAGCCTTCACTGTCAGCGAGGATCCTGTTGTTGCTCATAAACTGAAATGCAGATATATAAAGAACATTAGGACAGAATGTCAGAAAGAGCAGAGCTCCCGCTGGTGGGATGCCCTCCTCTCCTCGCTGGGCTGGCCTTTAAACTCTCAAAGAAAGGTGGATGAAAGGATTGAGTGCTCTGTTTCCTGGGGCTCCACTATCTCCTGCTCTCTGTGATAATCCGGTCTTTACGCCCGGGGGCCTCGATGGCCTCCGTGATTCCTCCTGCTCACGCTCCTCATCACCACTTTCAAAATGACGACTCAGCCTTTGTGTTAAAGTCATCCTCGGCCATTATCGTCGCGTGGCACTCAGCAGACGCTCTCTTTTCCGTCCTCCTGCAAGCTTCTTCTACAGTATGTCTCCTTTGGCTGAGACTCTGAAGACCACCTGGGGAGCGCCCAGAAGCTGAAGAGGAGGTGATTTCAGGAAGAAAACAGACCATCTCATCTTTGTTTACACTGTGAATGTTAACAGCAAACCCTGAGAAAGAAACAAACGGTGGTACTCCTGCTCTGTGGTTCCTGTTACATAACAGAGTATTGGAAGTAATTTCTCGGCTCAACAACCAACCGTGCAGGAGAAAACACTAGGGTCAGTTTGTCCCAAGGTTATTAATAACAAAAATACAAGCAAAGAGGCGTGCACTCGCCTGGCGCGTCCGCTGAGAGCTGAGTGGAGTACACCTGGAGAACATGCCAGAGCAGCAGTATTTCATGGTGTGTGTGTGTGTGTGTGCGAGCACTGTACTGAATCTGTGAGGGATTTACTTTTTTCTTTTGTAAATATTTAATGTATATTAGTTTTTTTTTTCTTATGGTGAAGTTGTAAGTGTAAAAAATAGAGTTTGTGCAGAAGCAGAAGGAGGAAGCAGGAAGTCCAGTTCTGCCAAATCTGCCATTTTAAAGTTTGTGTTTTATAAATACATTAAAAACTCTCCGATCAGCGAACGTTTGATTTTCCACGACTGGACACGGAAGCAGTTATTTTAATTCCAGTAATATTGAACTTCGCCTCCTATTCTTTCTTGAAGTGACACAGCAACACTGACACCATCTTCTTCTCCATTATGAGTTGTTTGGCCAAGTTACCACCGGAGATGGTGTTGCCATGGAAACCACACCGTGTCTGTTCACAAATAGCATCAGCAGACGGGACGAGGTGTTTGCATGAAATCCCAGAGAATCCACGGGATGGGGGTGCTCAGAGATGTAGTGATGGAAGTTACTCAGATTTTGTTGTGTAAATTTGCTCTTTTAACAGAATTTTAAAGAGTATTTTTGTTTAACTTTAAACAATATTTTACTCAATTAAACTATTTTAATTTTTCCCTCATTTAAAGAATTTAGAAATGTTTGTTGATCAGTTAATATGGAGTGATTTTGCATCAGAGTTTGTTATTTTAAACTCAAGTTTTATGTCCAAATTACGTTTGTATTCACGTATCCCAAAAATATAAAGCTCTTATTTTTTCAAACTGTTTTCAGGGAATTTGCTGTAAACTTGTAAATCTGCTTATTAACATGTGGAATCACATTAAAACCTTTTTTAAAGATAAATAGATGCATTAAATAAAAACTGCACGTAGAAACAAAATCAAATATGAGCGCATTATGGAATTTGTTTTGGTTCAGTTCATTTCTATTTATAAAGCGCCAGTTCATAACAAAAGTCATTTCAAGGTACTTTACAGAATTATCAAGACAATTATATAAAAAAAAAATTCCCCTCTCGCCACTTGGGCGGTGTTTTTCCCGTTCCAAGCTCGGGTCCTCTACCAGAGGCCTGGGAGCTTGAGGGTCCTGCGCAGTCTTTTAGCTGTTCCACGTTCTGCACTTTTCTGGACTGAGATGTCTGAGGTTCTTCCAGGGATCTGTTGGAGCCATTCCTCCAGTTTGGGGGTTACTGTCCCAAGTGCTCCGATTACCACGGGTACTATTGCCACCTTCATCTTCCAAGTCTTCTCTAGCTCCTCTCTCAGCCCTTGGTATTTCTCAAGATTCTCATGTTCCTTCTTCCTGATGTTGCCATCACTTGGTATTGCCACATCCACCACAACTGCTTTCCTCTGCTCTTTATCAACCACTACAGTGTCCGGTTGGTTCGCCATTACCATCCTGTCTGTCTGGATCTGGAAGTCCCACAGGATCTTTGCTCGGTCGTTCTCCACCACCTTTGGAGGTGTTTCCCACTTTGACCTTGGGGTTTCCAGCCCGTACTCCACACAGATGTTTCTATATACTATACCAGCCACTTGGTTATGACGTTCCATGTATGCTTTCCCTGCCAGCATTTTACACCCTGCTGTTATGTGCTGGATTGTCTCAGATGACTCTTTGCACAGCCGACACCTTGGGTCTTGTCTGGTGTGGTAGATCTGGGCCTCTATCGCTCTGGTGTTTAGAACCTGCTCCTGTGCTGCCAGGATGAGAGCCTCTGTGGTGTCCTGTAGGCCGGCCATCTCCAGCCATTGGTTGGATTTCTTGAGGTCAGCCACTTGAGTTATGTTCCGGTGGGACATCCCATGTAGGGGCTTGTTCTCCCATGATGGTTCCTCCTCCAGAACTTCCTCATCTATATATATATTTCATTTCCAAGGATCAAGCTGACTGAATTAAGTCATCAGTTCAACACAATCCTCCATTGTGTTTTTACACATATTATACAGTTCCATTAATAAAGCTACTCAAAGGCTTCTAGTTTTTGCTTTGGGAGATTAAAGTTCTGCATTAACTCGCTGACAAAATAAAACCAACATGATGTAACTGGAGTTGAACCAAGTCCGATTTATTTGCAGTAAAGAAGCTGCATTGATTAAATGACTCAAACTTATTGGTCTTTTTTGTAAAACTTCTTTTTTTTTTTACAAACTGTTGAACTCAGTGCACGTTTTCTCAGTGTCATGACACTCACACTGCAGAGCTTTAACTTTTGTGAGATATACATACCATTTTTTTTTTTACAAAATCCCCAGAAAGTATAGATTTTCTAACCACACTTGTCTCCAGTTGTGCTTCGGTTGTAATTTGGCTGTGAGGAAAAACCTTTGTGTGGGCTGAGGTTGCAGAGGTCGGAGGTTACTGTGCTCACAGTTTTAAAATACTTGCTTAAATAACATTAAATGAATTTCTGGAAATTGACAGATACTGCATATGATGCATCTGCAGTCACTGTAACACATGCAGAGTGAAAGGATTTATCAGAATCAGAGAAACTGACCCTTAGAATCTGATCTTCTTTTCTCTGAGCTGTTAAGAAAGTATTAATCCTCAGCAGCTGTTTGAACTGATTCCTGCATCTCCGAGCTGACACTGCTCAGAATTTGGTCTGTTTTATATTAAAAGTTTGTAATATCAATGTTGACCAGATTAAAATTTAAGATCAAATCTAAAATTGTTAATTTTTTTTTCATTCCTTTGGATGGCTGTTAGCATGTGCAGCAGTGGATCTTCATGTCATTCAGAAAGCTGATTGTGACCCTCTCAGACAGATAAAATACACATTCAGGCAGGTTTTAGACTTGTGAGATGGGTGAAAACATGTATAAATGTGTTTGGGTCCAGTTCGGACTGAGTGAAACTTCCTGGAAGAGTTTCAGAGATTCATGAAGCGATTAGCTAATCTGGGTTTCAGAAAACGTGTCAGATCAGGGTCCCGATCCAGGATTTTTTTAATTGATCTGTATTAAAACAGCTGTTCCAGGTCCGTGTTGCAGGCCTGCTGTTGTGGGTTTTAGTTTGTCGTGTTTGTTTTCATCTGGGTTTTTTTGGCAGGTTTTCTCTATGATTTTTTTTTGTTTGTTTATGAGCTCTTAGTTATATTTATTGTTTTTTTTAGGTTACTCAGTAACTTCTATGTATTCCAGTTTTTCATGTTTCTTTTTCAGTTATTTTTCTTTTGTTAGAATATTTAGGATCTTCCTTTGAGATGGTTTGATTATTGGTCTTTAGTAACCTGGTTCTCCTCTTTTTTTATATTTGTTCCATTAGTTTTTTATGTTTCTCCTCTTTCCTGTTCCTTAATTCAATCTTTTTTTTTTTGCAGCCTCAACAGCTTTTTTTCTTCTTTATTAAAAGTGTTTATTCTTTGAGTCCCTGAGTCTTGGGTCCATTCATCACACATCCTGACACCTATAGCTGTCTCAAAACATTGTGAGCTTATGTGCTAATCTTTTTTTAATAATTAAAGTTTGAGCTTTTGGAAATTGAGCATTTTTGGTTTCAAACCAAACTAATTAGACATTTAAAGTCAAATGCTAAGCTGGCTTAACAACAAAAAACACAAACTCAGACTAAGCAACATCCAAGAGCAGCTCAGAAGAGGTCTAATATTAGAGGGACATTAATGACAGTGTCCCCTTCTGTCCTGCAGAGGCGTGGTGCGAGTGGACGTTAATCTGCAGGATGTTGATATCGACCAGTGCTCTACTGACGGCTGGTTTGCAGGAACCCATCGATGCAACCTGACCACTATGGAGGTGAGTGCACCGGACATGTGGCTCAGACAGAGATTGATCCGCTGTGTAAAAGTGAACCGTAATGGACACCCACTCAGTCACACCCCCACCTCCATGAAACATTCAAAGGAAAAGCAGTAAATCTGCATGTCTTGAGATAAAATGGATGGCGATCTGATTATGTCTCACATAGCAAACGCTGTGAGCTTGTCTTTTAAATTTATTAACTAGAGTTCCAACATGTGCTGCAAAAAGTGTCTGTTTGTTCATGTAACAATGATACTGCAGCCTTTAAATGTAAATAACTGTCTGATATATATCTTTATAAATGAATGTCAGTCTCAGAGTTTTGGTCTCATGCAGTTTTATTCGAGTCAGCTGTATCTTGTCTCAGTTATTACCTCTATCAAGGCTCCATCGTCATGAAATATGATGTGTTTGCCTGTTGACATTGAATGCACCACTTTGCGTGAAACCAGGGCTGACAGATGGGACAAGCCATTTCTTCCTCATTAGCCAGCAGACAGAGGTAGACGATGCAGTCTGTGTTTGAGTCTTAAGGGGCTGTTTCCAGGGTCAAGAAATAGATTTAAGTTAAAAATTTAAGTGATGAGAATTGAAATGGAAGGTTGGAGGAAATTTATTCGACTCTGGGGGAGAAAATAGCCACAGTTGTTTTTCTTCTGATAAAAATGTCCCGTCTCAAGGCCCGTTAAGCATGTGGCTCTTGGACAGAATGATAAAACCCTCAGCAGTTATTTTTAGGATGATGTCACATATTCAGTCCAGTAATGTGCTGAAGCTCCTGGATAATAAGTTAGTGTCATGCTTTTTCCTCACTTTGGTAGAAACTGCAGTCGTGTGGCCTCGTTTGAGAAAGAACATGCAAACGTTTCGCGCACAAAGTTTTCGACAAACCATTAAAGAGATCAATTAAAACTAGACTAGACCATTTTCCAGAACCAATTTAACCAAACTTACACCAAAAAAGATGGTTTCTTACAAGAATCATAATAACACGCTAAAACATCAAAGTTTAGATTTTATTTTTTCATTGATTTGCATTGATTTTTACTGTTTTCCGGGTTTTGAGATATAATCTGTGGAACATGTGAAGGTTAGTATTACAGGTTTGTTTGGTGTTTTTGTGGATGTTGGTGTGAAACCTGTTGAATTTAGAGACCAAATTACTGATTTATAAATCCATGTGATGATGTTTGTGATGGCTTTGGTTATGCTTTAAGATTATAAACATATTGAAAGATCGGTCTGTTTCATTGGCCAGCTGATTAATCAATCTGTCCAGTTTGTATTTAAGACTATAACAAGTTTAGCTTTGATTTAGTTTTAAACATCTAAAACAATGAGAAAGCTCCTGAAACTCTGAATAAATACAGCATGAAATCCCTTTAAAAGGTCACAAAATCAGGATTTTTGGAAGCACAACACACCAACTTTTGCTTTTGTGCCATAGGCAATCCCCAAATCCCCGCCCCAAAGTCAAACATGACATATGTCTTCTAAGAATTTAATTGTTTATCTCACACACAAAGAAACTCCCTGTAATAAAGCATAAAACTACAAATAATAAAGTTGATGTTATTACAATTTAGATTCTGTGTTTCAAAAGAGGCTGAACTAAAAGGAACTCATGACAGCATCATTAGACAAACCTTTGTTTCTTAAATTTAGCTTTCACAGTTAAAAAAAGTTGATTTAATGTTAGCATACGATACTTTTACACTGGAACTTTTTTCTCCATCTCTAAAAACCCCCCACCCCCAGTGGTTTGGAGGTTTTTTCATAATTAAGTTATCATGCTATTTACACCTGTTAATGTTATTTGCAACCTGTACACCACTAATTCCCCCTCCATAGAGCAAGACACTGCAAGACACGTTTAGGGTCAGGTGAATTAAATGGGAAATTACAGGTGTTATTGCTGTTAGTATTTTCTGCATTTATTATTTCTATTATATTCTAGTCAGCACAATGAAAGATTGCAGTAAACTGTATATATGAAATCTATTACAAATTTTTAATGGGTTAATTTGCAGAGGCATCCTGTCCAGTAGGCGGGGCCCTTTGCGACCACCTACCCCACCTATGCCAAGATTAATCTCTAGAACACAAACACAACATAATTTACAGAACAAGATCAAGATTTATTCTTATAATGATGAGTAAGCTCATCACTAACCTGCTAATAACTACTAATAATTAGAACCACGCAGCTCAACATCTGTTTGTTCTGTTTATATGAAAGGTTTGTGTTTTCCGAGCTGCTCGGTGTTCAGGTAACATCATGCTGCTGTTTCAGCTTCTTCTGGACTGATAGATTTAAAGATGTGCTGTAGATCAAACTGCTTCATAATGCATGTGATGTAATGTGTTGCAGTGAGCTGCTTTTAATAATTAATCACTCTCTTTGTCTGAGTACTTCCACCTCTGACAAAATGAGTGACTTTTGACCGTATGTGTGCAAAGACATAAACAATGGCCTAAATTGTGGTTGAACACTGATGTGGTCATATTGCATATCTTGTATGACAGTTTTATCACAGTGTTGTTCTTCATCTTCAAGCATAAACATTAAAGGAGAACATGCAGGTAGGTTGATGAAGAGAAAAGATTTCTGCCAGAGTTTTATCTCTACTCAGATAATATTTTTACTATAGCTCATCAATTAGATTTGTAAACTGAATCTGTTACAACTTCCTGATCCCAAATAACAGGTGGATCAGAGGTCAAAGTATGTTTTATCAACTAATAATGCAACTGAAAATTGCAGGTCATGTGTAATAACTCCATAAAACAAATAGTTCACGTAATAATTATCAGAATATTCATGTTTGATGTCATGAAGGACTTTGAAATTGTTTGAAATGCTTGTTGCTTTGGTTTTTACATCCATTATTGTTCATTTATACATTAGAAATGGTCCATGTGTCGTCAGTCTTGCAACTGAATTTGAGAAGATGCAGTTGTTTGCTGCAGACGAGTTTTCAGACCTCCACTTTCTGCTTCACGAGCTGCTGTATGAGCAGTCAAGCGTTCAGGCAGCCTCAGCTGCTGTGAGTGACTGAACCACCATGTGAGCAAAGACAAAATGAGGTACAAACGAGCGAACACTGAAAGCCAGCACTTTAAAAAATAATGTTTAGCCACTATCTGTAAATATTCCCGTGGTTTTATACCTAAATTACTGTTGATTATGGAACGAAAATGGGAATAATGAATGTTGTTTACAGCAGGATGTAAAAAGAGAAAACCCTTGATAAAGACAGATTCTCCTGTGTTTTACAGTCATTCTCAGCTTCGTCTCATTCTCCTGTGTTTTACAGTCATTCTCAGCTTCGTCTCATTTTCCTGTGTTTTACAGTCATTCTCAGCTTCGTCTCATTCTCCTGTGTTTTACAGCTAACTACTTCAGCTTTTTAGCTCTATTGTGTGAATGCTGAGTCAGCATTGCTGAGTCATGTTCATGTTCATAGTAAAGGGTTAGTCCAAGTCAGGCAAGTTCTAAAGAACATTTCAACTCTGTTTACAACAATTTTACCTTATGAGTAAAACTGTCTCATAACACAATTATTTTTACATGGGATTAAATCTATTCCCAATTTTAAATAGTTCCTGTGAAATGTTTTAAATTATAGTGATTTTAACTGTTTTGATGCAGCAATAATCCACTTTGTTCTCTGTTCTGTTACATTTACCCTTTTTTTTCAAAGTTCTAACATTTCTGGTTTATGTTAATCTGGAATGGAAAACAGTTTATAATTTAAATGGCTTCTTTTTCTAAAAAACAAAAGATAAAGGTTTTGAATAGACACGTTATTTATAAATCAAAGATCTGTTACTTTAGCCATTTGTTCTTATGTTAATATTAACCTAGAAGAATTTGCTTGTGTCATAATGATGCTGTCAAGAACAATATGTGGCAATCACTTTAGTTTTATTGGTTGACTGGAAGGTAGAGTTGTATTTCTGACTCAGTACAGTGAAAGTAATAGATGATCAATGATGAACATGTGCAGGTGGATATTTTCTCTCATTTCTCACTCACAACACTACCATTAGTGCATTTTGTCATTCTTCAGGACGTTCTCACCCGCAGGGGGCATCTCTCATTCCAGAATGTGGCTGTGAATGATGATGAACGTTTGAGTCAATTAGCTTATTGCTCAGAACAAGTGGTGGGACCCTTGGGAACCATAGCCAGTGAAAGGCAGTGATGTAAATATTTATGGCAGCATCAGAAAAAAAAACTGCTGAGTGAAAGAAGCGAGAGAAAATAATCAGAATTAATCAGATTCCATGAGAAAGTTTGTATTTTATTACTTTTCCACACATTATGTTTTGTTACATACTGAATTCATCATGTCAAAATTAATCTGTTGATAAGAAAAAATAAAATGGACACCTACAAATCAGCTATTCTTTCAATGATTCCTCTCTGCAATTAACTTTTTATTTTAATGTCCTACAATCTTCAAACACAGCTGGTTTGTAACTTACAGGCGTCAGACAAAACCCACAATGACCTCGTATGTGTGTTGCTGTGATAACAAACCCTTTGTTTGCAGGTCTATGGCTGAAACAGAGAACATGTAAAACAAGAGAATGATTTACACGCTACAGATGACCAAACAACACAGGAGAATGAGCTGGATTTACTAAATTTACTTTGATTTAATACTTTAAAATACATGAAATCGAATCTTTTTATTTAAAGGTAAAATCAGAAAGTCATTAAACTGTTTGATGCAAATGGAATTGCTTACATTTATGATAAAATACATTACAGAATGATCCAATATGCCACAATAAGACATATAATACAATATGATATGACACAATGCAAAATAATTTGGTATAATACAACAACATACAGTGAGATACTCATTGCTGCCTTTACAAAAATGTTTAAAATAAATAAAAAAAACATTACAGTATAAATATAAAATAACAATATGAAACATTGTTCATGGCGTGCACATGTATAGCGCTTTAATTAGGTCCTACGACCCCCAAAGCGCTTCACACTAAAGTTTTTTTATCATTCACCCATTCACACGGGAGAGGGTAGGGGCTAACGCTCACACAACCCGATACGCAGATCGATTGAATTTAATGTGATTTATTTAGGAATTAATGGAACTTTAATATTTCCAATGGGGTTTTCAAAATTTGAACTTTGTTTCAAAACAGAATCTTTTGAAAGAATCTTTAACAACTTTGTGTTGTGTGACATCACATTCAATATTAAAAGTCATTTTTATCAATGTAAGTCGCTTTGGATAAAAGCGTCTGCTAAATGACAGTAGTAGTAGTAGTAGTAGTAGTAGTTATAGACAAACAACAAAACAGAACTGCATCACCAGAATGCTGATGATAAAAAGACAAGAAATCCTTAAAGAGGCTATTTCACACAAATTACATGACTTTGTGGTTATTTCTGAAGTATTAACCAGTAATATGAAACATTTTATATCTAAAAAACATTAGGAAACATTGATTAACAGACCTTTCAATCTGTCTGTGTCAAAATTTGTCTGATTTCATGCTGCAACTCATTAATATTCATTATTTGAATTTCCTGGACTCTGATTGGCTAACAAACTAGCCTATGAGAGCAAGGTATACTGTTTCCTGCCCTGCTGCGAATGGCAACAGGACACATAGTCTCTTCTGGTTTGATACGTGTATGCTAACAGCTTTTAGCCAGCAACATGCTAGGCATGGTTTCGACTGAGTTGATGAATACTAACAAACAAAGAAGTTGTGACGAAACAAATACAGGTCGTTCGAACTCAGGTTTTATCTCCACCTGTGTAGTTTGAGAGATTAAAACTGAAAGAGAAGTTGTTGACCTGTTTTCACACCCACTATGAATGTAAGAACACCTGTGGAGCTAAAATATTCAACAGAAACCTCAGAAAAAACGTTTTTAATGGAAGGGCCTCTTTAAGAGAAGAAAGAATAAAACACATGGAAACTATTTTTTTTCCATAAAAATGAATGTTTGTGTCATACGTGAAGTAAAACCAGCAGATTTTGTTGATTGAACTTGTGTGTTAACTTCCTCTCTGGATCTTCATATTCCAATCCTCCTGGAAAAATCTTTCGCTTTGACCCTCTGTTACTCATTTACCAAGAAAACACGGCTTCACCTGCAGTTTCAACTGTTTTGCAGGATAAAAATAATTTGTGTGTTATCATCTTGAGGCTTCCTCTGATATTGGAAACACCTTCTTTCTGGGGCTGGTTTCCCCTGAAGGAACCCGAGTCAAGGGTTTTGTCCCAACCAACTATAAACCCTTTCAATCTTTTTATCTCATTTTAGCTATTTAGAAGAAGAGAAACAACTTTTTTAAACACATTATCGGCCATGTTGCCTGTATGGAGAATGTTCACGACTTTCTAAATAGGGTAATAGCTAATTATCTTCAGAGACATTACCAGAGCTGTGATTAAGCTTCAGAGTTGATAAGGGTGTTTGATACAAAAGATACAAGACTGTGCACAAACAGATTTAAATTCACCCTGTAATTTTAGTAAATCCTCTTGTTCTAATGGACTGGAGGAAACAGTGGGGCCAGGTTATTGTTTTTTATTCATTTTTAAGCTTTATTTAACCAGTTGAGATTTAAAACCTGTTTTTTCAAAGGAGATCTGGCCATGATAGGCAGAAACAACTCAAAATACAGCTGAAAAACACAATAAAAAAACACTATTAGGTTTCTATTTTTAGAATACAGAATGGTAGCAGCTTGTTGCAGTAATCTTTTTGTACTTTATCAACTTTTTGAACATAATAACCATTGCTTTGATTTTATTTCAAGTAATTTCCTCTTTTTACCACCTAGTATGATTGTAATGTTTAAAAGTAGAGCTCATGACTCAAATGTACCACAGCAGTTAGAGTGAACAACCTTTTACAATAAGTATTGTATGTCCAGATGTCCTGGTTCCATAGTGAATCAAATGAGTCTGCTAGGTTGCCAAGTCTTCAACACAAGCAGCTGTAATCCATCAGCGACCAGCAGCAAACAGTAAAAGCAGCGGCCCTGAGGTAAGTTGGATTGCAAAGAACATTTACCAGCAAGCAGGACAATAATTTATGGTCTGAAGCTGAGCTGTATGTATTTTAGTATTTTGGTGAGTATCTCCTCGTATCACCTTCATCTAAACCTATTGTTTCTGGACTTTGGTGCCCTCCTGATGCTCTTTTTCAGAGTTTGTTGTTGTGTGTACATGTGCTGCAGCTCTGTTTCAGCTCACTTTGACTCTTCCTTCAGCTGTGGGGATGAGTATGAGAGCAGGAGCCCGTGGTGTGTGCTGTTTTTCTCATCTCAGCCTGATGGCAGTGTTAAGCTCCCTCCGGGCCCGAGTGTTTATCTTTCTGGTGTTTAGGCTTTGCTCTTTGGACAGCACCCAGAGCAAGACCCTGCTCTCCATATGCCGCCGTCCAGCCTTGAGTCGGGTAGTTGACCTCTTTTAAAAGGGCTGGATGGCTGTCTCATTGTCCCTCCGAGCAAAGAGACACTGTCATCAGCTCTCTGAAATGTCTCTCTGCCCAAAAGTCTGTTCAGAGCCAGATCAGTTTGTTTACACCCCCCCACCCCCCCGTCAAAATTAGAATTTGGTACAATCCCAGCCTGCAGCTGACATAGTGACGTGAAAGCGGTTTCACTGTTTGCCCTCACTGTCTCATTTCATTTCATTCAAACACACAAACAGTTGCCAAATGTAAACAAGGTTTTATTTTTATTCTTACTTGTGTTCTTATTTGATGCTTTTCAAACTTGAGATCAAACTGAACAAGCTGGTAAATTAAACAAAGTTTTTTTATTCATCCTTATTCTTATTTTGAATCATGTTATTTTTACTTTAAATACTTTCATGTTAATATTAATAATATATACAGAAGGTTTTTACGTTGGATTTTCAATATTTTTGTAAAAAACAAAGGGTTCAACTGAGCATTTTTGACTTTTTATTCAAATGTTTTTTTTTTACGTCACTAAATATTTTCTAAAACTCTAAACTTTATCATCTCTTATCTTTATAACTTGTCATATTTTCTACATTTTAAAAACACAAAGACTGAACCGTCTCACTTTTAATCTTCAGTGTCTGTTTGAGGCTTAATTTTCTGTCACCTCATCTTATAAAGAATAATTAGGAAACACAGGTGTGCGGTTGCCATGGTGATCCCAATAAGCCACTGGCACTAGCTTTAACATTTTGTTTGGTTTTCTTTGAAAAGCATTTATGACACATTTTTGGAATTATGTCATAACTCAGATTTATATAGGGGTAAGATCCAAATTAATATTGTAATTTATATTTAAAAAATCTAAGATTTCTTTATAAATTGTTTCATAAAGAGTGATATTTCATGTTTATGATTTATTAAGTGTTTTAGTTGTCGGTAACGACGTCAAACAAGTAGTTTCTACCTAAAATCCTCCATATTTTACAACTGTGTTTCATGACTGTTCTGGTTTGAAGTGTATGAGGTTTTCTTATTGATCTCAAGAGAGAATGTTGTTAGATTATTTTGGATGTCTAAGACAGACAAGTGGCTATTTTGATTTAATGTTCAAAAATAATATTATTAATATTATTGCTGACACATAAGTTACTTTATACAAAATCAACAACATTTTACACGATTTTCTCACTGGGACAGAAATTCTTGCATAGAAACTCAGGTAGATGTTGTAATGTTTATCAGACTGAGAACTCCTTTATTTACTTTTCTTTCCAAACGAGTCCATCTTTTAATTTCCCTCGTGCCCGAGCTCACGTCTTGTAATTTACAGCACCGTGCTGCACTGAACTGTGCGTGCAGGACGAATCGCCCTTTTCCTCCTTCTACCTTTCTGTCTGCATATTCTATAGTTCAATCTCTAATTACTTGATGATAAGCTTTCCTCGGGCTTCATGTTGCACTCTGTAGGGTCATTACAAATATCTGCAGAGTCCTATTAGTGCTTGATTAGGCACTACACTGGACTGGAAGAGCGTGGGCTTATTTCAAAGAGAGGACGAGTATTCAGCTGACTCTAATTAGCTGGTAGGATTATAAGCAAGTTTCTGGTTTCCTGGTCAGGTAGAAGACCCCTGGCCTCTGCAGCAATTAGTGCTACACTTTGAGTTGTTTTCTTTTTTTGTTCCCCTGTTTCATGTCTTATAAATTTGACAGAGAAGAACCCCGTGTCTTTATATGAAAAGAAAACATACAGCTGTTATGTTTGCGTGCAGGAAGTGTTGAAAACACGTGTTACAGTAACACATCAGGTTTTAGTTTTAATTTTTCTACACAGTAAAATCCGCAGAGTAAATTTTACTCAAATTGAAGAAAATTTTACTCTAAAAAAGACAACATTTGGTCCCAGTCTAATTAGAGTAAAATTTACTCGCTTGCCAGAGTTGAATTTACAGAGTAAAATTTACTCCAATCAGTGCAAATATTTTAATCAACATGATGATAATTTACTCAATGGAGAGTAAAAAAAAAGATAACTCTACAATAAAAACGAAGAAAAAAACGAACCTTCAGTGGGCGGGATCTTGCAATTTTACTCCAATAGAATATCCTCTTCTTTTTTGCTCCAATCCTAATGTTCAATCGAAGTGATTTTAGTCTGAACCGTGTAAAAATTACTCATTCAGATGAAAACTATGATAACTCCGAAAAATTTACTCTGCCATTTTTCCTGTGTATAAGATTCCCTTTCTTTTAGCTTCCAGCTGCAAAGATCTGGTGGTGATTTGATTGTGCATCATTTTACATCACAAATTATGTTTTAAAACCGTTTTTTTTTTTTTTTTTCAAATCAAAGTGTGTCAGGCGAGCAGGTTTTACTGAACCTGTTTTCTCAAATTGAAGTGTTTTTGCCACAGAGTCAGTGTGTAGGTTGGAGGTCATACGTTACACTAAGGATTCTTCATATTTGTAATCCAGCAGAGTTTTACACAATTTTAGAAAAATGTATTTATCAGATATCGATCAATTATCCAAGGTCGGGGAGGCAACAGCTTCAGGAGTGAAACACTGACCTCCCTCTTCCAGTAACACTCTCATGCTCCTCCTGAGGGATCTCCAGGGGTTCACAGGCCAGAGGAGATTTATGATCCCACCAGTGAGTTCTTGTTCCACTAGGATGTGCTCAGAAAACATCCAGAGGTGACCAGGAAGCACCAGATTCCCGAACCACCTCAGCTGTGGAGCAGTTCTACTTCAAGCTCCTTACCTTTGATCATTTTTCATGAAAAAATCATGTCTAGTCCTAAAACACCGGCGCAGACATGTTTGTTTTGCTTTGCCTGAGCATCTGCTGCTATTGGCACACCTGAACACCCACACCAAAGCACAATGCACACGATTGGTCCAAACCACCAGTGGAGTTGAGTCAGACGCTTTAGTTAGAACGTTAATTTTCGTGGGCATAAGGTTACCTCACCTTATCTCTCAGACAGCCATCCTACAGAGGATGCTCATTTCAGGTGATAGTCAGAACTTAGACAGACCAGCAAATCAAGAGCGTTGTCTTTCAGCTCAGCTCCTTCTTCACATTAACAGACAGAAGCAGCATCACTGAGGATGAGTTCGCGGTCCATCAGCTGCTCCATCCCATTGTCACTCCTGAACAAGATACCAAGACATTTAAACTCGAGGTAAAAGCTCACTGTCATCCTGGAGAGAGCAGTTGCAGTTAAAGTCACACTGGCTGTAGATTGTCTACCAAATGATGGTAATGATGAACAACACATGAACCTTTCAGGTGTGTTGTATCAGTTTCTGATTGCTGAGTCGCAGGCAGGCTGCACTAGTCTGACAGAGGGATGCTTGCTGATAAAAAGGTCCTCGCTCGCAGTCACACACACGTCTCCATGGCAATTAGCATGTTAGAGTGTGTTTGATTGACAGCTGCCACAGCTGGGATGCAGACTGCTCTGAGTGGAGCTGGTGGGGAGGCCTGGGGGTGTTGAAGTCAACCAAAACAATCTCTGGGTGTTTTTTCAGTCATGTGACTGTCACACACAGTTAATCAGGTGGATCACATGTTCTCATCCCTGCAGGTGTTACAGATATCTGCACTCTAATATACAATATTTTATATCTAACGGATCAAACTGTCAATTCAGATTTATCTGGGTTCTACCAGATTCTGCAGTACATTAACGTAGGATCACCTCATTATTTCTCCGAGATTTGAATTAAATTTTGCCTTCAGCTCATTGTGAGAAAAGCAATATGATTTAACTCATATTTAATGGAAAAAAATCACATCCTGATTATTTCTTTTACATAATATTAGAGTTGTAGGTAAACATACAGAACTGAAACATATCAAGGAGTGAATAAGATGCACATTATATCAGTTTTAAGATCCGATGTTTTAAGGAATTTAACTGACTTCAAGTGTTAATCATACAAAATTAAAAATATTATTCTCTTGTTAAAACAATGACACTTCAACTTTATCTAAATATCTTCCAACTATTAATCTAATGTTCATTGTCACTTTTATATCCAAATTCTCACATATAAATTAAAAAAACACATCAAATAGTGAAAAAAAATTATTTTCAAGAGATTTCACTGAACTTACTTTTCATTTCTAAAACAAGGAATTTGTAGTTTGTATATCTGTTTAATTACCAATTAATTAATTAACA
This sequence comes from Pachypanchax playfairii, assembly GCA_006937955.1. NCBI lineage: Eukaryota > Metazoa > Chordata > Actinopteri > Cyprinodontiformes > Aplocheilidae > Pachypanchax > Pachypanchax playfairii. Next base: position 9,022,604 of record SSNP01000001.1, read on the forward strand.
CATTTATATTTGATGTATTTTACATACGTGGTTAATGAAAAACAACTTTTTTCATATTTATGTCTTTAATTGGTATTTCTGGTGTTGGATATTTCAAGGCTGCACGTAGAAATGAAAAAGCAGTTCAAATCTAATTAATCCAGTAAATTACAGTCAGTTCCATTTTTTTTTTAAAAAACAGTAAACTTTAAAAATGTCAGATTCAGTTTGTTAGGTAATATAAAGGCATCATTTAGATTTAAAATAGCTTTCCAACTGTGGAGGCCACATATTGGTGGACAAAAATTTAAAGGAATTTTTTTGGAAATAAAAAATCATAATGTAATTTAAATCAAATTTGTTTTCATTTGAACATTCCGCTTGGTGTTTTTTTTCTGTCCCCTCTGTGTTTTATACATCTGTGGAGAAAACACACCAATCTGGTGTGCAGCCTGTGTTTTTATGACTCATTGAAATAACTTCGGCTTCTGGCTCAGATCGCGTGTGACTGATGGCAGGTGGCTGGAGGTGGGAGATGCTTTTCCATTCAACATATTCCACATCTGAGCCCTTCATCTGTCACCGGAGCAGGCAGGACTGGGATGTACTGCTGGAGCTATTTCTGGCTCTGTCTGTCACACACACTCAAAGTATGCATACTCACACGCACGTACCTGTCTGTGGCCATTTCCCCCCGTGTCTCCATGAGGTGGGCACATTGACACTGGCAGGTAGTTGCTGCCGCATGCAGCAGCTGTCCTGAGGAGACGACTGCTGGCGAATTAAAGATGAAATCAGGTTCCTGACTTATGCGGCAACATTGAAAGGAACACCGAGTGCATTTTAATGAATGAAACCACGAGTCAGCAGCTGAAATCCAAAAAAAGATTCAAACTGATGAACTCTTTATTTCACAGACTCATCATTTTATTCTGATGAACATCAAACCATTTGTTTAATAAATAAAAAACTATTATAAATACTTTGGTGTCTGAGGTGAAATTTAATTGAGGAACCGTTTCAGTTTTTAGTGACTTGATTTTTACTTTGAGTTTTTTATTATCAGTCGGTCTCTCAAGGGTTTGACTGAGTCCATCAGTCTCAGACAGAGTTCAGTGCAGTGAGAGGAGCAGCGCTGTGCTTCATTAAGTCTGGTCACAAACACTTCACAGCGTGTCACATGTTCTGGGTCCTTTCAAGGAAAAATGAACGAAATATTGTCCCTGTTCAGATTGTTGGATAAAAATAAAAATTTTAGCAAATCTGAAGATGAGCTGTTTTAAATCAGTCTCAGTCTGATGAAGGAGGTCTTACTTTTTAATCATGAAAACAGAAAAGGCAGAATTACAAAAAAGAACCTTCGTCTCTGCAGGAAGTTACCCGATCTTAAATGTACTAGATTTCCTATTAAATCCAGACTTTCTGTCCCTGTTTTCTCTCCTCACAGTGTTTGCCGCTCCGTGGTCATGGGTTCGTGTTGGACAAGTATCAGTGCAACTGCAAAAGAGGATTCTACCATCCTAACAGAGTAGCTGTCAACGGCTTCACAAGTAAGTTGCAATAAATCAGTCATTTTCTTTACCTGCTTGTTCCTAATCGGGGTCTCAGTGAGCTGACGATGTTCTCCAGCAGTCATTGGACAGATCGCCAATCCATCACAGAGACAGACAGCCATGCACACAGACACTCATGTGGAGAACATACAAACTCCCAACCTACTGCAAGGCACCATGTATATTACATTTCATGGACATACACAATTTGTATATATTTTGGGTGGAAAAACTCCCGTCAAATAATTTGAGTTTATCTAAGGAGTCATTTTTTTAGCGTAAGACCAGAAAATTATAAATACATGCAGGCTATTTATCAATTAAAAGTAAAATGATATCTACTGTAGCTATTAAAGGATTAGTTTAGATGTGTTGAAGACGAATTCTGTGAAAAGGTTTAAAAAAAAGTCATCCAGGTTGTGGAAAGTTCTTTGAACAACCTCAGTTTAAAGAAAAGAGATTTTTCTAACCATATTCATGAGCCGGTAGCAAATATAACTGGAACAACACATAGTTTTAATATCTTAAAACAACTCTGTTCCCTAAACTTCCATAGCTGTTCATGCTAACAGTACTGTATAAACACTGTAGTCAGTTTCACATCATTTACTTAGTCACATGTAAATCTTCTGACGTTCTTGCTGGAAGTTTCCAGGTTGCATCAGAAGTGCTACAGTCAGCTGTTATCTGCATTCTCAAACATCATCGAATTACATCTAAATAACTGGGTGATGCTTAAAAAACAGCTCTGTAAAGAATTTAAATGTGCATTTTCATGAACTGATGTTTTAGGGCAATAGTATTTCCCTTTGGCCTGCACAGACTGACTCATAAATATTTTTTGTTTGATCCATTTCAAACTTGTTCTTGAAGAAATAAAAAATAAATAAATGCAATTGTATTAAAAGCAGTTCAAATTAAAAGAGTATTTATCAGGCAAATGATTTAAAGGTGGTATATGGATACCTGAAGGATACCCCGATCCGAGCAGGACAATAAAATATCATGTGTTCAGCTCACTAATCATGCTCTCCAGCCCCGCTGATCACACACTGACTCTGATAAAAGCAGCTCCTACCTGTTTGAAGCTCAATCGTCGATTCAGTCCGTAGCAAAGAGCTCATAGTTGCACCGCGGCTCCAAAACTTCCTGCAGTCCCTCTTAAGATCCTCTGTCCTCCCCACACACCATCCTGCATGCAACACTTATCTAATAACATTAAAAAAGCAATAAAATCCTCCTGTATTTTCATTCTAAAACCCTCTAAACACCCAGTGGAGGCATTATTTTATTATAAATATTGCTTTTTATTTAAATTTTCCATATACCACCTTTAATTTAAAATATTCCTGTTTGTGTAATGTTAGCAGGGTCACTCCAAACTGCCAAAAGAAAAGCAATTGTTAATGTTTTTGTTTGACATGCATTCAGCTGATTATTGTTATTTTTGTTGATATTTGTTATATGGTAGGTCACCCCCATCCTGCAGGAACATTTAGCATATCCCTATTTCAAACTGGATTTCTGCTGTTTGACCGAATCTGCTAAATTAAATCAAATCTCTTCATATATTTAAACACGACGTTTAAGTTTTAGATCCATCAACAGAGCTGACTTTCATTTACTTATAGTTCTATAAATCTCTTTCTGCCACTTCTCGTCTGTCGGAAAGGAAGGCAAAATCTTCCAGTGTGCTTTGTCAGCAGTTTAAACAGTTTGAAAACGACCTGCATATGTTTGGCAAAGCAGTTTTAAATTTAGATCCATTAGAAGAGGTTGAAATCTCTAGAAAGAAGCTTGTGATTTGATTTTCTCTACACTTTAATCATTTAGGGAATGTATGAAGAAACTCATCAATGTTGTTTTGTTGTTGTTTGGAGCTCACAACAAAATGTAAAGCAAAAGTCGATGCTTATTTTGTATAAAACTTTGCAGCAAGGAAACTTTTACGTTAAGTTTTATTCATGTTTACGTCCCAATTTACAAGGAAAATACATTAAGCTGTAATAATTTAGTTTTATTCTGGATTATTCACATCATTTATCACCTTTCATCAGATTCAATCAGTACTTCCTGAAAGAAATGAAGAATAAATCCCATTTTTACACTCATTTCATCAGTTAAAACATTTGATTTTGACAATGTAGTCATACAGCAGAAGTTCATTTCTTTAAAGCCCGTGTAAAGTAACAAAAAAATGTGTGTTCTGAGTTTGTCGCTGCACAGGAATATTAGTTATTAGTCATCCAGCCAAACTTGAATGATTAAAAACACTGTGAAGCATATGAAATCTGGTTACAAAATAATGAAAAAAGGATCAGTTTTCTCTGCTCTGAGACGCTGGGGGCGTGTCCGCTGCAGGCGCTGAAACCTGTCTGTCTCATCCTCTAGCAGCACCTCCTTCTCTTCCCCACATCACTGCATTTCCTCCGTTTCTGAGTTCCGGCTGGTTCGTTAAGTTTGAGGTTCTACCCACATGTAAAACTGCGCATCGCTGCTTTTTGAGGAGTTGAAATATTTCCACACAACCGCAATGCTTCAGACTTGTTGATCAGTGAAGGAGCGGAATGTGCTGCTACGCCATTCTGAGCTTTGTTTAGCATATGAAGGCAGCAGGTGGCAGAAGTAGCTCCTACCTATCATGCTGGTTTAGTTACTGTCTACTGTGTGGCTCCTCTGCACAAAATCAACCCAAAGCTTTTTCAGACGGTCATCCCTCGGATGAAGGAAAAACCACTGAAGCTACCGCACTGTACGGTTTTATATGACGAGAGCAGCAGGGGGCGGGGTTATCCTTTTAGACCTGCCCATAAAATCCTGAAACAGAAAACTCTTGAAACGCAATTTGAAGGCTAGCTCCACAATTCAGTTTTTAATTGTTGGGAGGTTTTTCACATGTTTAGAACATTTATTATGTTTATAATGTGGTTAGAAGAAAATAGCAGAATTCCCTTTACACGGTCTTTAAATAAAGCAGATGAGTTGACAGTAAACTTATTTTGACTCCTCATTAAATCTTTCTAATGAGCTTTTTGCAGCAGGGTATCTGCCCTGTCTGAAAACAGAAGTAACATACCTTGAGAGGCTAATCTAGTTTAAGATGGGAAATATCTTTATAATGACAGTCATTTTCTGCAGTGTATTCACCCTGCTGTGAGTTAATTAAAAAAAGGCTTCAGCAAACATAAAACCCGGCGGTTGCCTTCCGCCCTCCATCACTTATTGCGTTTCTCAGTCTCTTTTTCCGTACAGTTCACTCTGATTTTTCCCTTAAATTTCTTATTTCATACACAAATAAAGACTGAGATGTTCCTGGTTCTTGTGAGTGTCTCTGTTCACATCACATCTGATTACATGTTTATGTGTTTCAAAGCACAACAACAGAGAGGTAAAGCAAGCCTGTTAGTGTGGTGTAATGCCGCAGGGCGGCCCACCATGAAGCTAACAATTAACAAGCCTGTTATTTTCATGAGGAAACATCCATGACACGCCTTTGCAGTGGAAGCATGCGTCTCAAAATGAGGTTCTACTTTGGATGTTGCACTTAAATAGGAAAGAGAAGTTACTGCAGCCCATTTTCATGTGAAAAATATTACTACTACTACTACTACTGTCATTTAGCAGACGCTTTTATCCAAAGCGACTTACATTGAGATAGATATTAGCAACAAAGCAGTGAGAATGAGCTAAATATGACTCATTGCTACAGAGATAAGTAGTCCTTTTGAAGGGATCAATGATGTGCAGAGTCATAGCTTTGAAAAATAGGCCAGTTCTTTTTAAAGGCAAAATCCCTGTAAATCTCAAAGACAAAGGCTTCTTTCAGTAAAGCCACCGTAAAAGCTCCATAAGTCCAAAATCTGTTATCTATCCAACCATATACAGGCATCTCTCAAGGGATTTCTATACAAACCAAGAAAATGTGCTTGTGCTTTGTTTTGTCCCAAAATAATTCTGGTTTTTGCCGCCGTTTATCCTCACGTGATTTACTTTTCCTCTGAGAAATCGAAACACAATTCAACCTGCCGGTCTTCCAAGTTCTCTCTATTTTTGCTATAAAAAAGCTCCTTTTGAAGCAGCTAGAGTCTGTTTCTCTGCTTCAGTCTCAGCGGTGAGCCGTGAAGAGTTTCACAACCACCTCCTGGAACTCATGCGTTCAGCTTCAAAAAAGCTACACGACCATCCTTACAAAATAAAAGAACTAAATGTTGGTTAGTTTCAACATACAGAGCAGTCAAAGTTGTTTCAACTGAATGAGGTGCAGCGTTTGCAGATTTGTTTTTCTGTGCTCACGGCTCTATTTAAGGTCAAAGCAGGGTGATTATATCTAAACAGTTTATACCCATGATGCTCTGCTCTTCTGCTGAAGGAGATTTAATAACCAAAATGAAGTAACTGTTCCTTTTAAATATCCAGAAGTATAAAGCAAATACGAAGCAAAACATATATGAAGCAGTTCACTGGAGGGACTTTAGATCCTCTCTGGGAACTTCTGGATGTTCTGTTGTTTGTTGGGTGGTCATTCTCTCTCACACAGAACAGAAACTCTGTTTGTATATGATTTAATGATTTAATACAGATCTTTTAGACAGTAATCTAACCCCATAGAAAAGCTCATCATTTAAACAATATTTACGTTTCAGGCTGAAGGTTTTAGCATCTTCCTGTTATACACGTCACCACTTGTAAGATTTAAACTTTGCATACCATCATGTGGGATCTGTTATAAAACAAATAAGATATCAGTCCTGCAAAAAAAAATAAAAATCTTGAAACATCTTTTAAAATGGAGAAGAGCTGACTTGTTGGTCTATTTCCATCATTATGTAGTTTTTTTTAATAAAACCACATTTCCAAAACAATAATGTAAAAAAAAAAAATTATACATTGAAAGGTTTTTTTTTAAAAACACAGTTTCTATTCTAAAATTAATTTATTTCTAATCCAACCTGAACTGACTCAAACTGTGATACAACGCAAAACTCATTTCTCTGGAGGTTTATTCCCTTTTAAATCTTGACAAGTTGAACAAACAATTATATTTTTATTTATTAACTGTAGTCAAACATCATCATCGATACAACGTGTGTTCATGTTTTATTCACATTTTAGATCTGGGGCGAAGAGGAGACGCTGCAGACGGCGGTCTGAGGTCTGATGAGGGGTCTTCGACCGACTGCACGCCGTGCCATGAGAACTGTGCTTACTGTAAGGACGACTCGCCCTGCGTGGTGTTGGAGGACGGAGCTCTTCGATTGGCTGTGCTGTCCTTCCAGTGTCTCTGCATGTTGATCGTCTTCATCAGCATGGTGCTCATATACCACTATCGCAGGAATAAGGTGGGCTCACATTTTTATACGTAATGGTGGATTTATTTTTGTTTGTTTGTTTATTTATTTCCTTTTTTGCTTTTTCTCTCAAGTTTATTCCTTTACGTTTAATTTCAGTTTTTTTAATTATTATATTTTCAATAATTTTTAAAATGTATTTCCTGCATCACATCATTCTTAAATTTTCCATTTTTACATCAGCTTTATTTATTTATTTATTTATTTATTTATTTGTTTGTTTATTTATTTATTTATTTGTCTGTCTGTCTGTCTGTCTGTCTGTCTGTCTGTCTGTCTGTCTGTCTGTCTGTCTGTCTGTCTGTCTATCTATCTATCTATCTATCTATCTATCTATCTATCTATCTATCTATCTATCTATCTATCTATCTATCTATCTATCTATCTATCTATCTATTTTTATTTTATTTTTGTGACTGTTTAGATTGCAACATAATAAATAAATATATCTCCATTTTGAAAACAGACCTTTTTTTAGAATGTTAGCTGCCTTGTAATATACAAATGTCATGTATTTATTCTGTAATTTAGGATTTTGCCCATTTTGGTGGAAGGTCACAACAAAATTGTTTTTTTTGTTTTCTTTTTCAGTTTGTTTTGACTTTTCAGATCAAACTCAGATCAGCTGTTGGGGTTTTGGGTTTGTTTGTTGTCTTTATATTTTTTAATGTTTCATCAGTTTCTCTGTGACCAGTTTTACATTAATATCTTGGTTTCTTAGTTATTTGTTTTATTTTGGATTTTTATTGTTTATTTTTCATTTATTTTCAGTAGTTTTCAGTTTGCTCCTTATATCTTGCATTTCTGTTTTCATGGTTGTTTTATTTGCGCCTTGGTTTGATGTTATTAGTGGGTTGTTTTCAGTTTTTGTTACCCCAGTTTATTCCAGTCATGTGGTGATCAGTTCTCCTGCGCAGCCTCGTCTCTTCCTCTGTATGTGTCGCTCCAGGTTCCTTCACTTCCTGCCAGATTCTCCTGTTCCAGATCTGTTAGTTTACTGTTAGCTCCCTTGACTTCCTGCCAGCCTTCGCTTTGTGCTTTTAGATTCCAGTTCTGTGGATTCATTTTGCCACCGCGTCAGGTTCTTAAATGTTCTGTTTTATTATAATCTCTGTCCTGCATTTGTGTTTGTTTACAACACATTGTGACATCAGCACCTTGGATATGTGTCACAAACCAAAACATTAAATATCTCAGTTGATTTGAGCTGTTTTGGTAGTTTTTTTTTACATTTATCAAATTCATCTTTATTGTGACATACGTAAGTTAATGTTGTCATGGAGACAAGTTTATAGAATTCGTGCATACTTTCTTGTTTTATTGATTTTTTGAAATTGCAGTTTTTGGGGGTCGGTTAGTGGAAGGTAACGTGAATGAAGCATGTGTGGATGAGTGGAGTCAGAGTGTCTCATTTTGCATCACATCAGCAAAATCTTTCTGCTGAGTTACAAAACAGCTGAGTGCAATTAAAACAAAGAGTTGATACAAACATTATATTACTTTTAAAACAAACAAAAGACACGTATCATCAGCTGCAAGCCACATTATTCTCATCAAGTTTTAAAGTTTCTTGTTGACTTCATCAAGAACTCCCAACCTGTTAATTGTCACACAGTAAATTAATGAATCTTTTTATTTGAAAACAGATAAACATCACTCCTCTGTGATGAGAAGGAGACCTCCTGTTTTCTTCTGTATGTTCTTTGAAATGAGTGGCGCAGCTGCATTCTGCTCCCCTAAAAGCCCCTCTAGCATCTTCAATTAGAGGATGCAGCGCTGCAAAAAGATATTACACAAGAGAACAACAGAAAGTGTCTGAAAAAATGAATCCTCCAATAAACAGAAGCCTTACAGAAGAAGCTTTCACCATGTTTTGCACTGTTCTGTGCAAATTATTAAAAAAAGAGGCCTCAAGTACAACGAAATAAATTGTGCAGATGGTGTAACAGTGATGTCTTACATCTTGTTTTTGTTGCTGTCTGGAAAAAAACATTCCCTTTATTTTGCAAAAGTCAACTGTATTGGTTACCCTTCACATTTATTTGTCCAGTGAAAACTGTCAAATAAAGGCTTGTGAGTTTATTTAGCATCAATCAAAATCCTACGAATGAACAAACCTTTTACATACAGTATTAACATCTTTTTCTTCAAAAAGGTGTTGTGAAAGACGGCAAGGCTTTGAAAGAAGCCAAAAATATAATCAATTTTATGAGATGGAAGTAAGAAGTCTTTTAAATGGGTCTTTTTTTTACAGAGTATCAGAGCATCAGGGCTCATCCTCCTGGAGGCGATTCTGTCTGGAGCTCTTCTTCTCTACTTTCCGGTAAGACTCTCATCATTTACATCCACCTTTCAAAGTAAAACATGTTTTACTTTAAATAAATGTTTTCATTCACTCACTTTGTCTAACATAAAGTCAGAGCTTTGGGAAAAGCGCCGCTTGATAAATGAAAATATTTAATAAAAACAGAACTGACACTTTACTTGTTGCTTCGTATCCTTTTCTTCTATTAAATTCGTCAAGAACTGCCTCCAGCCCGTCTTTGATGGTCAGCCACTGAAATTTATTCAACTTTTCACTCCTGATGACCTTTTAGAATTCTAAAATAATGTAATATTCTACTTCCCTGAAAGGATTTATATACCGTGGATGTCTGTATATGAAATCAATCAGCTGTTTGTATTGACAGTTTTTATTGATTCTGAAAATCTTATGAAAAACTGGAGCTTCATTAACCACTAATCGAATTATCCTGAAGTCTAAAACAGTATAAATATGTAATCTATGTCAGTGAAAATCAATTTATGTTGAATAATGACATATTTACCAACTTCTTTTGCTCTTCATCATAATTATTTCAGATGATTAGACCTCGCTCAACATCCAGAAAACCATTGATTTACCTTGAACCACCATTATATCTTCCTCTGTAGTGCTTCAGAGATTGGATAATTGCAATTTAGTTGCAGTCATGCAGCGCTATATGCTTCATGAAGCAATACAAAGTAAACGTAATTAAAGACAGCTGATTTAGAGCCGGCTAATCAATGCAATTTGCTGCGACAAGGTCCTAGAAAGTAATAATGTTTGAAATGTGCAGAATGAAAGCGAGCTTGGGAAGCAGGTTATTGCTCAGTGAATGAATGAACAGCAGATTATATTTCTGTATCCAGCTGGTGCAGTGATGGCTGCAGATGCTAAAAATAGAGAGCTTGTAAAATGTTTTGCTTTGAGCTGTGGAATAGTGGGATTCGGTTTGATCTGTTGTGCAGAGATGGTCACTGACTAATCTTGTTTTGATAACATAATATTCTGGTCGATCATGTCGAGAAAGAAAAGGCGTCTCCCTGCTTGGTGTACTTTAGACTGATCTCCACCCTGATGCATTTGCATGTCTCCCCTGTGAATCCCACACCAGCTGAGGCTGCCAGGGTGACACGCTTCACTCCCACTCTAAATATAGATTCAGAAATATTCCTCTGCTGCTGTTTGTTGCTGCCGCTTCTATTTTAAATTATTCCACTTTCATTAAACAGCACATCTAATCTTGCTCCCTTTGGCATTTAGCTTTGCAGAGTAATGCCATTTTTACATACACCTTCTTCTTCTAAATGTTGTATATAGTTACGTCTGCACCCTAAATCTTTCTTCAAAAGCTCCAGATTACAAGACTGAGAAATATTTAGAAACAAATTTATTTTATAGTGTTTAATTTGGAAAATGGACGCAGCACCCCCCCCCTCGCTTCAGAGTGACTGCGTGTTTTTGTCTCCATGTGCAACGAGGAGCTGAAGGTAAAGCCTCCAGTTTTGTGTAAGATGTGTGAGAGAAGCTGGAAGCAGGATGGTGAAGGATAACTAAATAAATTTGATGAAATAAATTAAAAGTTTTGTGGGTTTTGTTTTGAACTTGAAATGCGTCTTTTCCAGCTGGACTTTTCATCCAGACAGAGAAGCAGAATGTCCTGGATCTTTATCACCAGAGCTAAATAATGAGACAATGCTTTTAGAATCAGCTGCTTCACCCAGTTTTTAACTTTAACCTGTCTTCCTGCTGCTTGGGAGCACAGTCTATGCAGGATGATGGTCGGTGCCCTGAAACCTGCATCCGGAGACGTAGGAAGTTCTGATCCCTTCACAGGTGTTGATTAATCCTGACATCTGAAATAAGAAGCTGCATAAATGCTCCTCTCAATCAAAGAAACAGGTTTATTTCATCAACCTCTGAGCTTCTTTCTTTTTTCCCCCGTTTCTCTTGAAGCTCGGTTCCTCCACTAGAAGTCTGGGAGCTGAAGGAGTATCTCAGCTGTTTTTAGGACTGTTCTCGTCTGAACAGGAAGTTCTGACGTTCCTGGGATTTGTTACCATTTCTTACACAGTGTCTTTCCACCTGACTAATAGTTTTTATTATTTCATTGTACCAGTTCAGGCACCCTGGCTGTGTGTGACAGGCAGGACTTCACACTACATCAGGGGGCTAATGAGAAACAGTATGACCAGAAGATAATGTATCCTGATCTGACAGACCATGAAACACAGTCTGTCAACCATTTTTCTTTCTTCCATTCAAGCTTAGCTGACATTTTCAATCTGATTTAAATATATCTGGACTATTACGGTGTGTGTTTTCTTCTTCTTCCCTTTCTGCTGCAAAATCCTGCAGATTCCTGAATTTGGAGATACTCTGCTGCAGCTGAACCCTGTCTTCTGTTAGCTTTCTGTGACTGTGCATTTCAAACCTAGAAACAGGTCGGTGCTGACCCAAACACAAGGGGAAGGTTGAGCTCGTGAAGAATAAATGGAAGAGACTGGAAAAGCAGCAGATGTTGGCTGGATGTCTGATATGTCTTTTCAGCACGAAGGAAATATCTCTCAGGATCTAACCAGTGATGAGGAGGGAAGGGAATTGTGAGAGGCGGGTGTGACTCGGCTTCAGTCTTGTGCACAGGCCAAGCTGGATGTAATTTACACTCAGCCCACCTCAGGGAACAGCAGGAGAAGAAACCATTACCTCCCCTCAGAAAGCTGCCCTTCCCATGTGGCAGGGAGTGTCAGCTTTCATATAAAAATGGATCCATTGCTATTACAACACCACATTGCAGGCAATTCCTCCTTTTCGCTCACGCTGGAGGTGTTTAGAAAAAAGAAGAGACGTGTAATGAGTGGGAGATGATGACCACATAAAGCTGGGCGAGGGTGAACTGGATGCCCGTGACTTTTTCTTGTCAAAACATTAAAAGTAGTTTGAGAGTTTTGTTGTGACAGAATGATTCTCAGGGCTGCAGCATCTTATTCTTCTCTCAGAAACAGACACAATTAATGACTATGAGCAGTTTTTCACCCTCTTTTAGCTGGTAGCCATCTTCAAAAGAAGCTGTGATGACAAAAGACTGTCTGTTCTTTTAAGTTGCCAATGGTTTTATCTATTTAAAAAAAAAACTTCTTCCCTGACTGATGACTCGTGCATGACGTTTTATTGTTTGACATTTTCATTTCAATCAGTGTTTGATTGTAAAGCCAACACAAACATTTATTCTAACAGGGAGGTTTTTTATTTCTGTCCTGGGTGAATGTGGTTTTCTGAAGAATGAGTTGAAATTCCAGTAAACTTAATAATTCAGTGAGAATTTGTATCTTTCTGGAGGTTTGTAAGTTCATAAAGGAGAAGCTCCCGTCCACCATCCTGAGAACTTTAAACAGTAGAAGTTTACTGTAGAAAACTAGGACTTTAGAAAATAAACTTTTGGACAGACTGGGCCAAAAAAAAACATTTTTCTGATGAAGAACATCATCCAGTATTTAAAGCAAGATGGCGGCTATATCATGAGAAATGGCATGGCAACACGCCAAAGTAAATTATTCCAGATTTCTAGAGAAAGAGTAAATGTTTTTCTACTAATTTATAATTTTAAGAACAATAAATTGAAAAGGGACAATTAGATTATTTTGTGAGTTACCTGTCAGCTCACTGTCACTCAAAGCAAATTAACATCCAATAATTCAGAGATTTAAATTATTAGACAATTTGCTTTGATACAGAATTAACAAAGTTTGGTCAGAAAAAACAGGATTATTATAATCCCTGAACCCACATTATAAAACATAAATAAAAACAAGGTTTCACAAACTTTGAAGCACAATGGATGATCGAACCTGCAGCATCCAGTAATCTGAATCAAAAATAAAGACAAATCTGATAACAGGTTGGTATTTTTACTAATTTAAATGAATAATTTCACAGCAGTCTGCAGGGATCCGTATCCTTCAGGATTTTGACCTTCACAAGAACAAAAATCAATCCTTAAAGCTTCCACGTGTCACGCTCTAACACATTTGCATTTTAATTGTCTACACATTACAACTGCATTATTCTACTGGAAGAATCCGCCCACTCCCTTTCTCAGGTGTACTTTGTCAATTTAATATATACATATATTCTTTTTGAGGGGCCTAACAGCAAAGGGCCGGTTATCTGAAACCAATGGTGTTTTTGTTTCTGACGCTTGTTTTTTGTCTTTAAAGAGTAAAATCGGCTTGAGTTACAGTTTCAAGTCTTACTTAGCTCTCAGCTTGCTTCAAACCTAAAATATTCCAATAAATCCAAAATAGAGACATAGTAAATTGTAGTAGCAACATGCATATGAGAAGACTAGGAGAATAAGCTGTCAAGACCCAAAAAATAAAAAAAGGAATGTCTGGAAAAGATCTGATGTATAATCACATCTGTTAGAATGACTCAACTTGAAAACAGAAAAGTCTTCAGCAGCAGATTTCTCAGCTGCAACCACACAGTTTCTCTAATTTGGTGGGAAAAGTATGTGAAAATGGGAATTTAATAAAACTCTGCAAAAATTCTGTTAGTTCTTTTAATTACTTTGAAAATGGTTAAAGTGCCATGAAGCAGTAACTTCTCCCTTATTTGTACAAAATTATAAACAATAAACATACCACTAAATCGTATCTTTTATTTCTTGTTGAAATTATTAAAATAATGCATAATAATAATAATCTCACCTTTTTAAAAGGTGGGTAGGCAGAAACATGGATGTGATTAATTAATAATTATCAGCTGAGAGAAGTCTGGAATGAATTATCAAGGAATTGTTCATGATGAATGTTAGCTTTCTTCAAATCAAGTTTTAGCATCTCAAGTTGTGTTTTGATCTGGTTTAGATACAAAACTGTATTAGTACAAAACTTTAACAGTGAATGAAATGAGAAGTTGTGTGTAATGAAGATGAAACAGAAGTAAACAGATTGTTAGCAGCAGAGCGGCTCTCTGGGAAGCTGCTTCTTGCACCACAGCTGGGCGACTTGCTTCACGATTGACAGGGACACTTTCTGAAAGTGTGTGAGCCAGCTGGTGGGCGCTGAAATGTGAGATGATTAGGAAGAACAGATAACCACATATTATAACTGACTGAGTGTTGATTGAATGAGTAAGTGGGTGAATATTTCCCTTGTCCCATCATGCTTCATTTTATCAACACCTCATTCACAGCTCAGAATAATACTGAGCATTTAAATCCTGTCAGTTTCAGCACAATGGCTGGTGTTTCTCTCCATGTTTACCTGGTTAATGAGCTTATTGGTGTTGCATTTCTTGAACCGGCTTAGAATCATACTGCAGCTTCACCACAGGCAAGAGGATTTATGCAAAATTCTTGTTACAAAAAATAAATGACAGACAACAGATTAAGAGGAATAATTAAATATTTTTTCATACTGTGTGACATTTGTTAAAGAAGAAATGGGTTGAGTCTAAATTTATAAAGATCTTTCCCACATGATCATCTCCCTGAGCTGCAGGGTGCCCTAGGCGAAAAATTATTTTGGCGCCCCCTACTGCCCAGAACAGAAACAACGTAACTCAATAACTGGATTACGTTGCAAAATATATTTATTTATACTAAAATGAACAGTAGAGCTGATAGATAGATATTTAATTATTACTTATTTTGGTCTTTACATGAGATGAGTGGTGTGTCCAACAGTTTGTTCAAAAAAAGAAAAAAAAAAAGGGAGAATTTGGCGCCCCCTCCAGCAGAGGGCGCCCTAGGCAATTACCTAGTCTGCCTATGCCCAGAACCGGCCCTGATCATCTCTTACCCCTGTACCATGGTGTTGACGTCCAGCTGACTGGATTGGGTCTGTGCTCAAGGTTTCGCCTCTTTTTAAAGTATTTCTATGGAAACGTTGTGAAAACTTGTTGTGTTACCTGTTGCTCTTGGAATAACCTCAGTTTAGAGAAACAGAGTTTAATTCTGACTTTGTGAATGAGCCAGTCAGACCAGTTAGCTGTAGCACTTTACAAACTGCAGCTTTCTCTGCAGCAGAAGGATATCTGTGTTGCAATTTGCTCTATTATGTTGTTTACACGCAGCAGAAGCAGGTTGTGTTAGATCAGGACTCTGGAGAGCCTAAAGACCACCAAGGCCTTCTAATAAAACTTTATCATCACTGCAGCTTGCTGTGTTCACCTGCCTGGACCTAAAATAAAACTCTAAATGTTATTTTGCTTGAGGTAAAGTCAGGACGCTGCTTGGTTTGAAAACCTGGTCAGTCTAACAACTTTAAAAGCATTCAGCTGTAAATGAGACAAACAGGTGAGAGTGGTGGTTCAAAATTAGTTGATAATAGTCTCCTCAGTATTGATATCCATTAGTTTGGCTGACAGAATCCAGATCCTCTCATGTGCACTCCTGCATATATACAGTCATGAATAACACTTGATCCTTTTGCTTTCCGACAGTGCTGAACCCTTGATTCTCAGCACTTAGCATTGATTATTAATGGACGGTTTGAAAAGTGAAGGAGGGCAGAAACTGATCTATGTCTTTATGCATGTTGGCGTTAAGAGAAACCTGTCTGTGGATCGAGGCCGGACGTTTCCCAGAAAGCCGGTTGATGCCAGAACTGTAGGGCTTTTCTGAGAAACACTGAAAGATCTCAGGGTCACGGCGATGCTTGATGATGACCAGGTGTATTTTTAGCTGAACATTTGATGATGACACCTTGCAGAACTGATCATTTGATAACATGCATTTAAATTAAAAAAAAAAAAAACACGCCGCTTTTGTTTGTTGTTCCAAAACTTTTACCTGATTTACATCCCATAATATTTCTGGACCGTTACCTCGACTTGAGAGATGTTGTTGTTTGAAACTGTGTCTGATGTTCAGAGTCTTTACCCTCGTGTCACAGTGATACTTGGAGCTGACGTCAGCACCATGACATTTAGGATTTATAAAACGAGGCACCCCTGGGTGCAGACATGTCACATGACCCTAATTTGTCCCACAGAGGACCAACAAACACAAAGAGACACGAATCAAACTCAGGTCACTAAGGAAAAGACTTGTGGTTACACATGTTTTACAGATGTTACAGGTGCTTTTCTAATACCTTTTTTATCCAAATTTGGACAATTATTCATCTTTTTATTTCACCGTGTTGTTTGTTTCATATAATGATTTCTCATTTGCAGAATTTATTGTTTTCATGCATCTTTTTTGTCTTATTTTGTTTATCTTTATTAAAATGTTTGTTGAGGTTAATTTCAGCTCATTGCTGCTTTGCTTTTGTATCTTATGCAACATTTTTTCATTTAGATTTTTTGTGGTAATTTTTAATCTTTATATTTTATTTATTGGGGGTTCTTGTCTCTTAAACTGTAACGTTTGCATTTGTTTTTAGTTCTGTAATTTATTTGTGGTCATTTGCTCTTGATTCAGTCTTTTTTTTTTTTGTCCCTGTATAGAAGGTGAATATTTATTTATTTATGTATTTATTTATTTATTTATTTATTTATTTATTTATTTATTTGTTTGTTTGTTTGTTTGTTTGTTTGTTTATTTATTTATTTATTTATTTGTTCGTTCGTTCGTTCATTCATTCATTCATTCATTCATTCATTCATTCATTCATTCATTCATTCATTTATTTATTTATTTATTTATTTATTTATTTATTTATTTATTTATTTATTTATTTTTGGAGTTACATGCAGATTTATCTCACAATGAGGAAGAATCTTTAAAACATTCATGGATCCAAATCTATTCACTTCTTTCTTGGACCATTTCTGACCTTTCCTGAAATTTTCATCAAGATCCATTCAGAGATTTTTTTTTATTCATCTTGCGAACAGACAAACAAACTAATGCTGGTGAAAAAATTAGCTTAATATGGATGAAGGTAATAATAAGTGCCTATAGTGAATGGCAGTAGTTTCATTTTTAAGTCCCACCCCGTCCATCAAACTGACATTTTCTTAATTAAGAAATAAAAATGATTTCTGTAGCTTCTAACTTGTTGATGCAACATTTTAGCTTTTATTTTTTGGTTTGATGCTAAAGAACACCTTGATGTTCAGATGTATGTACAGAATCTGGCTCTAGAAATCCAACATGGCCTCACCTGAATGAAAACAGATGGAGACACACTGTTCGTCTTTCAGTGGTTCACACAGAAACTTGACCCGTTCTACATAATTAAAGCAGGAGTCGGAGCTGAAGTTTGTGATTACAGCTGTTTGTTCATGAGTCGAAATGAAAAGCCATCGAGTTCACATTGCTCTCTGATTTAAAACGTTTCCTTTTTACTTGATTCTAAAACCAGTAGTTGATATGAAAGTTATAAACAGCTGGATGGGATTAAAATGTCAGGTCCAAACGCTGTTCAGAACTTTAAAAGGAGTCATGTTTTCCCCTCATGGTGCACTTTTACTTCCTGTAACCTCTTTCATCTCTGTGGACTTAAATGTGCGTCACTGAGTTGCTCAGTGCCTGCCAGGTCTGCCATCTTTTTATCAACACTTGAACTCTTTTTGTTGCTCTGTATTTAACTTTCAACCTCTGGTTGAGGTAAGATTAGGCACCCAGTGATGATCCCAGATATAAATATAGGATAAAAGATGGAATGAAACACCTGGCCTGCATGTAAGATTAGAAACTCAGCGATCATTATTGGCTGTAAAAAGCTGAGTCAACATCGAGGTGGTTTGTTTGAGTCAGGAGTTTCTGTTCGGTCGCTTGGCAGATGAGGATCTGGGTTTCTGCTCTTCTCTCGGGTCCTCTACGTCCCTTAAATGACTCAAACATACTGAGTGCTAATATCCACATGCCTGCGTCTCCGCAGCTGCCTGAGGGAACGTATTAATGCTTCAGCTAATCCGATTACCATTAACAATCACACAAGGGAAATCACTGCACATCTGCAGCAGAAAGATAATGATGTCGCCTCAAATGTTTGTTTTTTTCCCCTTTTTGCATGTTTGTTCTGTTTTTTTTATGTCACTGGAAGACCATCAGTGTTTTGTGGCAGCGTGGACGAGCAATGGGTGGATGCCCTTATCTGTGTCTCAAGGGCAGGCTGTCTGGGATTCTAGCAGGCTCAGATTAGTTTCAGTAATTCTAAGGATATAACATGCCATCGCTTGTTTTAACAGAATAATGAAGTTTATAAATTCTCTTTTTTGATATAAAATATGTTTCTTCAAAGAAACTAAACTACAGAGAAACGATTTTAAATTATGTTACAAATAAAATTTAAAAAGTCAAAGTGAAACATGTGATGAGTGAAAAAAGTGTTCTACTTATCCTGGTTTATACCATAAAAACCCAAATTCCCTATTATAGTTTTATAGAAAGTGGAAATGTTCGTGCAGTCTGAGTTCAACACAGGAGGAAGTAAAAGATAATGAATGTTAAGGTCATACAGTAAATTAAACACTGTGAACCTGCCTGATAAGAACAGAATAAACACTGAGAGCACAATGAGGCAGCAACTTTCCACTACTGGGAATTTAATTTCCTAAGAATAGAGTTCCCATTATCACCTAGATGGAAAACACTCACTGCTGCTTTCTCACTTCTTCGTCTTGTGTTTCTTTTTGCAGACTTTATTATGTAATTCTCCTTTTATCTGTCTGCAGGTTGGGATCCTCTACTTCCACCCAAGTGTTTTCCGCTGCATTTTGCTGCGTTGGGTTCGACTGCTGGGCTTCGCCACCGTCTACGGGACACTAACGCTCAAACTGTACAGGTGTTGTACTTATATCCATCCTTTTAAGCATTTGTTGGATTGCGTTGACTTTTTCAGCTCAATTATTTACGTTTTAATTCCTCGAGGAAAATAAAAAAAAGTCCGAATCAAGTGAGTCGAGGTGTTTCTGAGCTGCTTTATCTCTAGGCTTCACAGATGTACACATTTGGGAGTTATTTCCCTGCCAAGTGAAAGTAATTAAGAAAACACCAAATGGTTCGGCCCCAGCTGACCTCCATATATTTCACGCTGATTGATGGTGAACAAAAGTCAAACCAAGTGTCAGCGGTGAGTCTGAGCTGTAAGAAGTTTTGTCCCACAGCGGTTAATGATACAGAGGGTACACTGGATTTAAAATGGCAAACTGGGTCTTTTTGACAGGTGAATCTGTCAAAAGTGGAGATAGAGATTGAGATTGAGATGTGGCTGAGCAAAGTCTTAGAAGTGGACAGTAATGTACTGCACAGATCAATTTTTCATGGGGGGGGTGGGCTCATTAGTGGGGAGCACAGTGGAAATTTCATCAATCTGTGTGAAGGGCAGAGCCTAAGAATAGCAGCAAGTGGTGATGCGTTCGAGGGGAGTTTGATAACAGTTACATTATATTTGAGGTTTTTTTTGAGAACTTTGAGATCTCAGATCTGAGTTAGGGCTCAACATTAAAGTTCATGATCAGCACATAGTGTCCAAATACTTTGGGACATACTTTATTTTTGTTTTTCTTCCAGGCAGCCAGACTTCAGATCAGCAGATCTTCAGGGTTTCTGAACGTCTCGCAAAGTTTCTTTAGATTTCAATGACTTTGTCACTCATTTTCATTAGAATCCTTTCCTGTTTGTTTAACCAATAAAGTCTGATTTATAAATCATCCATCCGTCCGTCCATCCATCCATCCATCCATCCATCCATCCATCCATCCATCCATCCATCCATCCATCCATCCATCCATCCATCCATCCATCCATCCATCCATCCGTCCATCCATCATCCGTCCATCCATCCATCCATCCATCCATCCATCCATCCATCCATCCATCCATCCATCCATCCATCCATCCATCCATCCATCATCCATCCATCCATCTATCCATCTATCCATCTATCCATCCATCCATCCATCCATCCATCCATCCATCCATCCATCCCTCCCTCCATCCATCCACCCATCCATCCATCCATCCATCCATCCATCCGTCCATCCATCATCCATCCATCCATCCATCCGTCCATCCATCATCCGTCCGTCCATCCGTCCATCCATCCATCCGTCCGTCCGTCCATCCGTCCATCCATCCATCCATCCATCCATCCATCCATCCATCCATCCATCCATCCATCCATCCATCATCCCTTCATCCATCCATCCATCCATCCATCCATCCATCAATCATTCATTCAACCATCCATCCATCCATCCATCCATCCATCCATCCATCCATCCATCCATCCATCCATCCATCCATCCATCCATCATCCATCCATCCATCCATCCATCCATCCATCCATCCATCCATCCATCCATCCAGAAGAAACCCAGTCAGTCTAATATGTAGAATGTCGATTTTTTTATTTTTCGCTGCCTTTTTAATCTGAGCTTCTCCTCCAC
The DNA here is from genome assembly GCA_006937955.1 of Pachypanchax playfairii. Taxonomy (NCBI): domain Eukaryota; kingdom Metazoa; phylum Chordata; class Actinopteri; order Cyprinodontiformes; family Aplocheilidae; genus Pachypanchax; species Pachypanchax playfairii. The sequence goes on from SSNP01000001.1 coordinate 9,043,135, forward strand.
AGGGTGCTGAAGGTTTTCCTTTCCCGTACAGCTCAGAGGATCCCCTATATGACCAGCTGGCGAGTGTTACGCCTACTGGCCATCATCTTGCTCATCGTCTGCTGGTTCCTGGTGGCTTGGACATCTGCTGTCTGTCAGAACCCGGACAGGAAGTCTGCTCTCATTGATGTGGGTTACACGCCCGATGGGAGTCAGTACAGCATGTGCCTCCTGGATCGCTGGGACTACATGATGGCCGTTGGTAAGGCCTGAGTCTACCGTCTGTCTGCACAAGAAGCCATGAATAGGTTCAGAAACATCTGTACTGTTTACTGTGGGAAAATATACAATGTTTGATAAAAATTCTTGCATAAATAAAAAAACTAACAAGTAAGAGTGTTGAGGTGAAGCTTGAGGAGTTTATCTGGACATTAATCCTCTCCTCTGATGCGTTTTGTGGTTCTGCTCTGAACAAAAGGGAGGCAGAGGAAAGCAGATGAGAAAGCAAAGATTCTCAGAGGGGAAGCAGCATCTTTCACTGCTCTCTGCTTTATGCCTGCTAACTCAGGCGTTACAGGAAAGAAAAAGTACTTTTTGACTTCTGAGCAAACAGATGGACCCCAAGCAGAGCCTCCATGCTGCGTGACTGTATATTGAGGATGCAGTCTCCTTCTGTTCATTAGGAGGTAAAAATAGATCATAAAAGTCAGCTCTGTCTCTGCACGAATACAGGTCATAATTTAGACTCACAGGGATGCAATAAATCTCTCAGATTTTGAAAAATACACCTGCTGTGGCTCATATTCAGAGCTGCAATTCAACTGCAGTCTCATATGGTTAATTTCCTCCCTTAAAAATAATACTTTCAATTAAGTGAGCTCCCAGCAAATAGAGTTTAACTGTAAAGGGCTAAGCATCCTCTGCAAACATTCACTTTCAGCACTAAAAATGTGCATCTTAAAAAAAAACGGTGAACCTAATTATAATTCATGGTCTTGCTGTTCAGAAACTGTTAGATTCTTGTTTTGCACTAGGAGACTTATGAATTTATAAATTTATTTAAAATCCAAATTCTACTTCCATTACATTTTGTTCTTCTTCTTGGGTTTAGATAAAGGAATAATTCCTGTGAGGTTACGCTGACATTTTTAGACAAATTGTTTCACTTTAAGAAAAGGCGCTTAAAGACCAAGCTTAATGAAGTACAGTC
>SSNP01000001.1:9044341-9080345 GCA_006937955.1 Pachypanchax playfairii
ACATCTTTGCTATTTTGCAAAACATGTGCTTCAGCTGCAAAGTTCAAGCAGGTTGTGTACCTCTGTGGGGTTGGATACCTTGGAAACATTACACAAAGCTGCAGTGGAGGTGTTTAGGGACTCGTTTACTGTTGTGAGGATACAACCACAGCTGTTACAGATGAGTCTGTTGGGCTCTAGTTTTACATCCATTTGTGGCCTGAACGTGCTGAACTGTGAACGTGGCGAGTTGATTCATGCACTTTATTTGACCTGCATATTGATAATATTCACCACTTCTGTTTCATTTTCTCTTAACAGCGGAATTCCTCTTCCTGCTGTGGTCGGTGTACCTTTGTTACGCCGTGAGAACCGTGCCGTCGGCTTTCCACGAACCTCGTTACATGGCCATCGCTGTTCACAACGAGCTTGTCCTGTCAGCTATATTTCATGTAATCAGGTAATCCGCTCTGCTGCCAGACATTTCACTTCCTCAGTGGGTTCATGTATAAATTAAAATTACTCAAAGCGATGGCCTCATTCAACTCTTAGCTTAAGTGCAGCTTTCCTAAATTTCGGAGACTCAAAATTGTTCATTATTCAATTTAAATTGGCGACCAGCTTGCATCAGTTGCAGACGTACATTTCATGACTAATAATTTCAATGAAATTTTTTTCAAGCAAACAGACATAATAAAATAACAAATAGCTGCACCACATTTTAATAATAATAATAAGTTTTAGCTGACTTCATCAAGCTTTATTTATTTGCTTATTACAGTATAAATTGTTAAAAAATTTGGCATCAGTGTTTTTGTTGAAATTAACCTCCAATTCTAATAAATTCTTTATCATAAACTTGTATTTATTGGACCAACTTGTAATGGTCCTCTTAGGCCTCGTTGTGAGGCTTTTCTCTGCTGAATATGTTGCACAAAACACCTAATAAATTAGACTGTTGCCTGGTGATTCTGACTGGCAGCCATCTGGGACTGAAGTCTCCACTGCAGCTTGTTAGAAACATCCATTTGTGATTCTTGTTTCACTGACTACTTAATCCCAGAGAGGCCAGTTAAAGCTCAAACTTCTGGGCAGGTTTGAGAAGGTCGTCAGGTGCAAATGGGATGCAGAATAAAAACGGAGAGAATGAAACACCAGTTTTTGCGTAAGCGACAGCAATTCAAAGAGACGTTGTAGGCTCGTCACAAAGCTGGAAAAAGAGAAAAACTTCAAAGCTCTGGGACATTTCACATGCGAGACCTCTACCTTTATTCATGCCTCGAAGCTATTACCACGGTAACTGCTTGCTAATTAGCCATTTGCAGACTTCAACACTGTAATGAGACATTTTGCTTGCACAGAGGCTCTCAGTGCTTGAATTAGCTTCAAACAGGAGATGCCTTCATATCGTCAGCGAGCCTGAAAGTCTGTTAGTTAATATTAAATAAAAGGCTGGAGTTCCTCCTCGCACCTCTGTTGCATCTCTTACCAGTTGTCTAATTTCCCAACAACTGCTGGTTCGCTATGTTTCAATGTCTGACGTACTGTAAAAAACAGACCAAGTTTTGTGACCAGAGCATCAAGGTCACTCAACTTTTTTTTTTCTGCGAATCCATGTGAAAGAATGAAGTAAAATATTCTGTCCTTGCTGGCAAAGATTCACCCAAGCGGAACATTTTATGAGACAGTGGAACTGACAAGTAGACTGTCAACTCTGACAGCTTGGCTTCTCTTTAAGAAGTTTTATAGCAGACACAGCATTATGCATTTAAGTTCAAATTTAGTAAAATATCACTGCAGTGCCTGGATGTATATTTGGAGTTTGACATGTGTACAAAAGACTAAAATACTGTGTTTTCTGTGTAACTAACTGCAGCATTAGTTAAAGAGGCCATTTCATACAAATTTCAGGACTTTGTGGTTATTTCTTAAGTATTAACCAGTAATATGAAACATTTTATATCTAAAAACGTCAGGAAACACTAATTAGCCTAACAGACCTTTCAATCTGTCTGAATCAAAATTCGGGTGGTTCCGGCTTGTTCTGTCAGGCCTCAAGCAGCAGCTCGTTCATGTTCATTTTTTGAATTTGCTGGACTCTGATTGGCTAACAAACTAGCCTATGAGAGCAAGGCATACTGTTTCCTGCCCCGCTGCGCATGGCAACATCAGACGTTGTGTCTTCCTGTTTGCTACGTCTTATGCTAACAGCTTTTAGCCAGCAGCAAGCTAGGCGTGGTTTCAACTGTGGGAGCTGATGAATACTAACGAACAAAGGAGTTGTGACGAAACAAGTACCGATCGTGAGAACTCTGGTTTTATCGCCACCTGCGCAGTTTGAGAGATTAAAACTGAAAGAGAAGTTGTTAACCTGTTTTCACACCCAGTATGAAGGTAAGAACACCTGTGGAGCTAAAATATTCAACGGAAACCTCAGAAAACCCATTTTTTTAACTTTAACCATCTTAATGTCTTTTTTCTTGGTTTTTCAATGGATTCAGTTTTTTTCTGATAATCTCCTCTGTGTTTTCTTACCTTTACTTCCTGACAGGTTCACGCTTGCCTACGAGCTGCATCCAGACTGGATGCTCCTGCTGTTCTTCACACACACCCACTTGACTGTGACGGTTACTTTGGGTTTGCTACTCCTTCCCAAGGTAGGACATGAATTCACAAATTATTACAAAGTATTTACATAAAAAGATGATGGAAGAAGAATGTTGTCTGAATGAACTTTAACCCTTTGGGCACCAAAGTTGCAGAAATGCAACAGATCTTTACCTGTAAATAGTGCACATTGTTTCCACCCACTACCAATAGATGGTTGTCATGTGGCTAGTTGGCAGGTAGAGAGAATATCTTTATCAATAGAGAGAGAGAGAGATAGACTTTCTTGATCACAATATTATTAGCTATTATCTGTTACCTGAAAAGGCAGAAACAGAGAAATAATTAGATTTAGTTGATTTCTTGTGATTCATTCTGTTTTAACATACACAACATTTAAAAAGAAACATATATTTTGATTCCATAACATGAAGGTAGTTGTTTTATCAAAGGGGTATGACTGGTTTTTGACACTTTAGTTATATAACTTCAGATATTTTAATAACTTTTTTGCAATTTAAAGTTTTTTAATTTGTTCTGTGTAAATTACAATTACATAAAAACTGATTTAGGAATTTAGTAGTATCCCTTTATAGCTCATCATTTCAAAGCTACAGAAAATCTACACGAGGAAACTCTGGTGTCGAAAGGGTTAAAGCCTCAAATGTTTTGGAGCCAAAAGGGGTTAAATAAAAGGGGATTTAATGTGGCATTGTTGAAGATTCTTGTACTGAAGTTTCATCCTTGAGTGGCAAAAACACCTCGAACGCCTGTCACTTAATTCTGTGAGTTACTTGAAAACAGCTGAAAGTAGATAAATCTGTTGTTCAAACAAACTGAGTCAAATTTTGGTACTTATCTTTTGACAGAGCAACACATTCACAAATTAGAGTTTAATTTATTAATGTATCAAAAGGGTATTTTTTTAAGGGATCGTGTGGAATATATTAAATCAGTCAGTAACTTACCTGCAAGAGCAGCACTCAGATTATTTATATTTGTAGACTCTAAGATAAATTTTCAGATTTAAATAAGCTCTAATATTTTTTACAATATTTACATCTTGTGAAACAATTATTTGAGATGTTTTTTTTTCCTTCTATCAGTTCCTGTTTGCTGGCACCCACATGAGAGATGACATAGCCTCCGAGGCCTATGAGGACGAGCTGGACATGGGTCGCTCCGGGTCGTACCTCAACAGCAGCATAACATCAGCATGGAGCGAGCACAGCCTGGACCCTGAGGACATTCGGGTAAAATGTTTCCAGATATATTTCCTTTTGATTTGCACAACCTGGCGTTATATTTAAATCTTAAACAAATACTGAGCCATGACAGTTTTTTATTGCAGACACCAGAAGAAATGGGCCATCTCAGTTCAGTTAATGGCTGTGGCGTAAGGTCTTGCGACAGCCTTTGGGAAAAACGTGCCAACGTGAGCAGAGATACCTATTTGTCTGTTAGAGCTGAAGAAGTCTCTCTACTAAAAGATTTGGGCATCTTGAGCCTATTATCACAAGGAAATGGTTTTACGATGACATCCAGGTGCTTGCAAGCATCTTCTGTCTCAGATGAAGATACAGATGGAACCAATTCAGGACCCGATATTAGAGGCTGTTTCAGACCTAACACTAAACACACTCGTTTTCTTATTTGATGCTGTTCAAAACAGTCCTGTCTCTGTTTTTATTTTCAGCAAGCATGTGATATCTAGTAGTACTTCATCTAACAACTGTTTGTAGCCATCTGTCATGATGCATGTTCTCTGTGAAGTAGATTGCCCGCTTTTTTGGTAGAAGTGTTGTGTAAAAAGTTTGAAATATTCTGTACTGGCAGCTAAACAAGACTCAAGACTTTGCATTTGTGTTTTTATTCACTTTTAGGAGGAGTTGAAGAAGCTTTACTCTCAGCTGGAGATCTATAAAAGAAAAAAGATGCTTGCAAATAACCCTCATCTGCAGAAGAAGCGAAGCTCTAAGAAAGGACTGGGTCGATCGCTGATGAGGCGCATCACAGAAATTCCTGAATCTGTGCACCGGCAGTGTAGCCGTGAAGACAAAGATGCTGGAGACCACGGGAGCAATCGCAACAGCATCTGCATGTTGAAGAAGAACCCCTTAGATACGAGTCATCAAGTAAAACCAGTGAAAGAAGAGACGATTAAGAATAAGGTTTTCTCCCTTAAGAAGTCCCACAGCAGTTACGACCACGTCCGTGACCAGAACGAGGAATCCAACAGCTCTGCAACAGACAAGATGGAGATGAGCACTCCGGAAGGTTCCCTCCTGGATACGTTCATGGGCAAAAAGCTGGTCAAGAAAAAGTCCAGTGAAAATATCAGTGCCCCCAGTGAGTCTACGGAGTCAGTTCCTTTAGTCTGCAAGTCAGCAAGTGCTCATAACCTCACTGCTGACAAGAAGCCGCTTCATCCCAGAGCCTCCATGTTGCAGAAGTCCCTCAGTGTCATTGCCAGTGCCAAAGAAAAGACTTTAGGGTTGACCGGAAAGACCCAAAGCACAGAAGACAGCAATAAGAAGAGTCAGCTAAAGAGCAAAGACACAAAGGCAAGTGCTGAGTCGGAAAATGAGTCTCAGTCCAAGATGATTATCAGCCAGTCAGTCGAGTGCAAACAAAGTATCATGAAACAGCCGACAAGTGGCAGCCAGCCTACAATCTGCTCTGATTCCGTCAAGGGGAAAGACCTCTACGATGTCTCAGAAGTATGTCCCTGGGAGTTGGAAGATCTCCCAACTCCATCCGAGAATAAGATCCAAAAGCATGTATCGATTGCACCAAAGGAAACCACAACAATCCACGGCGGCAGCACCAAAGGAAGCAAATCTCAGAAGCAGAAAGCTTCTGATCAGTCTCCATCGAGTGGCAGGCACCCAAAAGAGAGTCAGAGGACAACATCTGTTCGAGCGGAGATATGTCCATGGGAGGAAGGATGCGAAACACAAGCCAGCCCAACAGAAGCATCAAGGCAGCAAGTAATTAATCAGTCTAAAGCTAAACAGCTTAAGTCTGCTTCAGAAAATCCAACAACAAACCGGGCAGAGATTTGTCCGTGGGACTTTGAAGAGCTGCAGAAGACAACAGAGTTAGCTCGATCTCCAGACACAACGAAGCAAGGGAAGATCACCTCACAGGTGGATGGAAGAGGAACAAACACAATGTCAGAGGCTCCCAAAGCAGGAGCATCACTCCCACCACCAACATCAAAGGCTGATAAATGTCTGCGGGACTGTGACACTATAGCATCTCCGAATCTTGAATGGATACCAAATCCTGTACAAGCACCCAAAACTAAAGACACCACATCAAAAAAGAAAGGCACCTCCTTCACAAGGACAGTTGAGAAAGATCCGTCAAAAGACTCAGATGATGAGAAACGCAGAACAAAAGCTCAGGACAAGAGTAAATCTGAGAAACACGTGAGCCAACAAAAACTGGCTGAGGTCTGTCCGTGGGATGTAGAGAGTCCACAGGAGGCGCCGCTGGTAGAAAAAAGAAAAAGTGCTAATGTTGGAGCAGCTAAATCGAAGCAAGCAGAAGTTTGTCCGTGGGATTTTGAGGATGCATCAGGTAAAAAGGGCACAGATAAAAGTGGTTCATTATTAAAGCAAAGCAACCCGAGTTCTAAAGGCGGAGCTTCAGGTGTTGCTACAAAGGCAGATGTTTGCCCTTGGGACTTTGAAGAGAGCACATCAAGCAAGAAGCAATGACCCCCAACCTAAACGGGCCACTGAAACCATAGTTATCGGTGTACACTCCTTTTTTAAATTGGAAATCGTTAAACGTTACCTTTTACTATTTGTATGGTAACTTGGAAGCAAAGTTGACCCACAAGTTGCCTTCCTTTCAGAGATTTTGTTCCTGTTTTACATATTTTGGAATATGTACAAGAAAACAAAACAAAGTCAAGATGAACATTCCAGATTATTCCAGGAAAACCCTGAATTTAAAAATTTTGACCAATTATGCAACTTTTCATTCAACATTTTCACTTCATGAGCAACAATGGACATCTATTTATCTATCTATTCATCTATCAGCAGTTTTTTGTCTCATATATTGTTGTGAAAAGATTTAACCTACTGTAAAAAAAAAATAGAGAAAATGATTACAGTACAAAATTAATGTCAAAGTATCAAATCAGCAAAAGTAAAAGCCAAAGAATAGAGGAAGGTTTGCTGTGAGTGATGGTGGTCTTCAGGCTGTAGATTTAATGAATTAGTTTCTGTTTTAGTCACTAAATAAAGAAAAATCAGGCACTTTAGCAAATTCCATGATAAACTAAAGGGAGATTCTGTCCTTCTTTTGCAAATTATCTTTTATTTTATATCTTATTCTCTCATGGTACATCCCCCACCAACCAGTTCATACATTTCTTTTTAGATCTCTTGAATTGTAGTTCTCTACAGATTAAAATGCTTCCGGTTCTGCAGAGATGTACGATGTATGTGCCTAACTAACTAGCTTTGTCTTGTATCTGTTTGAAGGGAAACAAGTGGCTTCTTCTTCAGGATGTGATGTGATGTGGTGGTAATTTATATAAACAGCATGCACAGCCTGGTGTTGAGTAGCAGGACCCTACAGGTTTAATCACAGATCAGTGCTGATGTTTAGTACTAGAGACATTCATGTTCCTATTTTTTATATTCTCAAAGCTCAAGGGTGGACAAACGAGTTTGAATGTGTGTCTAAACTGCCTGTTTGTTCATGCATGTGAATTGTAGGAAAGGAAGTATACAGAGGGAGGGACTCTGCACCAGCCTTGTTTCTGAATCCAGCATGGATCTTTGTGTTGCACCAAATGTGTCTGTAGATGCAATATATCTCATTTTTACCTTTATTTCATCAGGAAGATCCAGAGGAAATAAAATCTCCTTTTTTTCAGGAGAGTCCTGAGTGGTGGTGTCAAACCAGCAACCCTCTGTTTGGCTGGCAGTCACCCTGATATTATATATTTAAAGGAAGAATGTGAAACAGTAATCTAAAAATTAATGTCCAAGTCAATTTTTTTTTTTTTTTCACTCCCACTTCTTAAAGGAAATGTTTAAATCTTTTGATCTGTGGAATGATTCTGAACAATTAGTGTCTTGTGTGAATGTTTTAAGCTCTTTAAACAAACTCGGTTTGGAAAATCCAGATTATCTCTAAATGGGCTGATGAGCTACAGCTAGTCAAGGACAAGAAAAAAGATGTCTTTATCCTAAACCACATGCAACTACTGTTTAGAAACCTTTAAAGCAGAGATGAATAATTCAGAAATGTTAATGTTTATTAACAAAGAAAAATGACCAGTAAAATCTCAGATAAATACCTGTTTGTCTGCAACAATCTGAGATTTGTTAAACTCCAAAAAGGTTGTGAACAGCTCATTCAAACCACAATCTAAATACTTCAATCAATTAGTAAATGTTTGATCAGATACTGAGGCAATAAAACAATAAAATCCTATCACTAACCACGCCCACTCATCACTAACCCCGCCCACTCATCACTAACCACGCCCACTCACACGCCCAAGCTGCTCGTCCAATGCACCAGAAGTATATCTTCACACATCACAGATCCTGATTTCTCCCTGAGTGTCTAGAAATCCTCAACAAGGTAATAAAATGGCGTCTGACTAGCTGTTAGCTCATCAAACCCACCAGAATCAACATGTTCATCCAAATTAAAGAGCTATCATGTCTTTTATTAACCATTTCCACAGCAAGCCTCTTTAAAATATATGTCACTTTTGCTTTTAAGCTGCTTTTATCACCTTTCCTTTGTGTCCACATTAAAACCCAGTTTTTAATACGGAGCTGATTGAAGCTATTTATCAAGATAAAAACATCCAAAACAGGCTCAGCATGATGCTCATCCATTAAAACATTTTCAATAAACCTTTCACTAGCCACACTTCAATTAATGGTAACAACAGAAAAGAATTTCCCAGTTGTATTTATATATTTTTATTTAAAACAGTTGAATACCTGCTGTGACACTGTTTGTTGCATCTGTGTAAAATCTAAAGTTCTGTAAATTTTGAGGGGTAATTAACGTTGTAACTGATCGTAACATCTAGAATTACATTCAGATTCTTCCAGAAAAGAGTTCTGGAAGGCTAATTCATAATTAAGTAAACGAGTAAAGGGATTTGGTATTTATCACTCTTTTAGTGCTACAGTCACGTGTCCCAAACTTGTTTGACCTCCACTTTTACTGATCAGTATGATATTTATAAAGAGAATATCAGGTCTTATTAATGCTTTTACTGGAAGGAAATCGAACACTGCAGCGCGACAACAGCAACATTTTTTTTTCAAACAACCATTATTTATAATCTTTGGAGTCACTGCCACATCAGAAAAAACATGGCGCCTCTTTGTGGGGCTTCTAGGACAGCTGTGTCAGACACTTTTGTTCTAAGTTACTGCAACTATGAATACAAAAGGACGATGAACCAAAAGAAGCAATATTTAATGCTATTTTTTAAAGATTTTTGTTGATTTTAAACTTGTTATAGATTCAAAGAAAGAAAAATCAAAACTTTGTTGCATTCTGTTATATTCCGGTGAATCCACTCAGAGTTCTAACGTCAGTCTGTTCATAGATGTCCGTGTTTTAAAGTGTGTAACACAGTGTCTGTTACCGTCGCATCCTCTGGAGATGATCACTGTAATTTATCCTCAGCATCACTGAATCAGATCGCGTGTGAAAATCCACACTGTTCTTGTGCCATCTTGACATAGACGGCGTCTTGTACTTTTTTGTCCACTAATCTTTACCCATGGTGCATTTCTGTTGGCTAGCTGTTTTTCATATAAACCAGACATCTTGTTTTTGTGACTGAACAAAGTCACACTATGGCAAACACAACTAGTAATGCTACTACTATTCAAGCTGTGACGTCGTAAATCTTGCTGTTGTGGCTTCTGCATGAAGAAATTAGTAGGACCGATGTTTCACTGCCCTTGATAGAACAAAAAAGGAAAAAAACGTATATCTTATGGACTGTTACAAGTTATAGTGAGTGATACGTCCCTAAACCACTGTATTCTGTGCTTGTTACGACTATTGCTCTATGACAAGCTTATAGCATCAATATATGGGAATATTTGGTAGATTTATATTGTGTTATATTGTGACAGCATGTACATAAAAGATACCTCCTCTGCAATAAATATTTATATAAAAATCTTTGTCTTCAGTGGTTTTAAATCCATTTAGCTTCAGTTTTAAATGTTGTTCAGATTTGCATCTCTAAAAGTGTCCCCATTAAAAAAACTAAACGAAGATCCTGCAGCATTTTCTGCTCTATTTGCTCCACAATGGCTCTAATTCCAGAAGCAGCTGACACAAGTCACTACCATGATGCATTTGCACACCAGGTCCCGTCTCAGGTTTGTTTGCTTTTTGTTCACGTAGGAAAAGCCTGGCCTTTAACGGCCGCGTGCATGGTAACCACTTTACAATATGTGCAACTTGGCAACTTTCCCAAAAGGCTTTCATGGCTCCTTGTGGTGAAACCTTTAAGAAGAAGCTAAAATATATAAAATGCAGTTATTTCCCTATTCTAAAATAATTACAGCCAAGGTTGAATTTATGTTACTGTGCCAGTAGAAAAATCATTATCTGCTCTTTAAGCACTTTTCAGCCTCATTAATTTCAAGCAAGACATAAAAAATATGGTGTTTACACCATGACAAACACTTAAATGTAAATACTTGGTGCAGTTCAGTTCACTATCAAGGGGAGGTAACATGTGGTAATAACTCTGTTTTCTTTGGAGTCTAAAGGGTTATATTTGTAAGCAGGAAGGATGCTCAGGGTTGTCTGTTACACCAAACGACACTGCTGATGGGTGTAGCAAACATGTTAGCATTGATCCAAATTTACAGAGCACTTTAAAACCTTTCTGATAAAAGATCAATACAAGCTGCTTCAAGATGCACAAACAGAGAAACATGAATAATCCGTGATGCAAACTACAGAGAATCCTGTTGGTGTTTACAACAACAAGAACGTAGTTTGGTGTAATTAACATCCAAAATACTGAAATTATAACATAAGGTTGTTACTGGAGAATCTGTCAGAACTTGTTGTTTTTTTAATCAGTTTCTTTTTAATCAAATTGTTTTTCCGTCTCTCCATCACCCCGTATATATATGATCATCAGTCTGAAGCCAGTGTCCCTTCTATTTATACAAACAAACTATTACTAAGATTTCTATAGAAATTATTTCTTTTACTTAAACCTCAAAAGGTGAACGGAGCTCTGGCAGCAAAAGGCTACTCATTGTGCAGCAAACTGGGCTCTCAGGATCTCCCACCGTGTGCGAGAAAATCACAGTTGGACTTTGCCGTGTTTCTTCTTTGTTGACTTTGCCGGATGGCAGGGGACCGGGTTTGGCATGGCGGGACTTATTTTTAAGCTTCAGATAGTGATTGGTGCGTGAATCACAGCCTTTTGAGCCACAGCGATGTGGGCAGTGATGGACGGCGGCTGGAATAAGGGACAGACCGTCGCTGACTCATCCGTCTCTCAGATACATGTGAGGCTGATGGGGGGGAGAGGACACTTCATGTTGTGTTGATTCATGACTCATAGAGAGGGGGATGCATGTGTGGGGTGAACCATGGGGGAGACATGATGGATACACGTGTAAAAATGTGAAATAATTCCCAGAACTCAGAGCTTTTCTTCTTAATTTATCGTCGCTGAAAATCAAAGAAATCATTCAGACTCAGGTGTGCAGAAGATTAGCTACTGTTAGACATTTAATGATTTTTTTATTTATTTATCCATTTACTTGTGCTCCTCTGAGGTAGAGTCATGGAGCTAACAGATCCAGGAGGAAAACCAAGGTCCTGATCCTGAACCACCTTGGCAGACGTTTCGACGAGGAGGAGCAGCGGATCTCGTCTGAGCTCCTTCCTGAAGACAGAGTGTCTCATCTCTTAGGATTTAACTGGACCACTTAGGGGAAATCCCAACTTTGCACTTGTTAAAACTACTACATTTTAAAGAATAGAGATTCAGTTCAGTCTCGGACCAATTTGCTTGTCTGTCAACTCAGAAATAAACTCCTATTTTCCCAAACTTTACTCAATCACAGAGTTTAAGATAATAATTATTTCCAACCTTCCATAGAACCTCAATTTTTTTAAAATCTGAATTATAACTTTAACAGGAGACATTAAGCAAAAATAACAAGCTTAATATGCTAACAACTAACTTTTCCCTAAAATTCAAACACTGTAACATTATAAATCCAGATACAAGGCCCAGATGTCAAACACAGGCTCCGCCTTCATTTTGGACCCATCATCATTCTGATGTAAATTGAGGAGCTTCTGGATTCGAGGCTGGAACCTCGTGGAAGCAGCGACATGAGTCAGAGCTCTCCTGTTGAGCACCACCTCCGTAACCAGAGGGAGGACGCACACAATCCATACTTTAACACAGTCAGCTGTGACTCACTCGCTCATGTGTCAGACAATGAGCTGGTTGAGTAAGTGAACAAATACATGAATCAAATAAAAATCTGATCTGATTATTTCAAATAAGAAACAAAGCTACATTTAAATATGAGCCTCTCGTTGACGCAGAGGTCGATGTCGCCTAAAAACACACAAACATATTCACAAAAACACAAACAATTTCAAAACTTCTTTATTTCCCTGAATGGGAAGTGATTTTTAATTGGTCCATTTTATCCCATAAATTTGAATAGACTTGGTCGAGTTTGTGAGTGAAACTTTCTCTCATTCTGTATTTAATAAAATAAAATATTTGATGTCTCACTGGTAGGGTTTTTGAAGGACCTGCAGTATACATGCTGATTTTTTTTATAAAAACGGAATCCTTGTATTTGGAATAATACAATCCTTTTGACTGAATCTGAGCGGTCGATCATCTACAGAGTTTCTCGTAAACCTCAGGTCACTGATTGTGCATCCAGGTAACAATATTTCATCAAGGTTTTCTTGTTTCTGTTCCTTTCACAGTATTTGTTACATTACTGTGTTTCTGTAGACTGTATAAAACCTGCTGTCAGCTGCTCTATAAAAACCAAGTGTTCAGCCCACAGTCTGTCACAATCCTCTTCCTCGTTGCTGTTTGGGAGGGTTTTAGTAAGAACCATTCCAAAAACCCTCCTCGTCTTCATGTGACACAGTCGATGCACCGTGTGGTTGTTTTCAACATATAAACATCAGGGAAGTTTCAGGTCTTTTGAAGTGGAGTTCTGTAGATTTGACTGAGATCATCTGAATGTCCATAATACCAGATTACATGTTTTCTAAGGTTACAGATTGTTGCTGCTACAGTTTGCATGAGGGCAACAGGTTCTGTTGGGAAACGACAGCTCTTCCTGGGGAATATCCAGATGTTTCCAGGTGGAAAATGCTCAGAAAACCTCCATGGAGAGGCGATCAGGAGGCATCCTGATCAGATCTCAGACCACCTCAGCTGACTCCTTTTGATGTGGAGGAGCAGCAGCTCTGATCAAGCTCCCAGATGACGGAGTTCCACACCGAATCTCTAAGGCTTCCATCAGGACCGGCCCTGAGCTGCAGGGTGCACTAGACAAAAAAGGATTTTGGCGCCCCCTACCACCCAGAACAGAAACAACGTAACTCAATAACTGGATTAACTGCAAAAAATATTTATTTATACTAAAATGAACAGTAGAGATGATATATAGATATTTAATTATTACTTATTTTGCTCTTTACATGAGATGAATGGTGTGTCCAACATTTTGTCCAAAAGAAAAAAAGAAAAAGAAAAAAAGGGGAATTTGGTGCCTCCTCCAGCAGAGGGCGCCCTAGGCAATGGCCTAATCCGCCTATGCCCAGAACCGGCCCTGGATTCCATTGAGGAAACTCATTTCAGCTGCTTGTACATGCAAACTAACAATCCATGTTCCAAAAAACTATTTATTTAGCCAAAACTTTTGACATGAATTTAATTTCTTACCAAATAACAAGAGATTAGTGTGTTACAACACATTAAAAATGACAACCTTCCATTTGGTATTTATTTACACTCTTTGATTGATGATTCTAAATTATCATAAACCTAAAGGGCTAACAGGTAATTTATCTCACTAACTGACATGATGAGGCCTTTTCTGGGTCGTCTGTGGTGTCAAACAAGTATGAATTTGGTCCAAAATGAGACGAGCTTTCAAAATACTGTCTATATGTTTTTCTGTTGCTAAACCTGAGGTGTCAATCAGTGGACTCCTCCTTCACAGCAGGGATTTATTATCTATTTATGAGCCTTTTGGATCTGTACTGTTCACTGAAGATAACAAGCTGAAACAGGAATGCATGGGAAAAAGCATATCAGGTGGTGAGTTCTTCTCACCATATTGTGTAAAAATTTGTCATGTTTTGTGAAACTATGAATCCTGCCTGGCTGAAGTTGTCTCCTGACACTGCTGTGATTAACTACCAGGATCTGATGACACTTTTCGCCCAATTAGGCGAGGCCTTCAGCTCTGAGCAGGGAGGAAATCACTTCTTCTTCCTGTCAAACTGTTATTCAGGTACAAACTGGAAACAGTTCACAGTGAAAGTTCTGCTCTGGACTTGTGTTCAGTCTCATACTCACTCCATGCTGGTTGTGTCATCATGTATAATGTCTATCAGTCTTTTGTGTTTGTTACTCATCTTAAATTTTAATAACGAGAGAAAAAACAGACAAAATTATTCTCAAGTTGTTAAAACGTCTATAACAACAAACCAGGTGAGTTATCATGAGGAATATAAGACACAAACCAGGTGAGTTATCATGAGGAACGTCAGGGTAAAACCAGGTGAGTTATTGTGAGGAACATCAGGTACAAACCAGGTGAGTTATTGTGAGGAACGTCAGGTACAAACCAGGTGAGTTATCATGAGGAACATCAGATACAAACCAGGTGAGTTATCATGAGGAACATCAGATACAAACCAGGTGAGTTATCATGAGGAATATCAGATACAAACCAGGTGAATTATCATGAGGAACGTCAGGGTAAAACCAGGTGAGTTATTGTGAGGAACATCAGGTACAAACCAGGTGAGTTATCATGAGGAACATCAGATACAAACCAGGTGAGTTATCATGAGGAACATCAGATACAAACCAGGTGAGTTATCATGAGGAACATCAGATACAAACCAGGTGAGTTATCATGAGGAATATCAGATACAAACCAGGTGAATTATCATGAGGAACGTCAGGGTAAAACCAGGTGAGTTATTGTGAGGAACATCAGGTACAAACCAGGTGAGTTATCATGAGGAACATCAGATACAAACCAGGTGAGTTATCATGAGGAACATCAGATACAAACCAGGTGAGTTATCATGAGGAACATCAGATACAAACCAGGTGAGTTATCATGAGGAACATCAGATACAAACCAGGTGAGTTATCGCGAGGAACATCAAGTACAAACCAGGTGAGTTATTGTGAGGAACATTAGATACAAACCAGGTACGTTATCGTGAGGAACACTGGTGAGTTATCGTGAGGAACATCAGGTACAAACCAGGTGCATTATTGTGAGGAACATCAGGTACAAACCAGGTGCATTATCATGAGAAACATCAGGTACAAACCAGGTGCATTATTGTGAGGAACATCAAGTACAAACCAGGTGAGTTATCATGAGGAACATTAGATACAAACCAGGTGCGTTATCGTGAGAAACACTGGTGAGTTATCGTGAGGAACATCAGGTACAAACCAGGTGCGTTATCGTGAGGAACATCAAGTACAAACCAGGTGCTTTATTGTGAGGAACATCAAGTACAAACCAGGTGAATTATTGTGAGGAACATCGAATACAAACCAGGTGAGTTATCGTGAGGAACATCAGGTACAAACCAGGTGCGTTATTGCGAGGAACATTAGGTACAAACCAGGTGCATTATCATGAGGAACATCAGGTACAAACCAAGTGAGTTATCGTACAGAACATCAGGTACAAACCAGGTGAGTTATCATGAGGTACGTCAGGTGAAAACAACTCTGCTTTTTATCTATTAAAAAAACAAACTTCAAAACCGTTTGATCTTTTCTCAGATTTTCACTTGTTTAAAATCTACTTTATTCCCAAATTCCACACAACATTTAAGAACTGATGGTATTCTCTTACAAATACATGAAAATGAACTCTGAGAAAACGAAAAGGAAATCTAAAATTATGAGAAAACATTTTTAAAATTATTTTGAAGGTAAAATATTCAGAATTCTGGTCGCATAAACAACAATGTTATTTAAACACAAAAGAAATGTTAAGATTTGGTCTTGTAAAATATTGTTAGTTCATGCTGCATTCACATAAAACTCCTAAAATCTTTCAGTTTTTCTAAAAAACAAAAGATTTTATTTTTTGATCTGATCTATTTATAAAAGATGACACTGAATTCCTTGTTTCCTGATATTTTGTACGCGTTGTTTTCGTTTCATTATATTAACACAATCTGTCAACTGTTCCACCTGAACACAGATGAGTCACCACTACAGTTTTCACCTGTGTGTCAGCTGCAGAGCGCCACCCTGTGGTGAAGTCACGCATCGCCATCCTCCCTCATCATCTTTCTGTTCTGATGTTAAAACTCTACAAAACTTAAATTCATCACTTTTTGCTTCTCACCTCAAAGTTTTGTTTTTAAACTTTAAACATTATGAAGTAAATCTGTAAAAGCTTAATTAAACAAAAAACAAGCTTCACCATGACCACAGGTGTTGGATTAACCCACATAACCTTCACATTTAAACACAATTATTAACTAAATTAATTACATAGAATTTATTGTTTAAGTAGGACACCAAGTCATGTTTGAATTTTAATTGGCTCGTCTATCTGTTGTGTGTTTTAGAGAATTAGATCACAAACACTGATCCTCAGTGTCCAGCTGGTTCAGTGTGGGTCAACAGTTTATGCTTGTGTGTTAAAATAATATACTAAATACTTGAGTTAAAGTCATACAAATAATTCACGTGATGTGTCTTTACTATAATTAAAGAAAATGTGTCAATTTTTAGGTAAAATTGTGCAACAATAAGACCCTATTGTGAAATCTAACACCTGGTTTCTTCTTTTCTCTGGTGTTTTATAGCAGGTGTGAATAAAAACTGTCCTGTTCTGGTTTGTTTTCTGCAGAATTATAGAAGTTTTTTTGACAGTAACTTTACAACAGAGCCACAGATTCCAAACACAAAACCCAAGGCCACAGCGCCTGTGAGTCACAGCCATACCATCATATGTTCAAACGATGTTCATTCTGTTTAAAAGCTTTTCATTTGACGTCATTTCTCTTAATCACTCAATTACAGCAATTTCCCGGAGGTAGATCTGCTTTATCTTGGCTGTTTCTGCCCCCAGGTAGGATGCAGGCAGCTGATTGATGGTGACAAGGCGGCCGCTCTGAAGAACTGATGTAAGATCATTCACACACTGTTACTCATTCAGTACAATTCATTTATGTTGGAAACATCTGACTCATGCTGCCAGTCGGATTACGTGTTTAAAATGCTGCTGATATCAAAGCAGAATAATGAGAATCCAGGAGACTTCAGCCGAAAACAATAAAAGAAAAAGATATAAACTTAACAGACAGAAGAAAATGGTCAAAATCGTTTTCAAGAACCTGTAGTTTTGTTTGTTTTGACTTAATTAAAGTTCAAGAATTTAGTTCTGAGTAAAAACCCAGAAGATGTCTGAATTTAAAATACAGAACGTGAAGACAGCAGTTTCTTCACAAATTGTTACTGATCGGTATTTCTTGAAGCTTTTTGAAGGACCTTTAAAGTTGTTTGTTTCTTGATCATCTTCAGAAGAATGTTTGTTGTTTGTTTGTTAAAGCCTCGACAGAAATTGGGCAAAAAAACAGTTTCAAATAGAATCTTTCTTTAACAGCAGTTTCCCACAAAGACACAATTAGTTTTCTTTTTATTAGAACAATGAAAAACACCAAAAACATCAATTTAATACATAATAGAATATTTGAAGATGTAATGACTGTCAGAGAGATCTGAAACCTTGAGATACAGCAGATAATAAACGGAAGGACTTCTGCTCTCCATCATTTAGACCTGACTCTTCTTCTTCTGTTCTCTTTATGAGACCAGCAGCTCCATACTGGAATCCTCCTCTCTCAGGACGCCCAGCGGAGGATCGAGTGTTTTCAGTAAGAACTCAGAGTTTTACAGCAGAAAGGTTTCTCTTGTTCCTGCTGATGGAGGCGACCGTCTGCATTACAGAACACACTTATTGATTTATCTGCTCTCGTCTCTCTCAGGATGTAAAGATTTGTGTTTCAGCCAAAAAGATTTTAGCTTTAAATTACAAAGTTAAAATGAGCCTTAAAAAATAGAGACGGAATCAAATGAAACATTGTGGAATTAAATCACAGGAAGCTGTTTCTCTCTGGAAATGCTGTTTTTAATGCATTAAATTAAATTAAAATATAAAATATTATTTGCACTGAAGAGTTTTGCTTAACTTTTTTTTTTTTTTTTCATTTAGAATTGTTTTCTTTTTTTTTTACAATGAAAAAGGAAAACAGCAATAAATCCATAGTGGAGCATTTATTATTTAATTTCCCTCAAATTTATATTGATGTGGTTATTTTTGTTTTGGATGCTTATTCCATCAGCTGTTTCTGAAGCTCCTTTTATCAGACCTGATAAATCTGAGGTTTGTTTAAAACCTCTGTGGGATTTTCTTGAAACTTCTCTTTATCTACAGCTTTTCTGTTTAAAATGTTTTGAAATTTGAACTTGGAACTATGTTTATGTTTGTGAAAAGCGTCTTTAAGATTGAATTTTAGAGTTTGTTCAAGTTAGAGAAATGAACTTTGTATCTAACGCTATTTCTAACTATGTACAGAATGTTTCTACTTATTATAATTATAAATATCATTATTTTTAAGAACAAAATAGACTGATAATTAAATGCTGTTGTGATTAAATTTAACCACTAGATGGCGGTGCTGCTCCATGTTTTGTAGCACTTTGACTCAGTTAGACACACCAAGATTATTTCCTTTTTCTCCATTTCCTTCCTTCCTTCCTTCCTTCCTTCCTTCCTTCCTTCCTTCCTTCCTTCCTTCCTTCCTTCCTTCCTTCCTTCCTTCCTTCCTTCCTTGCCTCCTTTAATAGAAGCTTCTGTTTTGATCTTCATCAGGTTAACATCCCCCATCATATTCAAAGAACTACAACTGTACAACAGGGGCGTGTCTAGATAAATCTTTCTTGTGGGCCATACGAGGGCACATATTTGGAAAAGAGTGGCACAAATACGGTAAATGGCCCATAATCTTAACAAATTCACATTTTTACAACATTTAAAACTGTTTGTCATAAATTAAGTGTCTACAATAAACCAAAATGAAATCAAATCCAGTCAAGCACAAGGCCAATGCTACAATTTCATCAATCATTATCTTTGATTAATGACAAAATAATAAGTGATCAGCTGCACTTTAAACCCTTATTAGAAGGTTTTAACCACTACAGTGCAACGTTTTGAAATATTGCATTGATAAATAAAGAACAAAAGGTACAATTAAAAGGTTTGTCAGTATTTATTCAGGGTTCAATATTTATAAAGTATTTTCATTGATGTATCATAGTTTAAAAAGTAAGATGTGACAGTTTATAACATCTGATTTGCTAGGATAATATTTTCTTCACAATGTTAACTACCTGGATCAGTATTTTATTTTTACAGACTGTTAATATTCATCTTAAAAGTAGGATTGGATCAAACAGTACTACTGAGCAGGTGCTGCATTTACTTACACTCAGACATCTGAGCTTTACTATTGAGACGTTATCTTACATTTGATCTTTGATTGAATTTGATTGACTCACTAAATTCCACAATGCTGCAGAGATTCTTCCACAACAGCAGGTTAAAAACTCTCTGTTTATTGTTCTGTGCAATCAAAAGGAAGCTTTTTTTCCCACTATAAACAATCCCTGAGATTCTGAAGCTTCATGCTCAGCAGATGTTTGCTCAAATTCAAGTAAAAATGTTTTACATGCAGAAAAAAAGAGAAAATCTGGTGACTAAAAAATCTTAGTGACTAAAAAAACAAAAAGAGAAAACTACAGAAACATTTTCAAATTATTTTAGAAAATAATTTTTTTTTTTTCAGCTCATAAATTGGGTTTTAAATTATTTTTGGAAATAGAACTCCATTTTCCTCCATCTACCCACAATGTGCTTCAGAAACTAAAACAACGATTTGTCTGTGATTATTGACAGAGTGTGGACTCTGTGCCATCATGAGATTATAATCTCACAGTCCAGACCGCTGAATGCTGCCTTTGTTTCCTCCTCATGTCCATATGAAAGGCTTCAGCAGGACATCCTTCACTCTCCAGTGAAACCCAAAATCTCCTGAAACCCTTCTCTGATATTTTGTTATAAATATGTAAACAAGTTGACACTCAAAATGTGTCTATTTACACTTTTACACTGAATATTCTTCAAAGTAATAACCAAATAATTGTTTATAGAACAGTGACAGACACTCTGAATGGGAGGTTTTGTAAATTTGTGGTCTGCAGCTTTTATTCAGAGCAGTTTTCGGAAGACAAATCTTTTCATTGTGAAGGCAGCAGCTGTTTTTTTTGTTTTTGGTGTCTGACAGTTGCAGAAGAAGAAAGTCTCAGTGATTGTTGCCCTTTGTATTTATTCTATAAACAAAAGCATTAACAAAACGGATTTTTTTAGAACCAAAGTTTATTCTATGGAAAAAAAAGGTGATTGAATCCCTTGCACATGTTTCACAATCATAACAAGGGAGATAATAAAGACACAAGTGAAATAAAGTCTGTTTAATGAATTTTATTTTAAACATATATTTTAAATTCTAATGAGTAAGAATGTCATTTTGACTTGAACGAAGTTTGTTAAACACAAAATCTAGTTTGGGATTATATATTACAACAGCTTGCCATACAGAGCGCTGCAGTCTCGTGCTGTAAATGATGGGTTAACGGTCTGCTGTGACGTCACGCCGTTCCTCCGTGGGCCTCAGTCTAAACGGGACGAAACGACTTTTCCCAAAATCCTCCAACAGTTTTTCATCTTCAGTCTCCTGCTTCTCCGGATAAACACACGAAATGGGAAACTGTCAGGTTGGCGCCATTTTCACTTTTCTAAAATTTCATTCAAACAGTTTGAGTTTTAAACGGAGGAGGTTGTTCGACGACCGACTATCAGGGATTCTTTAATCTCAGTTTAATCTGAGGGAATAACGGGAAAACTGTGATTCAGGTTTGAAAATCCTAGTTTCTTTGAGAGTGACAGGTTTAAGGAGTCGGTGTCCGGTTTGCTCGGGCCCGTCCGTTAGATGAGGGGGTGGGGTGTCTGAATGACTGAAGCTCTTTGCTTTTATTTTTTATGAGTTCCAAGTCTTTTTCTGACTTTTTTAAATGTTTTTGTAACATTAATTATATGATTAAATAATTTAATTGTTAGAAAACTTGATTAAAACGAGGGACTTTACTGAAGGAGTCCAGTTAAGACTCATAATGGGAATCAAAATAAAAAATAATCAGTGTAGTTTTTAATTCAGAGTAAAAATCTCTATCTTTGGAGCTTGTTTGACCTTTGAACTGTGTTTAATTATGCCATGTGTGTGACCCCCTGTTTGGCTGAGGACCTTGTACTACCCCTCCCCAGCTGGTTCATCCAGTCACGACTTCCTGTTTACCTGATAATTAATCTGATATAATCAGTGAGTGTCTGTTTTCTCTCTGCAGCCAACGGTTTTTCCTTATGAGGATTTTGATGTGGTCGCCGACATCAAGGCCATCCGCAAAGCCTGCAAAGGCCTTGGTATGTTGGAGATGATGTAAACCGGAGGTCATGTGAGGGTTTTCCTGAACCCTTTGATTTGTTGTGTCTTCTCAGGAACGGATGAACAGGCCATCATCGACATCCTGGCCAACCGCAGCTCAGCTCAGCGTCAGCAAATCAAACATGCTTATTTTGAAAAGTATGATGATGTGAGTGTTGAAGTCCTGTACTCAAAATAAAATCCAACACATTTCTCTGCATCTTCCTAACTTTACAAATGAAATGGTATGTGTTTGGCAGGAGCTGGTGGAAAAGTTGAAGAGCGAACTGTCGGGGAATTTTGAGAAGGCCATCCTCGCCATGCTCGACCCGCCGGTCGTCTACGCTGTGAAGGAGCTCAGGAAGGCTATGAAGGGTCCAGGAACTGATGAGGATGTCCTGGTGGAAATCCTCTGCACTGCCACCAATGCTGTATGTGCAACGTTCATATTTATGTAGCTACAATCATGAGCTCTAATCAGTCACACAAATAAAATGTGCAGCTTTTTTTTCAAATGTTATTGTGTAAAAATGAAAAATGAAATTCTATTTGTTGTCAACAGGACATCGCCTTGTTTAAGGAAGTCTACTTTCAGGGTGAGTGCTACATTTCCTAAATTCATCGAGTTATTACACACCACATTATGACTGCACAGTTTTCTTGTGACTGTGTTACGAACTGAGGAAACAACTTGATTCTGACCTCTGTTCCTAAACAGGCTGTGTTTATTCACAAATTCAACTTCCATCTCACAATCACACAAAAAACTGAGAGCGGATTGTTTTCTGTTGTTCTTTGTTTTCTTTACTCGATGTTTCAGTTTCCTTTAACTTTAGACAGTTTTTAAACACTCTGTTCAGGACATGTGGAGATTTTACAGTGTTTCTACGGGACATTAAACAGCATTAAATTAGATTCTCAGCAGCATTAATGTCTTTTTGTAGTTTTCAAGAAAAATATTTATATAATTCTAATTTGTGATTGAAAGTTAAAGTGTTTCTGACATCTGATTTTTATGTTGTTTTATTATTTCATATCAATCAATATGACATTTGTGTCCAGTAGCAACAAGGATTCACAGATTTCCAGTAATAAAGGCTCAGATATGCAGATTGATAAAATATAACTTCACAATTTCAAGAAATTTGCATTTACCAGTGATGAAAAGCAGGAACAGGAGATGTAAACAAATATTTACTGTTTCGGAGAGTTTGAATGAGAAATCGACTCAGGAGAAGACACAATGTGAAGAGAACTGATTCTGATGCTTGTATGTCTGAGCTGAAATCAGTTCCACAGGCTTCAAGTTCTGATCAAACACAGTCAGTCTCAGTGTCATTGTTATGGATAAACAGTCAGATCAGAGCTGAAGGAGAGAAATAGAAAGAAAAAGGAGCAAAATCCACCCAGCAGTATGTTTTGTATTATTGTTTATCACACCAAGTTTCCTTTAAGAGTGTTTTTTTTTAAGTAAGGTTGTACTCTGATACTTTAAGCTTCTTGTGTGATCTTGTCATGTAGCTTTCTGTCATCACTTGTAATGTGCTGGGCTGGACTAGCACTCTGTCCACACAAATTCTAACCTAACTTTAATATGTTCCTTATAAAAAACTGACACATAAATTCCTGTTTTATCATTCGAAGCTGGATTTTCAGCCTTTGAGATAATTGGTTCTCGTATCTTGTATCTTGTCTATTTTCACCCCTGCAGCTAGTTAATTATAATGATTTACTCTGAATCATTCACAACTCAACTTTCAGTAAGTTCACGAGATGAAGTGACTTCGAGTCTTCATGTTCCGCAACAGGAAATGCAGTCAGAAACACGGGGAGTTTAATAATAACCAAAATGTTTCATCACTAGAATCTGTGGAGATTTCTGGGATTGATTTTCTTCTTTTTGTTGGAACAAATGACTCATAAATGACACACAGGATCGTTGTTATATGGTGTTTGTAACAGGACTGTTGAATATGTCACAAAGACTGTTTTTATGTTGGTTTAAACTGAAACTTTGTACATTTAGGTGTTGGTTTACCCTCAGATACATTAACATTTAACCTTTAGCACATAATTATTGTTGTTTAAGTCTTTGTATTATAACGCAGCTCTTCTTCTGGCAGGTAGAAATGTCGAGTTACCCTTCAGTTGTGGCTGGTTTGGAGTGTAAAAAGTTTCATAATAAAACATTGTCTTTATCCAGTTGCACCAACTTTACACACTGATATAAATAATAAACAGAATCTTGTTGCGTGTCCTTTTTTCTGGCAGTGCACGAACGTGACCTGGAGGCAGATATAGAGGGAGATACGAGTGGGGATGTTAGAAACCTCCTCACTGCTCTCCTTCAGGTAAGAAGCCTTAAATTTCCACTTCACTCGTGTAACTAATCTCCTCCCATCATCCTTTGCACTGAAACCGAGCTCACTCTCACTGAGCCCCTTCGTAACCTTTAAACACACACATCCTGCTGCTCAGATGCTTCTCATTAGTAAATAATACGACGGCTGGAGTCAGACTCACTGCAGAGCGGCTCTTCTTCTTTCCAGGGAAACAGAGACGAGAGCTACGAGGTGGACGAGGATCTGGCTGAGCAGGACGCCACTGCCTTGTTTGAGGTAAAATCACAGAACGCCATCTCATCACTTTTATCAACCCTCATTCAAATCTCATCTCGTGCAGGCTGGTGAGGGTCGCTTTGGGACAGATGAATCCACCTTCAGCTACATTCTGGCCTCCAGGAATTACCTGCAGCTTCAGGTCATGTTCAAGATCTATGAGCAGGTAGTTTCAGCTGCACTTATCTGTGTTTATACTATCTGAAATCATAACTCTCAGAACATTTTGATGAGGTTTGTGTTTAAATAGTGGACAGAACGTCACTAACACTGAGTAACGTTCTATCTGTAGCTCTCTGGAACTGAAATCCTGGATGCTATTGAGAACGAGACCGCTGGAACACTGAAGAAATGCTACGTAGCTCTCGGTGAGTTTTAAATTCATTAAATATCTGTATTTGATTATCACACAGACATGTTGACATGACATTAGAACGTTGGTACAGTTACGTTTCATGTTTCTTTGACAGTGAGAGTTGCTAAAAACCCCCAGCTTTACTTTGCCAGACGTCTGCACAAAGCGATGAAGGGAGCAGGAACAGATGAAGACACTCTGATTCGGATCATTGTGTGTCGCTCTGAAGTGAGTACACTAAAAATAAAAACAGACAGAACTAAGATTTCACTAACTTATAGAGTCGTGACAGAAAAACTGCCCAGATAAGAATCTTCAAACTACCTAAAAACAATCAGATTATTTAGAGTTTGTTTAGTCTGATTGCGTTTCAGATTATATCTTAAATCTTAAGGTGCCATATTTAAACAAAAGTAACTACTTATTTTCTGGGAAATTCACATTCTATGAGATTTTGGTAATTAATTCACATGAAAACACAACAATATCTCACACTTAAACAGTTCTGTGTAAATCTGTCCTTGCATGTCCAAGTGAAACAGATTATTAATGTTTAGACTGTAATATTCCTCTCAAAACAAAAGATTAAAAACTTCTGAAGGCTTGTATGATATGGATGTTTTCTTTTTCTTCTTGTTAGTATGATTTGGAGACCATCAAAGACATGTACCTGGAGAAATACGATGTGTCTCTGAAGGACGCCATACGGGACGAGTGCAGCGGCGACTTCAAACGCCTTCTGCTGGCTCTCTGCCACTAGAAGCTGGGGAAGTTTTCAGTCTAACACACTAACTAAGACCTCTTAGACCCTGAGAAAAGGCATTATGTTGGGAGCAGGGGGGTGCAGAAGTGATGGAATTATTTATTTCTCATGAAGAAAGAACCCTTCAGTGTGTCAAACAACTGCCCGTCTGAATCTTACCTGTAATTCTTAAACAGACTCACCAGCGTTTTTAACTGTAAAAAAGTATCATGTAGTTCCCGCTGGATTATCTGATTAGATGATTTAAAGCCCGATAAGATCTTGTTATTAGAGCAAGTTTTACCTTGTTACTGGATTCTGTTTGCAAAAAAAAAAACATTTTCAACTCAATAATTCCTCATCAGCTTTTGCCCTCCTCTCCCCAAAACTACTGTTCACTGCTGCTACGACTAATGCAATCACTTCATCTGCCTTGAAGTCTGTGCTTTTAATTTGAAGGGCTCGTCATGACCGAACCGTATGAAGGATACAATGAACCCAAAGTGTTTTCACAAACTTTATAGATTTTATCAGTGGCTTGCTATTGCTATTACTATTTGTTGTATCATATACCTAAAGGCCTTGACAAATCCAACCACACCTTACCTTATTACATACTTATTTTTTATTGTATTACTAACAGAGAAATTAATTAATATATAGATCATTAAAAATTAATATATAGCATTATATGGTTGACTGTTTAACCAGAGGTTATGTAACATTTAACACCCTGATTATCTGATGTTGTTTTGTTTATTGTGACTGATCATTATTTGTAAAACAAGCAGATACTTGTGAGATAACATGGACAACAGTTTATTCTTAAACTAAAGTCTTTTAATTTGGCTGCTAATAAAATTTAATGTGGCATGAATTTCCTGTTTTTCATTTCATGTCTGATAAATTCAACATCTGATGAGTGTTTCTTTTAGGTGGCATAATTATTCAGTTGTGCCCGAAATTGTCTCTAAAGCCCCTCCCATAAAACAATTTGGTTTCCATGACAACGTCAAACGTTATGAAACACTGTTGAGGCAGGGACAGATAAACATTTACAGAAGTATCTCCTGAGGATGAACTTGAGAATTGTTCTCATAGTTAGTTTGGGTTCTCCTGCTCATGAACCCAGTGTTTTGGATTCAGACAATCAGTATAAGAGAATGTTTGGATCATAGTGGGTTCTCCAGTATCTAATAATTATGATTAGAGGCTCCAAAACGGTTCTAACACGGACCTACTGAAACCAAATGTTGGTGCCCTTTATGTATAAAATATGAATGAAAAATATAATATTCTCTTTCCGAAGTGAAAACAGTTTTAAAAGAAAGATAAAATCTGAGCTAACTGGTTGTGAGAATTACGATGTTTTTGTTAAACCTGAAAGCACCTCTCTTGTCGCTCTTTGGCTCCGCCCCCTTTCTCAAACGTTCACGTTGTAGTCGCGTCTTTTACGTCTCGTCTCTGTTTATTTTTTTTAATAAACTGTGTTTAATTTGAAATTCCCATCAAGACAAAGACGGAAACCACTTCAGTCCTTCTTGCAAGAGCCGGACTCACTGGAAGGTTCGTTGTTTTGTGTGTTTTGTCGGCTTGTTGGTGCCTGCCGGTTATTTTTCTCTAATTACAGTCATTAGCTTCCATCTTGGTTCCAGGTTATTGACACAGTAAGAGGGGTTTTTTAGCCTTTTTCAGCTATGAATCTTTATAAGGTTTTGAACTTCTGTCGCACATGATGTTTGATTCAGAAACATACAATAAAAAGGTGAAATTAGGTGTAATGGGATTAGGAGGGTCTTTGGATTGTGAAGTCACATTAATCTCTTTCGGACTTTTTACATATGCGATATGTTAGAGACAAAATATTTGTTTCTCATGAAAACCTGAAGCCTTTTCTTCCTTAAATAAATATAAGGTCTCGGTTTGATCTAATACACCGGTGATAAGCACCTGAACGCACCACGGCTGTGTTTGTCCTGTTGGGACATGTAACCGTATAAAACTGCACAGATGAATCATGAACTGATGAAGTCATCGTGGTTTTCTGTTAGATTTATACAATATTTTATACACAATCTTAACTCGGGTGTATTAATCAGGGTTTTTTATTTTCACATTTCAAGTATTTATGTTTATATACATTTTCTTTAGAAGTCAAACAGAAAGCGTTGTTACCTTGTTGAGATCAGCGGAAGTTTTCAAGAGAAAAACAAACTCTAGTTGTTCATCAAGACTTACATTTGTGCTGTTTTTAAATCAGTGAAATTATTCTTTTATGTCGGCATCTGTAGGAAGAGTCAGGTCTGGGTCTGTACTGGGTCTCAAGACCAGACTGGTTTTTAATAAAGACAAACAGTTTGCATGTCTCTGAAGGGGATTATTTAAACCTTTTTGAAGACCTAACTTCCCTCTCATCAGATCAAAGAATCATTCTTTTTCAGGTGAATATTCTGAAGGTGGTTTCACAGTTACAGATGTGACAGATGTGGATGTTTCTAACCACCTTTGATGTTTAGGTTCATGAAGATGTCGTCCTTGTGGCAGCAGGAGTCTTCGGGTTATTCCCCCTGTGTAGAAATCGACTCCAGCTCTGTGAGGACCAAAGACCGCCTCAGCTCTTCCAGCTGGCTGAAGCAGGAGCAGGATGAGCTCCGCATCATCAAGTGGGAGAACTTCCACACGGGAGCCTCAGCAGATGCTGTTCAGGACAACACGCCCAGCAGTGCCATGTCTGGTAAGAAGCCTTCAGGGAATGACATGATGACTGACTTCACAGAAAGGGGGTGTGTCTCACTCCATAACGTGTTTCCAGCTGCATCAGGTTTTGAGAGTTTGCCCCCGCGGGTGCTGCTGACCATCACTAAGCTGCAGTGCATGCTGGAGAGCAAGCAGGAGCGCATTGCTGCACTGGAGAGGCAGGTGGAGGACCTGATGCAGGACCGCAAGTTCCTGCGCAGCCAGATCGAAAACCTCACAAGCAACCGCTCAGTGCCAACGTTCGCCACACCCAGTCCGGCGGCTGAAGGTCAGTAATCTAACTGAAGCTGTCTGCAGAGTTTAGACTGACCCCGTCTTCTCATTTAAACTGTTGTCTCATACACTCAGCTCCCAAATCCAGCAAGGTGCAGCATTCTGAGAGCAAGTCTCGAAAGAGAGAACGCGTTTCTTCTAGTTCAGCCGCCAGCAGCGACAGCAGCTCCGAGGCATCCGACTCTTCTGAAGTGTCGGCGGCTTCCAGCGAACACCGACGGAAGAAACACCACAAAGACAAGAAAAGATCAAAGAAAGGGAAAGACTACAGCAGGAAGAGAGGTGAGCTCAGACAGGTGACACGAAGAACCAAACCAGGATTTAGAGTTGTTTCCACTGGGGGGGGCGGAGCCTGTCCAGGAAATGTTTCGGTGAAGATGAAAAGGGTCTCAGGTGGCAGCAGCAAACATTTAAGATGGAGTTTTGTTTCTGTGGCTCTCGATGACAGAAACCTCGTCCTGCATTAAAAGGTTTTAATGATGTGATATTCTGTTTTAACCCCCCCCGATGGGTCCGCTCCTTATCTATGAGCCGGCCTGTGACTCGGACATGATGACCCTGCAGCTGATGGTGCTGACTGAACAACCTTGTGACGTGTGTTCGATCAGTTCTCTTAGTTATCATATCACCTGTACAGGTATTATCATGTTGCTACGATCCATCAGAACCACCTGATGCACTAAGCTACTTAAAGTGGAACCACAGACACACAGAAGTGTCTCCATGTTGTTTTAAAATGAATAAAGCCTCGATCAGAATGACCCGTACGAACGACAGCGAACACAGTAAGAATGATTATTGGACACCCCCCCCACCACCATATCGCAGCTGCATTATTAGTGTTTAAAAGTATATTTAAATGTACAATGAAATTCTGCTGCTTCCAGAAAATTACACACACTTCTCACTTTTCATGATGCATGAGGCAACACCTCGCAAAGGTCCAGCTCATGGATCAAGGTATCTGGTCTGTTTAATTCCAAAATGAATGATACATTTTATTCAGATCACATCAGTGTGATGGATTAAAGATCAGTTCTTACTGATGATCACATGGTGTATTTGACTGACCCCCCATCGTTCAGGGTTTATAATAACAGTCATTATCTAAACCTGATTATTCCGGTTCAGGGTCACAGTGATCTGATGTCTGTCACCAGCAGTCACTGGGTGAGAGGCGGGGCTACACCTGGACAGGTTGCCAGTCCATCACAGGGTCACATATAGACAGACAGCCATTCACACACACTCACACCGAGGGACAATTAACCTCAAGCATATTTTTGGTTTGTGCAATGAAGCTGAAGTCCCCAGAGAAAATCCACTCATGCACGAGGAGAACGTGCAAACTCTATGCAGAAAGATCCCAGTCTGGTTTTGAACTGAGGACCTTCTCGCCACAAGGCAGCAGTGTTACTAAATGCACCACCGTGCAGCCCAGTTTTATAATTAATGAAATAATCCAGATTAAACTGAAAAGAGTTTGATTTATTCATAAAACAGCTGATAAATCTTTCCTTCTCAGTTTGTTTGTCCTGTTCTTCCTTCACCTTCAGCCACCGGTGTCCAGTACGTCATCCAACGCTACAAACAAGTCCTCTCTGCCTTCATCAAGAAGAAGTGCATGAGCGAAGCCTTCCGTCACCTCGGAATCGACCGAAACACCATCGCGAACACGGCATCGATCGCTGAGCTGCATCTGGCGTGTAAAGACATGGTTCCATTAGTGGGAACGTTTCGCCAAGGAGAAGAGACTCTGGTTAATTACGCACAGCGGTGCACTTTGGTCATCGACAGTGACGCTGAGCTCTCACGAAAAATTGACCAGATGAAAGCCAACGGCGAACTCCTTCCCATCTCAGTGAAGAGATCACGGATGATGCATTCTCACATGCAACCACTGGGGGGCGCTTCAGAGAGCATTTTAATAACTTGATGGTTTATTAGCTTTGAGAAAAGGTGGAACAAACATGGAGGCACATTCACAAGAATAAGATGACACAGTAAATCATAATTATGTCATAACTACAAGATAAAATATCTTTAACATGATTAAAACTTTATGTGACTTTAAATGTCAAATACAACTTGAAAAATCATCATTATGAGATTTTCTCTCATAAATTTGACTTTCATTATTATTTATTATGATGAGGCGTCAAATCTCTGCCAAAAATTTTAGGAAAATTTGTTTGACAGGAAGTGGAACTCTTTCCCGCGGTGCGCATACGCAGCTGTAGCATGCAGCTGCTTAGAGGGACGTGGCGTCTTGTTTTCTCTGAACTTCAGCAATACAGCAGCTACATCTTGTTTTTATTAATGTGGAAACCTTCGGTCACATGACTCTTGTTTACACACAAACCAAAATTTTGTGCCATGTTTAGCTACGCTTGCAAGATCAAGAGAAAAACTCACAAATATTGCAATTTTTTGTAATATTTATGTAATTTTACTATGATTTTCAAAATCTGTGAGGAATTCTGGACCAGAAAGCTGCTAGTGAACATTGTGTAGGACCATGTACGTATAAATGGTAGATTCCTATAGTTTTCTATTCTCATTTAGTAACCAAATATGACATAACGAGAGTTTATAGTGGCACCCAAAATTTCCTTGGCGGATATATTTTGAGGAAGATAATACCAATTATTATTTTATAGCAGCAATTATGAATATGGTTACCTATAAGACATGAAAAGGTGGATTTCTACTGAATTTATTGGTATTTATGCAAAAAGCTTCTGAAGTGAAGAACTACAAAGACTTTTCATAGTGGGCATGTAATTGAACTTGTTTGCATTTATTAATCAGCGTTCATTCTTGATCTGATTGGCCAGATTTTCAGATCAAATCTGATGACGTGAGAAAAGCAGGACACGCGATGTGGAATTAACGTGGGAGCTAATTGATTTAAGGTGAAACTTGTTATTCCATCCAACAAACGTTCCGTTGTTCTTCTTTAGAATCCACGTTCCTGCTCTACTCCTTTCACTGGATTTCAGCTGAAGATCTGTCTAATCAGATCAGAGCTTCGTGCTCCCTTGTTACTTTAGGCAGAGATGTGACGCCATATTATCACTTTAAATTCATAATTAAACCTCTAAAAGTCATAATCGTGACATTATAATCCATATTGATGAGATCATAATCATGACACTAATAATTTATTTCTGTAAAGTGGCAGGAATCAGTTTCCACACGATGCCTTTGCAAAACAAACCTTCTCTTTAAGCTGCTGTTTCATGTAGCAGTTGTTTACGTGTTATTTATGTCGAAGGAACCAGAAGGTTTTGAGAACCTTCAACACATTTTATAATTCTTTATGAAGCATTGTTTTACTGTCTGGATCAGTTTAACGCTGGTTTGCATTTCTGCAGTAACAGAAACAGCCACAAGATGTCAGTCTTCACATGTCGAGCTGCTTCCTGTCATTTTCTTCAAAATGGTGGCTCGACTGTGATCACGTGATTTAAGGTGGAGGTGGTTCAAACTGATCCATTTAAAGCTGCATTTAACAAACCGACAAATGAAGCAGTTTGAGCTTCAGTGGTTTGATTTTTTTCAGGATATTTTGAGTTTTTTCAGATGAAAGTTAACGTCACTTTAAGGACTTGCTGTTTTTTTATCCTTAAAAAGTGACAACAGTTAACAATGTCGCATTTTGCTTTTTACATGGAACAACAAATGTCTTGGGCAGAGCTGTTTTGGGGGCCACGCCCACACTGTTTGTCTATGTCATTCACATGCATCCTGATCTGAACCCCTCCTGATGATCCCATTCAGTCATTTCTTATTACACACGAGTCTTTGGCTTCATTTTGTGTCCCTGTTTCTTCTGTTTGTAAACGTGAGATGAGGCCACCACGAAAGAACTGAAGCTGCTGTCAGACTGTTCCCAGCCAGAGGGGACAGGTGCATGCTGGTCTGCTCAGCAGTGTGGAGGGGAGAGGGGGGGGGGATCTCTGCCATCATTCTACTATTTCCCTCCTCCTGAGGCACGCACGTCACTGAAATGTAGTGAGGATAAAGATTTGAGTTCTGTACAGAACCTCTGTCAGTCAGCGCTCGTAGCTGCGAATACTCCAGGGAATAACTGTGAATTTGGGGGTTAATGACTCAGAGTGATGATGGAGCTGAAAGCTGATGTGGGCCTAATCGAGCCTGAAGCACTCTCAGCTCCTCCCCCGGTTCTCCAACTCGACCAGCTGGGACTCCATTTTGTGCCTTTTTTGGCTGCAGGTGCGACGTCACTCCTCAGACTCCAACTCAGCCCCTCCTCCTTCCTGTCCACCTTTGTTACTTCGACCTTGACAAAAAGAGCATCTGGACGTTCTCACAGAAAGTCTCTCATAATAACCTCCAATCACTGACCTAATGATGCACGTAAAACATGTCTGAATCCAGATCCGGGTCCAGTTCTGTTGGGCTGGATGGATGCACAGAACCAGCAGCATAATAAATGTTGCAGACATTAAGTGAAGGATTAAAGAGCTTGTAATGGAGCAAAAGAGCTCAGACTAGTGAAAGTGAGGCTTTGTAAACAAGAATAATTCCAGAAGTAAGATTATGGTTTGATATTGAGTAACAGTGATTAGTGTGTGTTAAGGAACAGGAACGCTTCATGCAGCCAGGGAGGAATTTTAATTTGGTTATAATTCCACTTGTTTCCATTTCAAGGACAAAAATTAACGTATGTTAAAAGGAAAGGTTTAGTATTTTTCTTGTTAAAAATCAGGGTTTAGCTGGTAAACTATCAAAATAAAACAGGAACTGCAAAATGCAACTGGAACTACAAACCAAGACTTAAACATAAATGCAAATTATAATAAATAAAAACAGTCTCAGGCATCATAGGTTCCAACTTCAGGTTTTCCATCTTAGGCTACGGCTTTATAATGTTTTTTTCACTATTAATATCTCACCTGTTATGAATAAGCTCACTGAAGAGCCTCAGTTTGGAGAAACAAAGATTAGTATTTCTGACAGAACTGACAAGCTAGCTGCTAGCTAAGACCTCAGTGAAATACTGACGTCTTAATTTAACTCAAATCTTAAAGTTGTTATAGTTATTCATGAGAATTTTTTATTAACCAAATTTATATAACAGAATTATTCTGACAGAATATAATAAGTTAACGCAGGAAGTGCTACAGCTAGCTGCTGCGCCGCTATTTGCACTTGCAATGTTCTGAGGACCTAACTGCACAATGTGAACGTGACGGCAGCATAAAGGTTTATTAAAATGGTCAAATGAACCTGTTTGAGATTTAAATTGTAAGATTTACTTTTGTCTTTGCCTTGTTAGTGCTAGTTATTAGCAAACTAATCTCTGTTTTCCCCAAACTGAGGACATTAAAAGATTTAAAACCAGCTAACAGTTACCGTCAGAACAGAAACCCACTTCAAAAGATTCAAACCTGATGAGAAAAAGCATCACAGATTATTGTCGTACAGACTTCATTCACAAAATTTAAATATCTTTATGTTGTCAGGGTGATGAAAACTAATAATCATAAAATAAATATTCATACATTGTCTATTGATCTCTGTTATAAATTCTGCTTAACTTCAACCATTTTAAACATTTTTTGAGTAAAAATAACTTAATTTACTCATTTCTCTGTCTCTGTTGTCTCTCTCTAGTCCAGATCTGTTGTGTTTGAGGAGAGAGAAATGTTAATGACATATAAGGCGTTAATATTTCTGCTGCGATTAAGAGTGAATATAATCTTTAGAGGTTTTTACATCATAAATCTGACTCTAAAGGAGTCGATGCCTCACCGAACATGAACCGAGTCACATGGTGGTCAGAATCGGTCTTTTGTCTACAAGCAATCAGAGATTTAGTTTTCTATTTATTTAAATTGGATTTAATACTGCTGTTGGCTGACAGCAGGGTCAGATCACTTCGGTTTGGAGTTGAAGAAAATTCAGAAAATACTCGTAATAAAAAACATGGTCATTTTTTAAAGATTTCCATTTTCTGTTAGACAATAAAATGCATCCAGAGAACAGTCATTAATAATTGTTTGATTTTATACTAATGGGGTAAAAAAGGAAAAGATGTTTATCTCAAATCACACAACTTCCTCACAATTCCATCCTCTACGGCGTCGCTGCGTGATCAACAAGTCTCCAGGTCCTGCTCTCCATCTGGTTGTCACTGATAAGAACTCGCTGCAGGCTGCTGGATAATAGTCTTGCAAGCTTAAAAGCGCTGATGGGGGGGGGCACAATGCTTTCTGGGGGAATCCAACAGCTCAGCAACCCCCCCCCCCCTTTCAGTGTGTGTTTGGGCAAAAACAGCCCCCTATAATAAGGTGGGGGTGGGCGATATAATTCACTATGAATTCAGAGAAACAAGATGGCCGCTTACGATGTCTGAGTCACAGCATGTCTACAGTACGATAAACGAATAGTGGGACTGTAAAACCCTAAATGACCTACTTTTTGCTGTTGTATGAGCTTTATGTCGGTGTTTATTGTTCCCTAAACAGACCGTGTGTCTCACAAGAGACAAAACATCAAAGATGATGAATCTCTGTTTCTTTTATTTCCAAGATCTAAATTAAAAAACATGTTTAGGTGAAACTGAACACAGCACAGAGCATTTTGGGGACTTTTAGCTATCTTTTTTTTTTTTACCCTGAAACTAAACTGGACTCGTGAGAAGATGACGATCTGTGACGCAGGCAGAAACATAAAATGACACCCTGAAGTGATTCCACCCTCCAATCCTGTTGGTTACTCGTCCGCTGACGCAGGACGTCTAACGCAGGCTGCTCAGACGTTTGAGTCTAAAAGCCATCAGCAGGACTGTTTCAGTTTAACTCTGAGATGAGTCAAAAACAATCTGAAACACAGATACATGTGGGATCTGGATCACAGAAAAAAATTCTGTTGCTACATTTTTACATAAAACATAAATAATGCAAAGTTCTCAAGTACAATTATGCACCTGTGGAACATTAAAAGAACCTTTTTATTAGAACTCCCACTTCTGCTCCCATCCAGTGAAGAGGACCAGCTGTTTTGATGAGTCACTGTTGCGACAGTTCGAGATCATGAACTCCATTTATGTAAGTGGGGAGTAGAAATGGCCAAAAGCAGTTTGTTGTTCGTCTACTTTTTATATTTATTTGAGGATTTTGCCTGCGGCTAGTCTCTGGTGATGGAGCTGCTGGTCCGTAACAGCTGCTTTGTCTCCAGATAAATTTGTTTGTGACCTTTTTAAATATATTTCTGATCTTTTAACGTAGGTTTCTGCTGAAACAACTAGTTTGGAGGAACGGGCAGCCATGTTTTTAAATATCTTTAGACTTTGTAAACATTCCTGTGTACAAGCAGCTGAAATGAGCTTCCTCTGTAAAATGGCTGGGCTCCAGATAATCTGTGGAGCTTCTTCATCTGAAAGGAACTTGAAGTAAAACTGTTGTGTGAGTATTTACCTGTAAAGTTCTCACAAACTGTACCTTTAATTTTATAACCACAGACGTCAATATAAATAACCATGTGAAACTGACAGATACAAATTTAAGACATATTTCACATGAACTGCTCTGAAATGTTTGAGTTTGGAGTTTTATATAATGGTGGCAATGTTTCTCCTTAGCAACGCTCGGATTAGCCGTTAGCTCGTCAATCCATCATGAACTAATCTCTGTTTTCAAAATAAGAGCAGCTTCATAAAACAAATTTCAGATTTTAAAATATCAGCTTTTCATTTTGTTCACATTAAATGTCTGAAACATTTAAATTAAACCATTATCTTGTGTTTAGGGAAAACAATCACTGCTCCATCTGTTAGTCTGTCTGATA